>JAUPFN010000013.1:10131052-10731052 GCA_036924255.1 Apodemia mormo | reverse complement strand
ATCAAATAATTATTTTAACAGAGATAGTGCTACATTATTGTAACGTGTGTGTGTGTGTTATTGTGTTCACGTGCTACTTCGATAATATGGATGTAAGTATCTCATTTATTGCTCTTATAATATCTTATATATTAAATATGTGTAATGAATGTAGATATAATATTTTTGTCGTTTCATATTTTTACAATATTATTCATGTATTTCACCGGAGAGGAAAGTATACTTGTATGATGAACGTACACATATTTTTTTCAGATTTGGTTAGAAAATAATATTTATACCTACATGCACACACAGAAATGATGTATGTGTTAAATCTATACATATGTGTACTACATGTATACTGAACAGAAATTTTACCTAAATATATTCAGTCGTTAAGGCGTGTAAGAACTTGTAACAAATATACACGCACAAACTTTAGATTTATAACATAGTATTAGGATTTTACGTTAGCTATGTCGTAGTGTCTAATATTTGGTATTATGTCCTTTACAGAATTCCTCGAGCATCCTTGAAGAGAACACTTTAAAACATTATTATTATCCACTGTCTGACGACGACGAGTCAGATTTACAATTGACACAGCCATTGAAAATAAAAAGAACACGTAGCAGCAGCAGTTTGGACGACCTATTTGAAAAGCCAGCCAAAAAGAAGAAAAAAATGTCGTCCTGCGTTGGAAGGGCGTCTCGAGATGGTGGAATGGCATACATATCAACCAATACCGACGATGGGGCGCAAGCCACACACTTTGTAAAAATAGAAGTTTACGATCTAAAAAAACTGGCGAGGATACCCCCAACTGATCATTGGAAACATGCAACCACTCGGATTAAATATTATGCGGCAAGTCATAGGCTCAACAAAATCAATGAAGTGATCTATGATATATCTAAGGAAATAGCCGATGCACCTGACGTAAAAAAATATCACTTCGACAAAAATACTTGATATTGTTCTTTCAATGACTGATTTTTTAAGTATGCTATTGTATAAAGTTTCAATGTAATTAGAGATAATAATGTGATTGGTGATTAATTTTAGTCATCAGTTAACAATTTTAAAAGAATTTTAAAGGTCTTTAGTTAATGAAGTGGGCGTGGAAAGGTGCCATATATATAACAGCGTTGCACTAAACAAGTGCTATTATTGTATATTTTAACGCAGTTGTCGTACAACCAACTGTAAAAATGTCTTTTATAAAAAGTTTATATTTTGAATTAAGTAACGATACTTTAGTTGAGTCACTATATGATTCGTGCTACGATGCTGAACTATATGAAATATGTTGCAAAGTAGAGAAGGAACAAGCTCAATGTAAACGTAAATCTGAAGATAATTATCAAAATGGCAATCATGAAAAACATCGCCGAATCAATGAAGATGAGTTTTGTCATGGTCACCGAAATAGATCACAGCCTTTCGTTGACTCTCAATATTTAGACTCAGAACTCTACAACATGTGTGAAACTATTGAAAGGTAAACGCAATTTATTGTTGTATGAAATATTATTATTTATATACCCGCTATATGCAGTTTCTAAATTATTAATAAATTTTCAGTACTTTCATCCAAGTGGGTTGTGGAGAACCAGGTGCAATACCATCTACATCTAAAGATCATACATTTCATAATATAGAGACGTCGATTCAAGAATGTACACCATCTACTGTGAAAATGATGAAGTGTACTACTTGCAACGTTAATGTAAAAAAAAGGTATTTTTCCAATCATGTTAATAGTCATTTACATAAAAATAACTTATTTAAATTGAAACACTCCTTGGAAAACGTAGATATAATTGAAACTGCATTTAAAGACCGATTACTAACATATAGGATAGGTACGAATTCTTCCAAGGATTTTACAACCCCGGAATTATATTTTTCTTCAATCAATAACAGTGTTGTGCAACTACTCTCCGAATGTATAAAACAATTTACTACATTTAAGGTTAATTTTATATTGCGGGGGAGTTTTATTCAGCAAACGAAAGATTTAAAAAATTCATTTGATTTTCAGACTTCCAACTATATTGTTTGTATGAGTACTGATGTTAATGAACTAATTACATCTGTTTATAGTATCTTAATCAATAAGATTAGTGAATTTGAAAGGAAAGATAGTGGTTGGAGCCTTCAACACCTGACCGAATTAGATTTGAATGTAGGAAAGTTTAATCCCTGTCGGGGTAGTTCTTTTATTGAGCTTCCACGTGACATACGTTCTAAAAAGGCAGTTATTAATGTGAAAAACACAGATGTTCTTTGTTTCAAATGGGCAATTCTCTCCGCTTTATATCCTGCACAAAACCATTCTGATAGAGTCACTGCTTATAGCCAACACTCTAATAAATTAAAATTTAATCAAATAGCATTCCCAGTAAAATTACGTGATATTTCAAAATTTGAAATTTTAAATAATCTAAGCATTAATGTTTTTGGTTTAGAGTACAGTAAAAAAGAAAAAAGAAATATCGTAGTTGGGCCTTTACACCATACAAAACAACGTAGACCTGTTCACGTAAATTTATTGTTATTAACACATGGCAACACTAATCATTATTGCTACATTAAAAACTTATCTCGTTTATTGTCAAAACAAGTTACTAATCGAAACAATGCAATTTTTATTTGCGATGGGTGTTTACTATTCTTTACTAAGAAAGATGCTTTAATGAATCACCAAAAAAGTGATTGTATGCAAATCCGTACGGAAATTCCATCCGTAAATGCTTTAAGGAAGGATTGGTTTGGTACATTAACACACAGCAATAAGTTAAAATTTGAAAGCTATCACAGAAAACTAAAAATTCCATTTGTAATATATGCAGATTTCGAATCATTTTTAAGGCCAATTTATAGTTGTTCGAATAATCCATGTGCATCACACACAGAAAATGTACAGAAACATGATGTATATAGCTTTGGTTATTATATTAAATGTTCATATGATGATAGCATTTCAAAATATGTATCTTATAAAGGAAATGATTGTGAGTGTGTATTTATTCAGAGTTTAATTAAAGATTTAGAAAACATTTTAGAACGTAACACTTTCCGCAAATCACCAAAACCACTATCTGAACAAAATGTAAACTTTACAACACATGATAGTAAATGTTACGTTTGTGATTTAGATTTAAATTGTGAAGATTTCACCGTGTATGATTCATATACCGGCGAATTTAAAGGTTTTGCACATACAATTTGTGGTAAGAAATATGTAACGCCTGACTTTGTACCAGTCATATTACATAACATGAGCCATTATGATGCTCACTTTATAGTCCGTGCTTTACACGTAGTTGAAGGTAACATTCAAGTAATACCACAAAACAAAGAAAAATACATATCTTTTTCAAAAACTATAAAGATCAACAATCGTAGTATTAGTATACGATTTATAGATTCTTTAAAGTTTATGTCCAGTAGTTTAGAAAAATTATCTCAAAACCTAAATAATGAACAATTTATTGAATTACGTAAAAACTTTCCAAATAATGAGGACTTTGTACGTGTAAAGCGAAAAGGAATTTATCCGTATGAACAAATGCAATCATTTCATTCTTTAAATTTAACAACGTTACCCCCTAAGGAAAGGTTTTATAATTCAATGTCCGATTCTAATGTGTCAGATGAAGATTATAAACATGCAAAGGACGTGTGGCAACATTTTAAATGTAAAAATATGGGTGATTATTCCGATCTATATTTAAAAACAGATGTTTTATTGCTGACCGATGTATTCGAGAATTTTAGAAATGTATGTTTAACTACTTACTATTTGGATCCATGTCACTATTACACAGCACCAGGGTTAAGTTGGGATGCCATGATGAAATTAACAAAAGTGGAATTGGAGTTATTAACAGACTTTGAGATAATTTCTTTTTTAAAATCAGGTATACGAGGTGGTATTTCACAGTGTAGTAATCGCTATGCTAAAGCAAACAATCAATACATGGAAGATTATAATAAGGAACAACCTGATTCCTATCTGATATATTTGGATGCCAATAATTTATATGGGTGGGCAATGTCACAATATCTTCCAATAAATAACTTTGAATGGGTAGATGTCAACACAAAATTCGATGTTTCTGACGATTCTGATTATGGATACATAGTAGAAGTAGATTTGGAATATCCTGAAAACCTACATGATACTCACTCAGATTTACCTTTATGTCCTGAACGTATTTGCACAGACCAATCTATTCACCCCAAATTAGTAACAAATTTAAATAATAAAACAAAATACGTAATTCATTACCGAAATCTTAAACAGTGTTTGTCACTGGGCTTAATACTTAAAAAGGTTCATAGAATTTTAAAATTTAGACAAAGTCCTTGGTTAAAACAATACATAGATCTTAACACATCTCTTCGAACTTTATCAAAAAATGAGTTTGAAAAAGATTTCTATAAGTTAATGAATAATTCAATATTTGGTAAAACGATGGAAAACATAGAAAAAAGAGTTGATGTTAAGTTACTTACCCATTGGGAAAATCTTGGAAAGACCCAAGGAGCTCAATCACTTATTGCACGTCCCGAATTTCATAGTCTTTCTATATTTTCCGAAAACTTAGTAGCTGTTCAACTCAAAAAGGTAAAACTTGAATACAATAAACCAATATATCTCGGATTTTGTATACTGGATATTTCAAAAACCTTAATGTTTGATTTTCATTACACCTATATGAAAAGTAAGTTTTTAAGCCCAAAATTACTATATACTGATACAGATAGTTTAATATACCAAATATATACGAAAAACTTTTACAGTGATATTAAACCAGATTTAGAAAAATATTTCGATACTTCAGATTACCCGGAAAATAATATTTATAATTATAACCTGATAAACAAGAAAAAAATCGGGGTTTTCAAAGATGAAAATAATGGGCAAATATTTCGTGAATTTGTTGGGTTGCGATCAAAAATGTATTCAATGATAGTTGATAATAAATTAATAACTAAAGCTAAGGGTGTTAATAAGAGTGTTACTAAGAAATTAACATTCAAAGATTTTGAGTCCTGTTTAATGAATAACACAATCAAATTAGCGGAAATGTATAGATTCAGATCGATTAAGCACATAGTTTTTACTCAAAAAATTAATAAGATTTGTTTGTCTTCTAATGATACTAAAAGGTATTTAATACCTAATTCAACAGACACCCTCGCATGGGGGCATTATTCAATAAGATAATTTAAAGAAATTGTAAATATTTTTGTTTGTAATTTGTAATAAATGTAACGTAGTTTTAAGTATTTTTAATATTTGTAACTGTAGTTTTAAGAATATAAACTCCGTAGCACTTAAGTGAAATGACATACTTTGTATAGTAATAAGTTTCTTTCTATAAAATAAATAAATAAATAAAATAATTTGTGTAAACATATGTATAGTATAAATGTGTTCTGAGCAATAAATTTATTTGTATATAAAGACTCTGTTTTATTTCTTCATATGCCATTATAAATTATTGTTTATAAAGAGGTAGACGTTTAATATAATACGGAATAAAAATGATTCACTTTATTCATCCATTCACATCGATAGTGGCTGGACCTAGTGGATGTGGAAAGTCTAACTTTGTTTCAAATTTTTTGACTTACATAAAAGATATATGTGATGTCAAGTTTGATAAAATATTATGGTGTTATGATGAAATGCAACCACTTTATAATAGAATAGATGTGACATATATCCAAGGAATACCTGATATGAATATGTTTAATGGGAAACACCCTCAATTACTCATTATCGATGATCTTATGAGAGAATCGGATGGTCGTATAGTTGATATCTTCACGAAAGGAAGCCACCACAGAAATTTAAGTGTATTTTACATAACCCAAAACTTATTCCATCAGGGCAGAGGTCAGAGAGATATTTCTCTAAATACCAGCTATCTCATATATTTCAAAAATCCTCGAGATAGGACACAAATAAAACATTTGGCCCGTCAGGTGTTTCCCGACAATCCAAAATTCGTGGAAGAATCTTACAGAGATGCTACTAATGAGCCTCATGGGTATTTGATGATAGATTTAAAACAAGCTACGAATGACGCATATCGGTTTAAGACGAAAATATTTCCCTTAAATGAACATTGTATAGTGTATGTACCGAAAAAAGGATTTAAATACGATTTGAACGATGAGATTCTTAATAGTATCCGATGAATGGTGTCGGTGAAACAGCGTCTACTGCAAAGTCCAGTAGAAAAATTTTATACACTTTTAAATCAAAATATCGCAAACTTTTAATACAATCTTACAGTGATAATGAATTAGATCTTATTTGTGAAAACCTTTATAAAATTTTTGATGGAAAACTTGCAGATGTCACTAAGTCTTCGGGTAACATTCTGCAGTGCAGTTGTTTTTTGATACCGTTTATAAACTATTTTACACCTTAAAATTTCTCAGTGTAGAGCTATGTCGAAAAGAGTGAAGACACATCAAGATTTATTAAGAGCTTTACATACACTGAAACCCAAACATCGTACAGCCTTATTAAAAGTCTGTAGCGATGAGGAAATAAACTGTATTTGTGAATGTATTTATAATGTTCTGAATGGTAAAATAATATTGAAGGAAACAGAAAAGTCTAAATTAAAGAAATATAAAAAGCTGTTGCGTTTGCTAGTGTCGAAGGGTAAACATAGGTTAAGAAAGCGAATCATTATACAGAAAGGTGGGGCTTTTCTTCCTATTATTCTTAGCACAGTATTAAGTGGATTATTGAATTACATAATAAATAAATAAAAACAAAATGGATACTACAAAGAAAATGATATTGATTGAACCAGACGCATTGGAGCGACTAAAGAAAAGAGAAAATATTTCTGATGATTCTTTGTCAAGATTAGACAAGGAAATGCAAAAAATATTAAAAAGTAAAATTGATGATCGTGAAAAATGGTCATTATACCTCCAAGAATTACAGAAATACTTACACTTAATACAAGAAGATAAAAAACCTTTAAAGTTACCTATCACAATTGAAGAAGTTAAAGACAACACAAGCGAGAAGCAGATGATTCCATTTGTAAAAGAGTTATCACCAGTTCAGGACGTACAGACACCGGAATCTCCGGATATATTACTAAAACACTACACGGCTGATTATTTGAAACGACTTATTCCTAAAACTTACAAAAAGAAAGGTAGCATTCTTTTAGATACTCTTTATAAAAATAACGATAAAATTTCCTGGAATGATGATGGTACTGTTGTGATCAACAAAGAACATTTACCTCAAAGCAATATAATAGATCTCATAAATATAACTCTCCGACCCTTAAAATATAAACCTGATGGGTGGGAAAAGTTTGCAAAAGCATTAAAAGATATTAAAGTACCACTAATATGTGTTGGTAATCCTGAAATAAATAAATTCATGAATGAATTGTATGTAGAAGATTTTCGTCTTAATACTCCTACAAAACTAAATACACCGAAATTATCTAAACCAGGAAGAAAAATAGATTGGGAAAGATGGACACCTTATTAGATATACATAGTACTTACTATGATATAGCAAATCCGGCGGGATATAGTAGTGTAAATGCATTAACTAGAGCAATGAAAGGTAAAATGAATCGAAAACAAGTTCAAGAATGGCTGCAAAAACAGGAAACTTATACTCTTCATAAACCTATAAAAAGAAAATTTCCAAGAAACAGATATATCTTATCAAACTTAAATGAACTCTGGCAAGTAGATTTAAGTGATATGAGAAAGTATAGTCAATATAATGATGGTTATAATTATATTTTGTGTGTTATTGATGTATTTAGTAAATATGCGTTTGTTAGACCCTTAATTAAAAAGAATTCACAATCAATAAAAAATTGTTTTGAGAGCATATTTTGCGAGGCAAAGGCCACACCTAGTCACATACAATCGGATAAGGGAACCGAATTCGTATCAAAAGATGTAAGACAATATTTAATGAATAAGAATATTAATTATTACACAACGAATAACCCTGATATTAAGGCTAGTATAGTGGAAAGGTTTCAGAGAACTCTCAAAACGAAAATGTGGCGATACTTCACCCACAAAAATACATATAGATACATAGATATATTGCAAGAATTAGTCTATTCCTATAATTATAGTTTTCATTCGACTATAAAAATGCGCCCAGTTGATGTTAATTTTAATAATATAATGACTGTATGGCGTAATATCAACGAAGGACGATTACAGGGGAAAAAAATGGTACACAATAATCAGGATCCAAAATTAAGTATAGGCGACTACGTTAGAATTACTAAATATAAGCATATATTTAAAAAAGGCTATGAGACTAATTGGAGTGATGAAATTTTTATAGTGGCCTCGGTAAAACGTAAGCCTGTATTGATTTATACCATAAAAGATATTCTAAACGAGGGAATTGTAGGTACATTTTATGAGAATGAATTACAAAAAGTTTCTTATGACCCCACATCGTATTTTAAAATTGATAAAATAATAGGTTCACGTTATTCTGGAATCAGAAAAGAAGTGCTTGTGAAGTGGGTAGGTTATCCGAATAAATTTAATACTTGGGTTCCTATATCAAATTTAAAGAAAATATAATGGATAATAGTTTTTATTTAACGTTACTTAGTAACAGCTCCATGGGCTACTTTCCAGAAAACACAACAGCAAACTTCTTCACTAAACTACCTAAAACTATTAAGCTAGAAGGAGAATGGGTGGTCGGTCTAGTTGAATGTCACTATCCGTGTAGTATGTTAAATGTACAGGATCATGAAAATGTAGTATACATTTCTAAAAAAGTATATTTACCCGATTCAAAAACAGATTATGCTAACGTTGAATATAAATCCCATATACCAGCAACAAACTACGAAAATATTAGTAACTTCTTAAACGCATTCAATGCAAATCCTTTATTAAATGGGAAAGTAAAGTTTCAACACGATGAAATATCAAGACTTGTCGCCGTAACAAATATGACAAGTAACATTACTCGAATAACAGCTAACCCCAAATTGTCACTTCAACTTGGGTTCGAACCCAATACAAATTTTGTTAGGCAGAATATTGGTAAGTATCCAATAAACTTACATTTAGGTCTACCGTCACAACTATTTATTTACTCCGATATAGTACATCCACAGATAATAGGAGATGTAATGTCATCTTTACTGAGAATAATTCCATTAGATCCTACGAAATATATTTATGGAGCCTACAAAATTAATGTATTTTCTCCTGCACACTATCTTCCTGTTTTACGTAGGGAATTTGATGTGATAGAAATTGATATAAGAACGAGCATTGGTGAAAGAGTACCATTTCAATTTGGAACCTCATGTATTAAGCTTCATTTCAAAAAAATAAGTTCTTAATATTACATTAAATATATAAAAATGGTATGTCCCTATCATCACTATTACTCTGCACAAGCAGGATCTGGTGTAGGTATAATTTATAAAGGAACACCATATCAACGTGGACATGGCATAGGGAGTTTTCTAGGGGGTTTATTTAGGTCAGTATTTCCAATTTTAAAAAGTGGCGCAAAGGTTCTTGGAAAAGAAGCATTAAACGCTGGAGTTGGTCTTCTAAGTGATTTGGTTGGAGCTCAACCTCTTGATGAATCGATAAAAACTCGATTCCGAACCGCTACTTCTAATTTAAAAAGAAAAGCTGATGAAAAACTCGACTCCATAATGGCAGGATCCGGTTATAAAAATAAAAGGCAAAGACTTAAGTCTATCACTCACAAGAAGACATCAAAACAAAGAAGAACTCTTAAAGGAGCTCTCAAAAATAAAAAAGATATTTTTGGAAATTAAAAATGGCGTTCCTACACAATAATTCTTGTGAATGTGTGAAATCAGAATTGGATATCTTTGCTTTACCGACAACACAAACAAGTATAGAGAGTGGTCAATGGATGCAATATCGTCCGATATCATCGCTAACTGATGATGGCCCTATCGAGTTTTTAATACCTGGTGCTGGTGATGAATATATTGACTTATCACACACAATGATTAGTATCAGTGCACGAATAGAAAATATTGATTCATCAAGATTAGCTGTCGATGCCAATGTTGCACCTGTAAATAATTGGCTACACTCGCTTTTTAGTCAGTTGGATATTTATTTAAATCAGAAACTTGTTTCTCCACCAAATAACACATATGCATATCGTGCGTATATAGAAACTTTATTAAATTATGGTCCAGCAGCGAAAGCTTCCCATCTTACCTGTGGTTTATGGTATGAAGATACTCCAGGAAAGTTTACTTCGTGTGACGCAACTAACGAAGGATTTGCTAAGCGACAGCAACTATCAAAGCAGAGTTCAACTATTGAAATGATAGGTCATTTACATGGTGATATATTTAATCAAGGGAAATTTTTAGTTAATGGTATTGAAATGCGGTTAAAATTAGTTCGTTCGAAAGATTCTTTTAATCTCATATCGTCCACAGTAGAAAATAAATTCAAAGTTAATATAATAAATGCTTCGCTCATAATCCGTAAAGCAAGAATCAATCCATCAATATTACTTGCACACGAAAAAGTACTAGCAACAACCACAGCTAAGTACCCAGTTGCTAGAGCTGAAGTAAAAGTATTAACTATTCCATCTGGTGTTCAAGGGAAAGTTCTTGATAATGTATTTCTTGGGCAAATGCCTAAAAGGTGTATTATAGGATTCGTTAGCAATAAAGCATTTAATGGCAGTTTCGAAACGAATCCCTTCGATTTTAAACACAACAACCTCAATCTGCTTAGTGTATATGTAGATGGACAGCAAATACCACCGAAAACATTAACTCCCAATTTTTCCGACAATGCTTTTACCAGCGTTTATCATACATTATTCTCTGGGACCGGTATACACTTTTTAAATGAAGGTAATTCGATATCTAAAGAAGCTTTTGCAAACGGGTACTGTCTAATGGCTTTTGATATGACTCCAGACTTAAGTGCAAACTCTACAACTCATTGGAATTTAGTAAAACGTGGAAGTGTTAGAATAGAAGTACGGTTTGAAGGCACTTTGTCATCAACTGTAAATTGTATAGTATATGCAGAATTTGATAATGTTATAGAAATAAACAAAAATAGAGAGGTTATTATAGATTATAATAGCTAATTTTAATTTAAATTAATTTATGAAATTGTTCTTATATATTGTATTGCTAGTGTATTTACTGTCAATTTCATTCAGCATATCTTTAAAAATAGACGCTTTTAAAAATTAAATACTATGATGGATTCTATAGAAATCCAAAAGTTTCTGAATATGGTTAATGGTAGCTTAAAGCTTAATGTTTTTGCAGCTAATCGTATACCAGTACATGTTAGCTTACCCTTTTATTCTATATCAAATTTAGATCCTGATACAAAGCCTGGTTCTCATTGGGTAGCAATATGCATTGATAAACATGGTGCTGGGGAATATTTTGATTCTTTCGGGAGAAAGCCAACTGGTTATCATGAGTCATTTTTGGTAACAAATTGTAAGAAGTGGAATTATAATAATAAAGTAATTCAAAATTGTTTTAGTTCTATGTGTGGAATTTACTGTCTAGTTTTTATATATTTCAGATATTATGGAGTATGTATGTTTAACTTCACTAATATGTTTACTACTAATACTGTTATTAATGATAAAATTGTAAATAATTTGTTTAAATACTTTTTCTGTAATAAAATATAATTGATAAAGAAATTTCGTTGTATTATTTTACCCTGTATGTCATAGGAATACAAAAAAAACAAATAGGATAACAAAAATAAAACCTTTATTTAAGTATTCAAGTATTAATCACATTATTATCTCTAATTACATTGAAACTTTATACAATAGCATACTTAAAAAATCAGTCATTGAAAGAACAATATCAAGTATTTTTGTCGAAGTGATATTTTTTTACGTCAGGTGCATCGGCTATTTCCTTAGATATATCATAGATCACTTCATTGATTTTGTTGAGCCTATGACTTGCCGCATAATATTTAATCCGAGTGGTTGCATGTTTCCAATGATCAGTTGGGGGTATCCTCGCCAGTTTTTTTAGATCGTAAACTTCTATTTTTACAAAGTGTGTGGCTTGCGCCCCATCGTCGGTATTGGTTGATATGTATGCCATTCCACCATCTCGAGACGCCCTTCCAACGCAGGACGACATTTTTTTCTTCTTTTTGGCTGGCTTTTCAAATAGGTCGTCCAAACTGCTGCTGCTACGTGTTCTTTTTATTTTCAATGGCTGTGTCAATTGTAAATCTGACTCGTCGTCGTCAGACAGTGGATAATAATAATGTTTTAAAGTGTTCTCTTCAAGGATGCTCGAGGAATTCTGTAAAGGACATAATACCAAATATTAGACACTACGACATAGCTAACGTAAAATCCTAATACTATGTTATAAATCTAAAGTTTGTGCGTGTATATTTGTTACAAGTTCTTACACGCCTTAACGACTGAATATATTTAGGTAAAATTTCTGTTCAGTATACATGTAGTACACATATGTATAGATTTAACACATACATCATTTCTGTGTGTGCATGTAGGTATAAATATTATTTTCTAACCAAATCTGAAAAAAATATGTGTACGTTCATCATACAAGTATACTTTCCTCTCCGGTGAAATACATGAATAATATTGTAAAAATATGAAACGACAAAAATATTATATCTACATTCATTACACATATTTAATATATAAGATATTATAAGAGCAATAAATGAGATACTTACATCCATATTATCGAAGTAGCACGTGAACACAATAACACACACACACACGTTACAATAATGTAGCACTATCTCTGTTAAAATAATTATTTGATATATTGTAGATGTGCTTTCATCCAAGGTTTATATAGGAAGTTTTAAGCAATTAACATTAGCGAACACGTTCTGTTACAAATCTTGTTGCTCATCACATTCGCATTAGCAATTATGATACAACATTCCAATGAATCGTTAGTGAAGTTCATACTTGTGTATTGCGAAACACCCACATACCTTAAGAGCATGTGAAGCTTTTGATACCGGAAGTGACCGATCCTGCTAGCCCAGACATCATGCAATATGGGTGTTTGTCAACAACACTAAATAAATACATTCAAACAAATCACCTCTGCGGCATAATGGTGCGGTGACGATGCTTGCCACATGAGGTCCTAGGTTCGATTCCTGGGTCGGGGTTGTCACCTATCACGTTGTGGAACTTAGTATCTTCGGCTAATCGTGGGAGCATTAGTTGTACCTCTGTCTACCTCTTCGGGGATATGGCCGTGAAGATACTTTTTTACATGCATACAAGTACTGGAATATATTTAATAAGCACACAGACCCAGTAATAATAGCACCACCACAGCGACTAGCACTGATGATGTATGTAATAAGATGGGTCAAGGTGGTGGTACTCAACCCGGTCGAGACGTTGCAGAACTCACCAACTAGTCAGTACTCACGATGTTAATGATATAAATTACTATGAAAAAAAAAAGTAAAAGTCTTACAGGCTGCTAAAATGATAATAGAATGATCGCCATAATCGTGCTTTTGTCCGCTGAACAGGTGAATCGCAGTGGAACGTTAAGACGCTCGCTCTGCCTTCTCGACACGGGAATCAGCTTGATGATATTTATTTTATTCCATATTCATTAGTTGCAAGTGATACGCAATGCGAGACGTCCTAATGAGCTTTTAATAGTGCGATTGTGTGACGGGCGTTCGAGCTTAATGATAATGAGGTGATTAGATAACGAAGGAGAGCCAGGAATGCTAACTTTGCAACCGTGCGAGATATCAAAAAACGGATGCTTGCAATCGATCGGGCGTACCCGGAAACCCCCATTTTGACACCAAATTTTTTTTTTTTTTTTTTTTTTTTTTTTTTAGTTTTGACCGACCACCAAGTGGGTCAGAAACACAGGTGGGACAGAAACAGGGATCCAGACCCAACGACCCGGGTGGTCGGGAACCAACGAATCCCTACTACTCACGTGAAATTATCTACAATGTTTATAAATACTTTGTAAGCGAAGCTGATAGATTTAAAAAAAAAGTAGATGAAAATGTAAGTTGTTATTTTAAGAAGATTCAAGAGCGAGTTGCAAATGCCACTGGAATTTCAAGAAGAACTTTGAACAATATATTAAACGAAGTCAGTACTGAAACACATTCGACTGAAATTAAGTTCAGCACTCCAAAAAAAGGGAGACCAAAAAAGCAATTTCGTTTGGATATGGACGATTTTGATTACGATGTTGTTCGAAGAATGGTGTATGATTTTCACTTACGATTTAATGAACTGCCAACAATAAAATCATTAAAAGCTAAGTTATCTGAAGCTATTAATTACAATGGGTCTGAAAAAACATTGAGAAAAATACTTCATGACATGGGATTTCAGTTCACTAAAATGGAAGATAATCGAAAAATTCTAATGGAAAAGCACGACGTTAGTCTCAAACGAATGGAATACCTTGATAAAATACGCAAATTTCGCGAAACAGGAAAAAATATCGTCTACATGGATGAGTCATATATACATGCATCCCACACTAAAGGGAAATCTTGGAGTGACGATAAGAAAAAAGGAGTAAAAAAGCCAATTTCAAAAGGTCAACGTTTGATAATAGTTCATGCGGGAAATGAAAAAGGCTTTGTACCCGGTGCTTTTTTAACGTATAAATCCACGGACACTACAGGTGACTATCACAATGAAATGAATAACGATAACTATGAGAAATGGCTGGTTAACCAATTAATCCCAAATATACCCAGTGATTCTGTTCTAGTTATCGACAACGCACCCTATCACAACA
This sequence comes from Apodemia mormo, assembly GCA_036924255.1. Taxonomy (NCBI): domain Eukaryota; kingdom Metazoa; phylum Arthropoda; class Insecta; order Lepidoptera; family Riodinidae; genus Apodemia; species Apodemia mormo. The sequence continues at coordinate 10,716,203 of JAUPFN010000013.1, read as the reverse complement.
AGTATGTTGAGAGACCCCCCAACTCAAACACCATTAAACGGGAAATTATCAACTGGTTAAACAGACATGAAATTCCAGTTGATCCAAAATTAACAAAAACCCAGATTTACGCTATTATATGTCAGCACAAGGAGAGGTATACAGAGTTTTCTGTGGACAAAATACTTGCCGAACATGGGCACACTGTGTTGCGATTGCCACCATATCATCCGGATTTTAATCCAATTGAAAATATATGGTCTCAACTGAAAGGCTATGTAGCCTCTAGAAATGTGGGTATGAACTTAACTACAGTAAAAACATTATTGACTGAAAAAGTAAACATGATCGGCGCTGAAGAGTGGAAAAAGGTTTGCGATCATGCAATCAAATGTGAGAATGAATATAGAAGCATTCAACACAGTTTAGACAATTACACTGACAGATTAGTAATAAATACGGCTGATAGTGACAGTGATATTGACCTCTTTGAGAGCACAGATAGTGAAATGGAAGTAATTGAGAATTAGAATTATTATTATTTTTATTGCAATGTCTCATTTTAGCAATAGGTATAATGGTGTTTATTATGTACACTAAAGCTGTAATGTTCCAAAATAATTAAATACGTAAACATAATGTAAAAATGTTTTTTTATTTTATTTTACCCCAACCTAAAGCCATCACTTATAGAAAAATTAGTGTATTTTATACAAAGAATAAAAATATCAAAAGAAGCAAATCATACTTGTTTTAACAGCTCCTAATAGGTACCCTACTGTTTGTATTTTGTGCGACAGAGATAACGCTCTACGAAGCCGAAATTAGCCGATTGTCTCTTTCCAAAGGTCGATGTGCAATATTTATTGCCGGGTACTGTACAGCGTTGCTTGTCACTCAAAACTTGTCGTCTTTCATCAGCCCCTTTACAGGAGTTAAAAATAAAAAGTTCATCAACGCCCTAAAAATGATGTCGGAGCTCCCTATTTTAGAATGGTGATTGCTATCAAAGGCTATTTATTTTGCGTAAGCACTTATTAAGAAAAACCTTTTTCATTTAATTTTATGTAGACATAAACTTTTTTGCGATTACTTTCGATCGAGAAATATTTTTGCGATGTAAACTTTTTGGAAATAAATATTCTGTTTTGGTAATACTAAGTTAGATGTTATTACTTTTATTAATTTTAAAGAACTAGGAGCTTGTTAGTTCAATGGAGTCTTTTATATTTTTCACAGTGGTTGCCCGTGATTTTTTACCCATGGCACAAGAAGAAAAGGACTTAGCTTTTATTTAAAGGTATTTTTAAAAACGATTAAGCAGTGTTTTGAATTTATTCATTGCAATTTTACTAACTTATAAACAATCCCATCTTTCGCTTCATATTAGGATAAATATATATAAAAATATATTTAAAAAATCTCTTAGAGTTCTCTAAAATTTTATTGAGAGAAATCCTAAATATAAATACTAAGTTAAACGTTATTTTTAATTGATTTTAAAAGGTAAGAGGTTATTAGTTCAATCGAATCTAAGCAAATATTATGAAGAAAAAGATTTGACTTTTTGTTTATTTGTTTTTTATAATTTAAATTAAAAAACTACTCAACTGATTTTAAAAAATCATTCATATTTAGAAAACTACTTTATCCAGGTGTGAAAAACGCTACTTGTTTACTCGAATTTGGGTCTGCGAACGAAGTCTCGAGTAACAGCTAGTGTTTTATATTTTTACTAGCTGTTTGCGTGACCCCAAATCACTCCTTCTGTTTCTTAGTTGGATAAAAAATTTGTAATCGGTTGACCCTGCGGGCCAACTTCCCGCTAAGTTAAGGTATTTTAAGCTCAAAAGAGTAAAAACTATAAGCATAGATTTTTTAAGTCCAAACATTTGTTTTGTTAAAAATGGCAGTATAGTGATTTTTGGAAAGCGGTATATTTTAGAAACGATGATCGATTTGACTTTTCGAATGGCATTCAGGTTTTGAGATCTAAAATATAGCTTTGGCTAAATAATCGATAAGTTGAAAAATTTCGAAGCAATGTCAAAATTTTCGTCATTGATAAATCCCAAACAAATTGACCCAGTTTGATCTAATTAACAGTACTTAGCACAGTTTTTAAAGAAAAAAGTTAATTAGATATTTAAGTCATTCGATGTATTAGCCTGAAAGTTATTTCAAAAATCTATTCTATACATATAATAAAATCGTAGGAAAGTCTAAACTGTACATTGAATATCTTTTTAAAAGAATACTTGGGGCGTGACCTACAATCGATATCGAAGCCAAAAATATAGTTTTAGAATTTTTGTCTGTTTGTCTGTTTATCTGTTTGTCTGTTTGTCTGTATGTATGTCCGGGGTAAACTCAAAAAGTACGGCATGGATTTACTTCAAATTTTGCATGAATATTACTAACAGTTCGGGTCAATATATAGGTTACATATTATCACGCTATCACCTACGGGGGAGGTGCTGTGCGCAGTAAACGAAGTCCACGCGGACGAAGTCGTGGGCAACAGCTAGTATTAAATAAATTTGCTAAAAACAACGTTATTTTAATATTTGAAAATAAGATTGGATGTTGATTTTTGAAACAGCATTAGACGTAGTTTTTTTAGTACTAAAATATCATCAAATACCAAAAAATTATCGATCGAAAAATTTTAAAGTTATGTCGAAAAAACCCTTTTTTTAAATTTTTCGTCATCGATTACTCCCAAATGGATAAACAGATTTTGATGCAATTTATGCATTAGACGTATTTTTTTGAGAAATAGCTGATTAGTTTTTGTACTTAATCGGTATATTAATCTGGAAGTTATCGATCTGGACCGCTCAAGTAAGCCCCAAAATCCCGTCTTGGGTTCGTAATTAAATAATCTGGTCAAAAGTACATATTTTTTGCAAATTCAGTGGTAGAATCCAGTAATGAACACCCTCCCTCAGTATGTACAATATTTTACCAATCAGCTCTGCCCTGTATCTTATTCTATGGTAAAAGTTTTTTGTAATTTCTCTTTTTTTTAAATGACTTACATCTATTTGACTTTATGGGTCGTTACTTCATCATCGGACTTTTTGTGCAAGCAGAGTGCTCAGGCAGAGTTTAAATTAAAATTGGGGCTAAAAGCGCCCGCGCTAAGGACTGTCTCCTGTGAGACCGGACCTCGGCTTAGTGTGGTGTTCGAGCTAAATATGGTGGGCGGATTCGTGGCATTGCGCCTTGCGTTATTCACGGGAAAATAAAGAAGTCTTCATCGTAGAGACCAGCGACGACGGTGTAGTGTCATGTGAGTATTTGTACCTAAGAAATGGTTCTTATAATAGAATCATTCACTATCTGTCTTCCTGCCAAGCAGTTTTTAAATGGCAAATGATTGGCCAATTATGTTATTATCATCAGACTACTGGATAATATTGCGGCAGGAATAGGTAAGGCGGTGGTACCAGACCCGGGCGAGACAATGCAGAACTCTACCACCTAGTTGCCACGATGGTAGTGACTCGATAGCCAATCGGTCGCCTTTTACGACCTGCCTGGCAGAACAGCAGTTGGCCTATTCTTCAAAGGAGGCCGGGACCAACACGGCGGATATATTAAGTTGGTCATTAACGAAATATATGTTTTATTAATTGATCTTTACGGTTTTTTGACAAAATTATTATCTAAACTGTTAGATCTTGAACTAGTCTTGATTATAAATAAAGTTTACTTGTTGATTAATACGCCAAAACACTTTTAAATTAACCTGTATCATAAAGTGCAACCAACACATAACACACAGCACGAATCAAAATGGCGAACTAAGTTCTTTTATTTTTCCCCAAGAGCGTATTTGAAAAAAGAATGCCAATTGGATGTTATTCTATACAATGTTTCGTTCGAAACCGATAAAATACCATAGAGTATTGTATTAAAACTGGTAAATAGTGATAATGTTGTTTTTTTGTATGAAGTTAGCGTTGGTCCATATAGAGACCATAGTGTATTAACGGAATTTTCTCAGAGGTCTCATTAGTTTCATCCAGTATAATAATAAAATCAAAAATAATAATAACACATAATTAGAAAGTAAATTTTAGTATTTTATTTACTTTCTAATTAAGTTAATCATGACTTTATTTAGACATAACGCGAGCGAAGCTGCGGGTAAAACCTAGTAATTTATAATTATCACGGTTCATGACTTATTCCTAATAATACATATTATCGATTTTCATCACGTTATGACTGTTGCATTTGGTAATTATCCGATCAACGACTATGGCTGCCCTGATGGAAAAAGACAACCATCGTCTATAGACACCAAGGATATTAATGGTGCGTTACTATCCGAGGGGCGGGGTGTTAATGCCACATGCATAAATTTATTGTAACTAACATTGACGCTATTGCGGTAGGAATAGGTAAGACGGTAGAATTAGACCCAGGCGAGACTTTTTTTATAAGATAGCAAACAAGCAGCCATCTGCTTGTTTACTAATTTATAAAAAAAAGTCTCGATGTAAAGAAAAGTCTCGAAAAAAAGTCCTGATGGAAAGAGTCAACCATCATCTATAGACATCAAAGGTGTTAATGGTGCGTTGGTATCTTGTGGCGTGGTCTAATGCCTCACGCATAAATTTACCGGCTACCCTCCAAACCGCAACTCGGCAGTGACTTACCTATTCCTGCCACAATAGCGTCAATGCTTGACGCTATCATGGCAGGAATAGGTAAGGCAGTGGTACTAGTGGTAGTGGCTCTGCCACCTAGTAGGCACTTTCATAGACTCGCATAGCCAATCGGTCGTCTTTTACGACCTGTCTGCCAGAACGGCAGTTGGTCTATTCTTCAAAGGATCCCGGACCAACACGGGGGAAACATAGTAAGTAGTTATTTATTCTAATCATATTTTATACCTTTCTTGTTCTGAGTTTTATAGAAACAAAGAAGCATAATTCGATTGATCCCATCTTGGAGGTTTTAATAAAAAAAGTTACCGGTAATGTGTAGAATAAAAAGGAGCCCGGAACCAACACGGGGTAAGTGACGTTGCAAAACTCTACCTACTAATAGTAACGAGTATAGTAACTCATACTAAATGTCACACACAACGTGTTTACAAGTCGTGCGTAAGCCCCATCCTCTCATACGCTTGCGTAGCGTTTGCCCATCCCCCCCGTACGGACTTGCATCCGTTGCAAGTGGTACAAAATAAATTCCTGCGTATTGCCACGGGAGTACCGTGGTATATGCGCAACGTAGACCTCCATAACGATCTTGAATTGCCGAGCTTAGCAAAGCATTTCAAAGACATCTCTAAAAGATACTTCGATCGTGCCATCTCGCATCCGAACCCACTGGTGGTAGCCGCGGCTGATTACATCCCGATTCCTAATCCAGATCCCAGATTACGTAGGCCCCGCCACGTACTTACCGATCCCGATGACCCGATAACTCTGGCCAACGGTTTACACGATAAGATTACACACCTACATTTGCGAAACCGTCGCCGCCGGCGGCGACGAGGACCCCTGTTTCGCCCTTCGGCGAACCAAGCCCAAGGGCAAGTTTCGGCCGACGGACAAAACAATGCCACTAGCCCTCTCATCGCAAATCACGACCCCACCCTAAGCCGAGGTTCGGTCTCGCAGGAGACACCCTTTAGGCGGAGGGCGTACAGCCCTACACCTATAAATTCTGGCTGAACACTCTGCTCACCCCCGCGACCGGTGAAGCTGTAACAGCCCATAAGGCTAACAGTAATTGAGCCATTCCGAAAAAAAAACTCGTATAGTTAATTGCTCTTTTACAAATTGCCCGACAAATAGATGACATATTCTTTAAATAGGGTCCGGAACAACGACTTATATTGCTTAGTAATAGAACTGATTAATTCACTAGATAACTGTACTATTTTCTTTTAATCTCGAAGAAGTTAGGATAAATTAAATTACAGCCTTCGTGACGGTACCGACATGATTACGGCACGTGCCTTGAACGTGATCTTGTTCGTGATATACGTACCACGTCAAGACATTAGATAAACAAACATTATCCAAGATGTTTGCCCAAATCCGTCGGCTGAGTGGCACTTTATAACATTCTTTGTTGCTAAAGATTTATATGTCGTCAAGTCGTTGGTATTACGATTGCGGTCTGCGATAGAGACTCATAAACTACAAAAATAAATAAGATGATTTTTTTTTTGACAAATTTTCATGTTGCCACCACCGTAACTTCTGTAAACTAGAATCATTTGACAATATATATTTGTCGTTTACATTTTGGTTAGCTAAATGGTTAGCGACCCCGATTACGCAATCAACGAACTCGGTTTCGATTTTCGATAGAACAGGCATTTACGTGATAACCCAGGAATAAAAACAATATACTCATTAAGAGTATTGATGTTTTAATTCCTGGGTGTGGATGTTTATTAAATATATGTTCGGTATTTATATATATGTATTTCTATGTCCTGATATCTTTGACTGCCACCCATATCACAAGCAATTTGTCCTAAGATATTATTATAATTTTTTTGGCACAGTCAGTGACTAATAATACAATACGGCTGAGCGGATCGTACAGAGACGTACACTTATACGCACTAGCACACACATACACACACATGCATACACACCCAAATAATCAATTTATCATGCATTTTTAACATGTTTGTATTAATACATTATCCTTCTTAGTAAGTCAATTAAAAGGTTCTAAAACTTTAACTTCTTTATTTTTGTATTGTTTTACGCCCGAAATTAAATGTCTTCATCAAAAACTATGTTTATTACTTTGTTAGACAACACTATTTAATGTTTATTTCTAAAATGTCTAAAATTCCTACATAATAGTATTCGGTCCATTAAAGCAATTACCTTTCAAGATAAAAGGTCTCCTTTTCATAAAAACGCCAGAGTAACAAGATGTCTGAGATATACAAAACATTTAATTAGTATAAAATGTATACGGGTCTAACAGATCTACAGTCGTGATACCACGTAACGATATACGTCGAACGTGACCCATCCATGTCATGATTCTTAAACCACTTGCTCTGTCATTACTTTTTTAAAGGCGACAGTTCCATTAAAGAAATTCAATTATTGGTAGTGAATTAGCGTTTAATTCCAATATTTATTTTGTAATTAAAGTGCTTTTATACTTGAGGGTACTTGCAAATAGATTACCAATTAATTAACTCTTAAAAGCTACTAATTTTTTTGGACTTGGAAATCGAACTCTTAAAAATCACAAATCTGGTTTACGTAGGCACCATTTACAGAACGTCAATAAACGTTCCGATTCACTAAGATTCACTGGATTTTCAGTTGGCGAAATGGAAAGTATTCCACATTGATATAATTGACAGAACTGATATTGGCTTTCAAGGTTTTGTGCAATAACTTGACAGCTTTGCATGGTCATCCGAGGCATGGACATTTTGTGAGATGTTTTTTTATATAATAAGATAAACGGCATGAAACTCTTCTAATGCAAAAAGACAACTATCACGTATAGACACCAAAAATAATGTATACGTCGCTATCTGTGTTTTGGGATAATTCATAACTTTGCTGGCTAACTTACCCTCCAAACTTGAATACGACAGTGCACATACATTGAAGATATTGCGGCAGGAATAGGTACTGTGGTACGGGACGCCATGATGAATGAAAATATTATTAGAAGTTCCAATACATGTCTTTAACAAAACTTATAGATTATAGTTTATATCAAGCTAATAAGAAAAAAATGATTCAATTAATCTAATAGTCAAAGCATGACTTTTAAGATCCTTTGTGAATTGACGACATTATTTCACCCCGCAACAACTTATCGGAGGGCGTATTTCAATTACACCTAATGCAAATTTAATACGCTCCCTACGGTTCGCAAGGGTTTCAAATTGAGATCCTTTGTTTCTTTAAAGATGTTTTCCTAACGGCTGTATTGATAAAAATACGATGTCATCTCTCAAGATCTAATTTCTGTTTTTAGGGGCAAAGTTGTAAAATCATCAATTAAGCATTAAGTTTGTCAGAATTTTTTTTGTATAAATATTTTAATAATAGGCACTTTACTAGATGATAATGTAACATTATACTAGCTATTACCCACGACTTCGTTCGCGTGAACCAAAGTTATTACTTAATTTTGTAAAATTGGGTGAAATACTAGTCTATATACTCCCGGATAGTGCATCTTTCAAATAACAAGATAATTTCTAAAGATTAGTACAGTAGTTTTTGAGTTTACATATTACTAACTTACATTAAATCGTCTTTATTTATACGGGTAGATTATTCTATATAAAATTTATAGATTTTTTTATATAACATAAGATAGCAAAAAAGCAGATGGGTCCCCTAATGGCGGTGTTACACACACCATAGATGTTAATGGTGCGGTGCTATCCTTGTGACGGAGTCTTAATGCCAAATACATAATTTTACTTGCAACCTTACTCTCCTAACGGAACTTGACAGTGAGAATCACTGACGCTATTGCGGCAGGATTAGACAAGACTGTAGTAATAGACCTGAGCGAGATAATGCAGAACTCCACCATCTAGTAGCCAGGATAATATTGACTCTTATAGCCAAACGTTTGCCACTTAGTAACTGTTTGGCAGAACGGCAGATAATCTGAGAGTTTTATTCTTCAAAAGAAGCCTGGAACAACAGGGGGTGTTATGTATTAATCCTATTAGTCTTATGTACCAAGACTACTTCAATTAAATAAAATTTATTAAATAAAAAAACATAATAAATAGCGCTTTATAAAGTATATTATGTAGACGTTTTAAAGGCCGGCAACGCAACTGCGTGGACATTCGCAATACCTCTGGTATTGCGAATGTCCATGGGCGGCGGTGATTACTTACCATCAGGTGCACCTCCTGCTCGTTTGCCCCCTCTTCTATAAAAAAAAATGTAAATTTATATTCTTTGGTGGGACTTTTAAGCGTTGATATTAGATCTCTATGTACTTTCTACCTTCTGTATAATTAGGAGTGTTCTGATGAGCTTTTTGATTAAGTACCGGTATGCACGTTCCCCATCTCCTTACATGACGTAGTAAGGGATTCCACCTACACTATCTTGACAATTGGTCATCTATCTGTGCCTATGCCTGCGAATTAGTGATGGATATGTATGTTTATGGATATGCTTTTATTTCACTATCATGACGTGAAGTTATTTGTTTTTTGTCGCCGTTATATCACAGGTTATAAATCACGACCGTTATATTTTATAAGTGACAAATATTGTCACAGTTGGTGCATTTTATTCAGTATGTTACGTCACCGGGCAGTAATTACTATTTTAAGTGTTTAATAAGATTAAATAACATATTAAACATATTCTCTCTTCTAGCTAGTGGCATAGTGTTAGTCGGGAGAACCGTGCGGTTCTCTCGGCACTTTTTGCCTCGCACTACTGTTTTGTGGAATCAATTACCAGCAGGGGCTTTTCCGAACAAATACGACATGGGGACCTTCAAGAAAAGAGCGTACTCATTTTTAAAAGGGCGGCAACGCAACTGCAAGGCCTCTGGTATTGCAGATGTCTATGGGCGGCGTTGACGGCTAACGGTAACGGACGGTTTCGTGCATATAACTGGTGTGACACGTGAATTATTTTATAACGAGTGATATAACCAGTGATGCGTGAAATGTGCCACGCCTACTGCAAATTCAACAAAAACAAATAGAATATTTTAATATTGTAGTAAGTCTGCCTCTTTGGGGATACTGTTAAAATGCAAGTTTTATCTGGTAGTAGATAAAATATCGCAGCGAATTTTAGACTTGTCAAAATTAACACCAGAAAGGCATATTTGAAGCTGGTATATAATCTCAACGCTGTGCAATTTGCAGATAATATTCAACTCACTTTTACCTTCGACGCGACAATTTGATAAGGGTACAAAACGTGTTTTTGAATTACTCATAAAAGACGAGTTAAAGTAAATATTGTGTCAAAACAATTGTTCTTCTGCGAAGCATTTCGAAGGGACAGATAAGCTGTTCTTACCTGAATACATAATACCGGACGCATTAGCAATAAGGACTGCGAAACAATTTTAAAATTATATTGTGGTCAATTTTATTATCAACAAAGATTTTAAAAGTAAAAGTTAATAATGAGTCATCCTGTATTTTCGAAGAAGAAGAAGAAGATTGTTTTTTTAGAATAGTTGTGATTTGAATCTCGATGAAACGAAAATGCACCACGATAAAGAAGCAAATACATAAGATTAGCCGGCAGGAGAATGAGATTGAAAATATTAATGATAGCAAATTACCATTAACATCTTTGGTGCCTATAGGCGATGGTTTTTCTTTCCATCAGAAGAATCATCTGCTTATTTATGATATAAAAAATTGACACTACAATGACATTTGTTAGTTGTTAGATATTACTAGGTACTAAAATGGGTCTAGCTAATTTGCCGTAAATAATATTCATACACTTTACGGTTCTTTAAAGATAAAAATAAAAACGTTCATTTCATTTACCAATCAACATTTTGGACCATGATTCTGAGAAGAAAACCGTTGGAAATTTGTGTGGTTAATTTTTACCAAGACGTTAATTACATATTTCTTGAAACTGGGGACCCCTATTAAGTATACAATCACTTGTATCAAGGGACCCTCGGTTCTTTTAAGATATGGATATAGTATCGCTAGCGGCACTCTATTATTTGCCTTATTTAATCCATACATACAATAAATTCGTATGTATGTTTTTATATCACAGAATAGCAAACATGGTTCTCCTGATAGAAAAAGATATTTACTACAAGGCGCTTAATGATGATTCATCGTCTCTGTGGTCTAGTAGTCTGGTGCAGGTATCAGTGCTGACCATATGAGGCCTCGGTTCACTTCCTAGGTCAGGAAAAATGTGTTTTTTCAGTTTTATGATAAAAACAACGTTTCCGGGATTGGATACGTATCCGGTTGGCGATACGCGTTCCACTTGTCGCGCGTAGGCGTGTCATATTTTGGGACAGAGTATCTTCGGCTGATAGTGGGTGCCGGTTTCTAACTCTGCCTATCTCTTCGGGGATACGGGGGTGAAGATAATTTTCTAATGATGAGTTGATAACCCTATAGCGAGTGCCTAACTTGGCCGGGACGTTACAGAACTTTGCCGCCTAATGAGTATTCACGAATGACACGTTTAGTCGTTGCCTTTTTCTTTCGCCACCTTTCGCCATTATTCGCCTTATATGAACTGCCTTTCAAACTAAAAAACCGGCAAAGTGCGAGTCGGTCTCGCGCTCGAAGAGTTCCGTTCCATCATCTATAAGAAACGGCAAAAAATCACGTTTGTTGTATAAGGGGCTCCCTTAAATATTTATTTTATTTTATTTAACTATTTATTTTTAAAATGAATATATAATTAAATATTCTGTGAACATTTCAAGCGGTTTCTTTGAATGCTACCAGTTTTCATTATTGAGATCAAGAAAAAAATGCGCAAAAAAATTATGTTTGTTGTATGAGAGCCCTCTTCATTATTTGTTTTATTCTGTTTTCAGTATTTTTTATAGTTATAGCGGCAATAGAAAACCATCATCTGTAAAAATTTCAACTGTCTAGCTATCACAGTTGATGAGATACAGCCTGGTGACAGACTGACAGAAAGGCGGACGGACACCGGAGTCTTAGAAATAGGGTGCGTTTTTTTATATCATAAGATAGCAAACAAGCAGATGAGTCTCCTGATGAAAAGAGTCCACCATTGCCTATAGATACCAAAGATGTTAACGGTGCATTGATATAATGGCGAGGTCTATTTCCACATGCATAAGTTTAACGGATACCTTACCCTTGAAACCGGGTAAGGTGGTGGTACAAGACCCGGGTGAGACAATGCAAAACTCTACCACCTAGTAGCCACAATGGTAGTCACTTTTATAGCCAATCAGTCGCCTTTTACGACTTACCTGACGTTATGTCAGGTAAATCGTAAAAGACAGTTGGCCTTTTTTACAAAATAGCCAGGGACCAACACGGGGACGAAATCGTTTTGCCCTTTGGTTACGAAACCCTAAAAATAGACTGTTTATCAAAGGGGGCCCGGACCAACGTGGTTTCGATAAGACTTTACTTCTATTCTATGTATGAAGTTAAATATTTTCCAAAGTTAAAATATTTGTTTGCTCCTGAATTAAACGCTTCATGTGGTCTCAAAGTTAAATTAGTTTAAGCAGTAAAATAGTGCGGTTAAGCGCAGATACTGACCACCCGCATTTGTGGTCGCTACACGAAATACGTTTTTAGAGACTGTTTTAAATATATTTTATTATCCAATTAACTTTTTGCTTTTAAATGTAAATACTTTTATCAGATCATATTACTTTTTAAAGGTTTTCAAAATTATTTAATTTAATAATTACAAAAATTTTGTAATAGGCTTGTGCCCAATAAGAATGAAACGGATATATTGTAGTTTATACTTTTAAGCTTTTGCGGCTTTTTTCAACTGAATTATTAAAAATTAACGGGATCTTACCGCGATTATTTGATGGATTATTTATGGGAAAATAATCCATCAAATAATCGCAGTAAGATCTTTTAATTCTTAATAATTCAGTATATTTTAGTTTTTAGTTATTATAATCTTACATATAAAATTCTCGTGTCACAATGTTCGTTCCCGTACTCCTTCGAAACGGCTTGACCGATTTTGATGAAATTACGTATGCATATTCAGTAGGTCTGAGAATCGGCTTCTATCTATTTTTTATACCCCTAAGTGATAAGGGTTGTCGACCCTTAAAAATATTTTTTTATTTTATGGTCAATTTTTTTTTTTTTAATTTTTATTCCGAATCACAATTCAGCATTGAAAAATACATACTTATAATTCTAAATTTTTACCCTTCTATCACCAACTCTTATTTTTTAATTAAATAATTTATATGGCAAAACAACGTTTGCCGGGCCAGCTAGTACTACCTATATACCTACCTATATAACTACTAGCTGACCCGGCAAACGTTGTTTTGCCATATAAATTATTTAATTAAAAAATAAGGGTTGGTGATAGAAGGGTAAAAATTAAGAGTTGTATGTATTTTTCAATGCCAAATCGTAAAAAAGTAAAAATAAAAAATTTTGTCCATAAAATAAAAAAAAGATTTTAGGGGTGGACAACCCTCAACAATTAGGGGGATGAAAAATAGATGTTGGCCGATTCTCTGACTCACTGAATATGCATACGAAATTTCATCAAAATCGGTCAAGCCGTTTCGGAGGAGTACGGTGACTAACATTGTGACACGGGAATTTTATATATAAGAAGAATATAACTAATTATTATAATTGCTCAAGAATTGCGTACTTCTGAAAATGGTTGGTTATTCACTCAACGCTTACAATATATTTTTTTTTTATGTCATAAGATAGCAAACAAGCAGATGGGTCTCCTTATGGAAAGAGTCAACCATCGCCTATAGACACCAAAGATGTTAATGGTGCGTTGCTATCTTGTGGCGAGGTTTAATGCCACATGCATAAGTTTACCGGCTACCTTACCCTCCAAACCGGAACACGACAGCGACAAGCACTGACGCTATTGCGGCGACGCTACTAGCTGCGTCCTGCAGCTCACTGTATTATTATATATATATATATATATATATATATATATATATATATATATATATATATATATATATATATATATAGCTAGGTAGGCGGTAGGAATAGGTAAGGCGGTGGTACCAGACCCGGGCGAGACAATGCAGAACTCTACCACCTAGTAGCCACGATGGTAGTGACTCGATAGCCAATCGGTCGCCTTTTACGACCTGCCTGGCAGAACGGCAGTTGGCCTATTCTTCAAAGGAGGCCGGGACAAACACGGCGAAAAACAAATGCTCGCCATTCACTGAATAAACGCAAAGCGAGAAGTTTGGCTGAATGGTGACCCACACTAAGAAGTTGATTTGATAGTAAAGTTATTCGACCACGATCACTTTTGAAAAACTCACCCTCGACACTCTGTTCGGTCCCGAGACACCTCACAGATGCTTCAAGAGCTAAGTTTTGACTCAGGCTGTATACCCGACTCGTTTGCCAGCAGAACTAATGAACATTACTCAATCTCATGTTATTTTTTCTCTTTTTTTTTCATGCATGTAATTATTCTGTAATGTAACGTATAATTTGTAATTATTTGTCTTTCAATGTGTTTTTTTGTTTTTTTTTTTGTTTGATTATTGTATTTGTTGGCGTTGTGTTTTTTTTTGTTGTATTTATAGTTTGCTTTTGTTATTTACTCTATTTGTATAGTGTTATATGGTAAATAAAGCAATTCTTATTCTTATTCTAAATAATTTAGTTTAACAATTTTTTTTTTACAAGGAAATATTAGTTTTATTTAATCAGAATACTGCCCCGTTGGTCGAGTGGCTAGCGACCATGACTACGCAATCGACGGGGCTCGGGTTCAATCCCAGATGTGGACAAGCATTTGTATGATGAGCATAAATGTTTGTATTTCCGGGTTTGAGGGTTTATTAAATATATTCCAATATTTTTTCTATGTATTAGTATCCTTGACTAACACCCATAACACAAGCAAATAATTTGCTTATTTTGGGGTTAGATCAGTATGTGTAATTTGTCCCGTGAATGTTTACTTATTTATTATTATTATTAAAAAATTCACGTGTCGTGGAAACCCACAACATTCTCGGGCCCATTTCAAAGAATAAGGCCGTCTGCTTTCCTATCAGTCAATTCGTGCAATGCAAATAATGGGCCAAACATTTCAATACAATTGTGACTAGTAGTAGATAGTGGTAGGGTTCTGCAATATCTCGCTCGGGTTTGGCACTACCGAATCACATTGTGCTATGGATTATGTCGTGTTCCGTTTCCAAAAGTAGCCGTATGGAAAAGTAGCCGATAAACTTATGCGTATAGCATTGTCATCCCGTCATACAGATGGCAACGTATTACTAACATCTTTGGCGTTTATTGACGATGGTTTTCTATTTCGATCAAGAGAGCTATCTGTATATTTGCTAACTTAAAATAAAAATAGTTTTAAGATTTACAACTCGGATAAAACACATAAATTCAACGGTTTACCACGAACAAGATCTTTACCGATTGGTGACATGGAGCAAATTGGAACCAATCACGGATTAATTGTTGTTAATCACGAAATTAAGACAAATGTTGTTTATTTACACTTGCGAGTTTTAAATGTTCTTAGTTATCACACGCAAATTTAATTTAATTACCTACCTTTTATCATACGCGACTGCGTTTGCATGACCCACATACATTATTCTGATTTATTCTGATGGATAAAAATTGCTTACGTTACGCCGTGATAATTGACTGCCCCGTTAGTTGAGTGGTTAACAAACCTGACTATACATCAATGAGGCTCGTGTTTGATTCCTGACAGGGGCAAACATTTATGTGATGGGCATGGGCATCTTTGTATTTGTGGGTTTGCGTGTGTATATGTCGCAGTGAAATTGTCAGTACCGTTAGATTATAATCTACCTAAGTGATATTATAATTTAACTGCTAACCTAACCTAACCAAATTATGAAATCCTTAGGTAGATTATAATCTAACGGATATTGACAAAATATTTGAGTATTTATATTTGTATGTCTATGTATTAGTATCTTTTACTGACACTGATATTATAATCAAACAATTTGCTTACTTTGGGGTTTGATCAATTCGTGTAATTTTCCAGCAATATTTACAACGTTGTTTTGTATCGGTAAAAGAATTTTAAAAATCATTTCAGTAGTTTCTAGGTTCAGCTGAACAACCAAAAACAATAAAACTTACTTCTCTCTATTAGTGTTGATAACAAATACGCAGGTGGTTTTCTTGATAAAAAGAATATCATTGCCTATATGCACCAAAAAATTTCGTTGTGTTGGTTCATGCCTCTCAAATAAATTAAGAACAGTAAAATTGTAACAACAGTCTTGCTTTTTCCTTTGTCTCCAAAACCCTCAGCTTCACATTTTCACTAAATTAAAAATAGAACCCCGTGTTGGTCCCGGGCTCCTTTGAAGAATAGGCCAACTGCCGTTCTGCCAGGCAGGTCGTAAAGGCGACTGAGTGGCTTTGCGTCACTACCATCGTGACTATTACTAGGTGGTAGAGTTCTGCATCGGCTCGACCGGGTCTGGTACCACCGCCTTACCTATTCCTACCGCCTACCTAGCTATATATATATATATATATATATATATATATATATATATATATATATATAATAATACAGTGAGCTGCAGGACGCAGCTAGTATATAATATAAGTTGAATTTGAATACTTTTATTCTGGACGCATATTAGGACGCATATTAAAGAGTAATGGAATATTCAAATCAGGTTTATTTATTATTCGCTATTTGGATATATTTCCGGAACATTATGATTTCAACATAATTGACGAAGTAATATTAACATCCTTTTGCACAGTTTATGCAATTATATATAAATAATCGCAGCTAAACCAATTACACGAATTGATCTAATCTGAAAGCAAGCAAAATATTAGCTTTTGTTGTGGATGTTAGCAACGATAATACTAATAAATAGAAATATACATATATTTGTCCGAAGGTGGTGTCTTTGTATGAAGAGAGTCATAGGTACTAGCAATAGCAACATACCTAAATATAATATGTATATGTATATATATATATATATATATATATATATATATATATATATATATATATATATATATATATATATATATATATATATATATATAATAAATAATAAATATTCAGGGGACAAATTACACTTACTTGCTTGTGTTATGGGTGTTAGTCAACGATACTAATACATAGAAATACATATATAAATACCAGAATATATTTAATAAACACCCAAACCCGGAAATACAAACATTTATGCTCATCATACAAATGCTTGTCCCCGTCGGGGATCGAACCCGAGCCCCGACGGGGACAAGCATATATATATATATATATATATATATATATATATATATATATATATATATATATATATATATATATATATATATATATATATATATATATATATGTATATATACCAAGTGCGCCACCTTGCACCCTGTCAGAAAAGAAAATACATAAAAAGTTACATCTTTTGTATTAGGGTACTGTTAGTATAAAAATTACGATATCAAGGTTGTTGTCGAAATTTCTTCATAACCTTGTTAATAAACAATTTTACAGTAAATTTGTCTTCTTGACATACATTTTTTTTACTGTCGATAGGGAAGCACTTGACCACGATCTCGCTTGATGGTAAGCTAAGGTGCGGCCTAAGATGGAACGCGCTTCCCTAAAAGGTACCTGTTCACTCTTCTCTTAAAGATCCCCAGGTTGTAGCCGTCGGGGAACACAGACTCAGGTAGCATATTCCAGCCCCATATATAATAATATATAATTATATACATATATAATTTTGTATTTTATATAAGTTATAATGGTAGGCTGATGCATTTACCTGAAAGTAATCCTGGTGGCATCCAAAAAGAGAGTAATGAATCAGCAAAAATCAGGGTAAATCTGCAAGGATCGTGGCTTATGGCACTCGGTTCCCCCTACCTACCACGTGAGGGATGTGGCGTGAAGATAATATATGCATGTAAATATGCAATGTATAACAAAGTTCCTATCTCATCATCAAAGGTATTTTTTGATAGCTGAATAAAATAATATATCTTTCTTTTTATATATTACTAGCTGTTGCCTGCGACTTCGTCCGCGCGGACTTCGTTTACTCCACACTCCTTCTTCCCTGTAGGTGATAGCGTGATAATATGTAGCCTACATGTTGACCCGACCTATTAGTAATATTCATGCAAAATTTGAAGTATCAATCCATGCGGTACTTTTTTAGTTTACCCCGGACATACATACAGACAAACAGACAAAAATTCTAAAAACTATATTTTTGGCTTCGGTATCGATTGTAGATCACGTCCCAAGTATTCTTTAAAAAAAAATATTCAATGTACAGTTTTGACCTTCCTACGATTTTATTATATGTAAAGATATAGTACTTGAATTAAAGGTCGCTCGTATTATATTATGTTATGATTTTGTGAATTTCCTCAGTTAAAATAATTATTAATCCCATTATATTTTTAACCAATTAATACACAATAAAATTATTTTAAACTTTTTCAATGAGTCTGTCGAAATAATACCGAGAAATTATTCCGAGTTTATTACAAGTATAATGTATAATTACTACTTTCATTTTAATACAATTATTCTCTCTTCTATTCGTTAATAGATGGCGGTGGTCACAATTATTGTAAGGACAATAATTATCACACTTCTTTCGACTCATTCTACTATTTTTTTTTTGTTTTTAAGAGGCTGACAAAACCTAATTTGTTGAAATTGATGTTATTTAAGCAGTTTTAAGGAAAACTATTTGTTATAGCACATCACAAAAAATATATGTTAATACTCATCATAATATGTCAAAAATGTCATCATAATATGGCCGGACTTGATACACAATAGAACCAAATCAGGTTGATAGAAAATAATTGCGAAGATTGGTCTAAAATCATCATTAAATGGTACCGTATCTTTATTTTTTTGACGTATGGGTCTGCAAATAAAAAAATGAAGTCATCATATTCATAGCTAAACCGCTAGCAAATTATGTTTGACAAATAATACTTTTTGTATTTCAATATTTATTCATTTTCAGGATGACGTCAGTATGTATGTATGCGTGTGTGCGTGTGTGTGGGTGGGTGTGTGTGTGCACCTAAACATCTCTAACTTTCGAACGGCTGGACCGATCTATCGCGATCGCGATTGATGGCATTCGATTGGATTCCGCTCAACGTAGACTTCCTGAAAATTTGAACAAAGTCAGTATTTTGAAAAAACTCCAAGAAAAATTTTGGTGAAACGGTATTTTTTTAATATAACTTCCAGATTAATGTACCAAATGATACCAAAACTAATCAGCTCTTATCTACAAAAAACTACGTCTAATGTGTAAAAAACATCAAAATCGGTTTATCCATTTGGAGTAATAGTCGATGAAAGCTTTTGAAAAAAGAGTTTCTTCGACATAACTTCGAAATTTTTCAACTAAACATTTTTTGGTATCTATACTAATATTATAAAATTGTAGCGTTTGCTCGTTTGGTTGTATGCGGTAATCTCGAAAACTACTGAACCGATTTGAATAAATCTTCTTGAGTTGGATAGCCTGTTTATCGAGGAAGGTTATAGGTTATATAATATCATGCTACGACCAGAAGGAGCGGAGTAAACAATGTCCGAACAATGCGAACGAAGTCGCGGGCAACAGCTAGTTCTAAGATATTTCAGTTCTAAGAAAACTACGTCAAAAGTCACAACTTTTAAAATATTAAAATGACGTTGTTTTAGCAAACTCAATATTTTTGATATAAATTTCAGACTAATACATTGATTGACTTAAAAAATTATCAGCTTTTTCCTTCAAAAACTGCGTCAAATACCGAGATTTGGATTGGATCAAAATCCGTCAATTTGTTTGGGATTTATCAATGACGAAAATTTTTGAAAAAAATATTTTTTGACATTGCTTCGAAATTTTACAACCTATCGATTATTTATCTAAAGCAATATTCTAGATTTCAAAAATTGAGCTGAATGCCCTTCGAAAGATCAAAATCAATCATCGTTTTCAAAATATAAAGCTTTTCAAAAATTAATATGCTGTAATTTTTTACAAAATAGATATTTGAACTGGAAAAATCTATGCTTATAGTTTTTACTTATTTGAGCTTAAATTAATTTAGCGGAAAGTTTCAGGGATGGCCTGCGGGGTCAACCGTTTACAGTTTTATTTGTATACTAGCTGACCCGGCACACGTTCTGCCTTTTTAACTACTCTTATTTTTTTATATTTTCTCACCTTTTAAACCTTCCCTGGACTTCAACAATTAATTCAAAGCCAAATTAACGAAATCGGTTCAGCCGTTCTCGAGTTTTAGCAAGATTAACGAACAGTAATTGATTTTTATATGTATAGATAAACTGGCAATTAATTGCTACTTCGTTGTATGACCAAAAAATAATTACTTCCATTTGTTCAGTCGGGCAAAACGTAGTCTATATCACTCCTGAATAATGTAGCTTTCCAATGGCGAAAGAATTTTTAAAAATGTTTTAACGTTTATGAGTTAAATAGCAACAAACAAATAATAAGTCCCTGTTAAGGACTCCGAGACATGGAACTGCAGCATTTCGAGGAAGTTTCAGCTATAACGCTAGCAAATGTTGGAATAATATACCACCCCCAATTCGTGACCTACACATTACTTTATCAACTTTTCAATCAAAATATAAATGTTATTTAATAAACTTGCGAAAAAATAATCAATGTTTATTATAAATGTCAGGATTTCGCTCGTTCATTTGCTGTCATATATATAGGGGATATTGAAAACCAGTGTTGAGGTTCACCAAGCCTCGACAAATACTGAGTTATTCCCTTTTAATGGACTCAATTTACCACTCACTATTACCATCACCTTTTGCTCTTTATTTTAGATTTTTTTACCATAAGCTTCTATTTGTTTCTTTTTTGTTTTTGTATGGTTAATGTCCATTAATAAATAATTTCTTATTCTTATTCTAAATTATAGTATGTAAGATTTACTAACAATTATGGATGGTTCACTTATCTGAAAATAAAGTATTTGCATTAATATAAAAAACCCAAGATGCACAGTTCCGAACAAAACTGTCACTCAAAACTGTCGCTAATTTCACATAAGTGGTTATAGATATAGCAAAAATATATGTTTTTGCATATCCAACCTAAGCACAAGTTTTATAGTGTTTTTACTAAGCAATGTACAAAAAGTAATGAAATTGAGTCTCGCGACTCGCGATTGACGCCATTCTATTTGAAATGATTCGACGCGATTCAATTTAAAACTGTTTTTTTTTAGAGGTCGGTTTTGAGACACGAATGTACATCTTGGGTTTTTTATATCTATGAGTATTTGTATTATTATAATGGTCGAAGGTGGCTCATATCAATATTAAGTCAAATGTAAATTAAAATAATTGTTAATTTTGAAACATTTATATCAGAAAATAAAATAATAATAACATTGTGTATATTTACTCATAAAAGCTTTTGCCCGATCCTCTCAACTTCAACTGACACGTTCAACGTCTAACTTTTCTAAGAAATAAAATTTAGAATTCGATGTTTCGTTGCATCCTTATGTTTCGAAGCCGAAACTAGGTCCGTACCCAGCGGGAGAAAAATGGAAAAGTCGTGTCTTCGAGTACAGTAATCGACGAGTTTTCTATTTGCTAACGTATTCGATTTTGTGCCGTATTATCTGGTAATACAGCTTATGTTAATCTGTTCGAGTTATGGATAAAAATATGTGAATTGTTTTATTTATTCCAAACAAGACGAAAGCTAATAGAAAATGTTTTGCTTTTTAGCTAAAATAGAGTGCTGGTTATGGATAAGTATTTCCTAAAAGGATCCTTTTACTATATAATAAATAGGAATTCTATAGTGATAATCATTTTTTTTATACCATGAGATAGCAAACAAGCAGATGGCTCTCCTTGAAGAAAAAAAAAGCCCTTGCCCATAAGGCCCATAAAAGTCGAATTCGTAGTCGCCTGTCGGCTTCAAACATTTTTTGATCGACATTTTGTGGTGTCATAGTAATAATTAAAATGTCATAAGTATCTTCACCCCCGTATCCCCGAAGAGGTAGGCAGAGGTACAACAAGTGCACCCACGATTGGCCAAAAATACTTGGTCCCACAAATGTGATAGGTGGCAAGCCTATCGCCAACCGGGCATTTTCCAATCCCGGGCAACTATGTGTTTATCAGAAAACTGAAAAAACACTTTTTTTATGTGCTCGACCCGGAAATAGAACCCGTGATCTCTTGTGGTTAACGCCAACGCTGGACCACTAAACCACAGAGGCGATCATAAGATTAATAATTATTTCAACTGGGGAAAATGTATCCATATTCAAAAAATAATAACATATAAAACCTACGAGCGAGCGCCGAAATTCGACCATAGATGAAATAATGAAGTATCTTTTAAATTTGACAACAGACTTTAGCAATAATAAAATAGTATAAATGCGTATATATTTTCTTTCGAAGAATATACCTAGGTACTATCTGCCCACCAGACAGTTTGCAAAGACAAAAAATTAGCCAAATGTTAGTACCATAATAAATACTAAGTACCTAGTAGAGTTTCACAACGTCTCACAAATTTTTCTTTCTGCAATAGCATTAACGCTTGTGACCCGATGGGTCCCGTAGCTGAGAAAAAAAACGCGATCATTTTTTTACCAACTCTTGTTCTTTGTTCTCTACTTGTTCTCATTTTCAAACTCCCATTCACAAGATTGCTATTTTTTTTTTCGGGTTTAAAACAATAAATCCACGTTTCGTCTCCTGTGACAATGTCATAAACAGCATTAGAATGTCAGTGGTCGTACTTCAGTAGCATCTTTGAGCACCATTCCATGCGAGCCCGCTTCTGCTCCGCTGTCCGTTCATGAGGGATTCAACGACAACAAAGTTTCCGAACTTTCAATTCTTCGTGTAAAATTTTCTGAATTTGGCTCATACCAATCCCCAATAGTCCTCGAATTGTCTCATAGGTAATCCGGGGGTTTTCTTCAATTAACCGCTTAACAGTAGCCACATTATTTTCGTTGACGGCAGTTGAAGGCCGCCCTTCACGAAATTCGTCATGTAAAGAAACTTGACTTCTCTCAAATTCAGCAAACCGTCGCCTCACGATGCTCAAATAAGTTGCTTCTCTCCCAAAAGCATTTTGAAGACGAGCGGCACAGTCTTGCGGAGAAAGAAAACTTTTAAAATAATAAAAAATCATCGCTCTAAAATCTTTTCGACTTAATTCCATTTTCGTTGCGTACGTAGAATTATGATGTGTGATAAAAAAACAATTGACAAGTCATTTCCAGCCAATTGGTTTTTTTTATTACTAAGAAATTTGCAACTTTTAAAAATATAACATTCGAAATTTAAATAGTTCCGATTAGCTAGAAGTGCAAAACTTTTAGTGTGCCCCATGTACAAGTCACTAGTCACCATCATGGCTATTAGGTGCGGTTCCGCAACTGCATTACCTATTCCTGCCGCAATAGCGTCAGTATTCGTCCCTGTCGTGTTGTTTGGAGCGTAAAGTAGTCGGTATGCACGTGGCATTCACAGCCTGCTACAAGGATAGCAACGCAACATTAACATTTTTGGTGTCTATAAGCTACGGTTATCTCTCTCCATCAAGAGAGTCCTCTACTTGTTAGTTATGATATGAAAACAAATTTGACGGATTTGAACTAAGGATTTCATGCTTCCTGCACATTCAATAACTCTCTTAATGCAAACACGACTTTTGAAACCATCTTCTGATAGCATCCGACCGATTTTTAATCATGGTACGTGATAACATGGGGAATAAATTAAATAGTAGCTTATACTCAGTGTTAAGTTTCATAATATACTGTCTTGGATTCCGGATGCAGCTGACCGTCACTTTAAATAACTGATATTATATTCAAACCGGATTTCAACCTGTGTAAAATCCATCCGAGTTAAACATAGTTAAATATTTTTTTATTAGGAGACGACTTACTAACAATAATAATGAATTGAATAATAGAAAGACAAACATTCATAATACAAGCAAATTATTTGCTGATATTAATAATGATACTAATATTAATAATGATACTAATAAATAAAAATACATAATATATTAATACTGTAACATATATAATAAGCACCCAAACCTAAAAATACAAACTTCTATGCTCATTACACAAATGTTTGTCCCTGTCGGGAACTAATTAGAGCGTCATCCGTAGTTATATTCAAACAACGGCAACAATAAATAAATAAATAAGAAATATAACTAGACAAATCACGTCAATTAATCTAACTCCAAAGTAATTAATTATAAGTGTAAAATAAATAATTTAAAATCTCCGAAATATTTTTTTCGACAAATCACCTTTCTGCTTTATATGCATCATGAGCATCAAAAACATGAAAAAACAAAATTAAAATATGAATTAAAAAATACTATATTATTAATATAATCCATTAAAACGTAGTGATTATAATATTCTCTTTGTAATTCATTAATAATACATTATCCACAGTCGACTCCACAGCTGCTGCCGGATAAACTTTAAAAGTTTTAGTGCATAGCTAATTTTTTATCAATAGATGTAATATGTAAAAGTTTTGGACAATAAATTTTAAAAAAATACATTTTTTTTAAATTATTATCTTAAAGTTTAATATATTCCGTAAGATTCTATATCAACTTCTTAACTTATCTGCATTTAATAAATATTTTTAAGCTTGGGGAATAGTAGCTAAATAAAGTTGGAATTTAGGTAAGGTTAACGTAAACAATCAGTTATCTCCTTAGTAGTCTGTAGTTAACTATTAATCTTGTCAGTAGATGTCTTTGGTACAATTGCTAATTTCAGAAATCTAAGTAAATTTGACAAAATTCTGAGCTAAGATTTTGCCTATACACTTTTTGGACATTTAAAATAACAAAAATGAAATTAGCTTTAAACTATTCTTTAGTACAAAAACAGGGAGAATTTTTATTTGATACTTATAATAAAAATTATGATATACTAGCTGTAGCGTACAGCCCGCCGCATTATAAAAGTTTTTGACGAATCCCGCGGGATCATCTAATTTTTCTGGGATAAAAAGTAACCTATGTGCTATTCCAAGTCATCATCTAATTGTGTGCCAAGTTTCATTCAAATGCGTTTTGTAGTCTTTACGTGATTGAGTAACAAACTTCCATCCAAACATCCAAACATTTGCATTTATAATATTAATATCGGTAGATAAACTTAGTGCTGTTTTAATGCATATGTAATTAAAGTTTTATACAATATTAACATTTACGAGGGGCGTTCAACGTATTCTCGTTAATATGATAATAGAAGTGAATTAAATTAAAGTCTCAATATTTTTAAACGATTGTTTCTAGCGATATATTTTATTTAATTAATTTAAAATACGTTGAACATTATTCTAGTTTATCTAATATTCGTCACTCCGAAAGACACACAAGGGTGTACAAATTAAAACCGCCTGTATTCTTTAGGAATTTCAGCTTGAATATTTGATCAGATCTCAATAGTTCTATATTAATTAAGATCGCACCACAAATAGCTAGTTCTCATGAAACCCTCATTTAAAAAGTGGTATAGAAAGTTTTAAAGTAAAATAAAATAAAAAGTGCTACTAAAACTAAACTACATATAAACTAACTAAATATCAAATTATTACTATTACGTAGAACCTGACGCCAGTACCAACAAGCTTAGTTTTCTAGAGACAAGCTGCTTCTGTTTCAACCTCACGCATTAAAAAACCTCTCGGTAAACAAGACTTTCGATTAATACCAAACCGCAACAAAATCGGATCATGGGTTTAGGATAATTCCTAATGATAAACAGGTACATATGTTAAACTTATAACATTTCTCGTTCTTGCGTCGGGGGTAAAAGATTAGTATTAGACGTTTGAATTTCCTTCATCATATAAAATGCTTGACGTGCCCCGACACGCGTCAGTCAATGTAAAAAGACTATTGCGGCAATCAAGCTTTTAACAATTTTCTTCGGTGTACTAGCATTATTTCATTTTGCTAGCATAAAAAGATAATATTTACTTTTAGAACTTGAGTGTAATATAATATCACTTTATAAAAAAAACAATATTAAGGTGTTATTTTCGTCTGGTTTTAATTCATCAAAAGCTATATAGTATGAATAGCACGATTACTAATAGTTCAATCTATCCGCTAACAGATGGCGATATGTAAGAAATTGCTAGCGTAATAAGTTGGTACTGAAGCGTCCGCATTATATTATTTTTGATAGATATGTAAATATGTTGAATGTTATTTATAAATAGTTTATGTTTTTGGTGTATTAATTAGTATTCATAGTTTAAATTTGATATCTTAAAAATATTTATCAAACTATTTGAAATTTAGACTGCTCTAACATATAAGAGTAATAAAGTTGACATTGTACATAAAGCTTACAACCCGGAGTAGCTTTAAAGTTGTTGACTTATCGAAAATATATACCTGTAATATTCAGTATAATTAAACAATATATTTGATTTAATAAATTTTATTTAAAATTCCTTAATATTTTTATCTGATAAGTTTTAATAGTGATGTGAGAGAGTGATTTGGATTGATCGAATGTGTCTGTTTATGAAGAGAAACGAGAAAAGGACGTGCTCTGTTGACTCGGATATGTCAAATATCAAAATCGGTTATATCCCAGGGTGATGTCAAAAGTCTCCAAAACTGGTCAATTTCTATGAAATGATTATGAATATAGTTTTTTTTAACGTATTAGATAGCAAAGAAGCAGATGGCTCTTCCCATGGAAAGGAAACTATCGCCTATAGACATCATAGATGTTAACGGTGCGTTGCTATCTGTGTGGCGGGATGGGAATGCCACGTTCATAATCTACCTTGTCTTCTGAACCGTAACGTGGCAATAAGTATTGACGCTAATGAGGTAGGAATATGTAAGGCGGTCGTACCATACATACCATATCGTTGGTAAGATTATATATGGCATATATACCGCCCCGTTGGTAGTGTGGTTAGAGACCCTGACTATGCAATCGACAGGGCCGGGTTCGATTCCCGGGGCAAGAAATGTTTGTATTTCTGGGTTTGGATGTTTATTAAATATATTTTGGTATTTATATATGTATTTCTATGTATTAGTATCGTTGACTAACACCATTAACACAAGCAAATAATTTGCTTACTTTGGGGTTAGATCAGTTAGTGTAATTTGTCCCGCGTATATTTATAATTTATTTATTTATCCAGACGAGATGTTGTTATAATCTACAACTTGATTGTCATATTGGTAGTGATACTTATAACCAATCATGCGCCTTTAACGAACTGCCTGGCAGAATATCAGATGGCCTATTTTTTAAAGGGCGCCGAAACCAACACGTGGAATATATTCATAACCATTTTTATAGATGTTTTTAAATGTTTTTTCAGATGTTTGGCACACAAGTGTTACCGTCTTCTACCCTGCTAGATAACATGTTGATTCAGGTCATTCATAGATTTATTCCATCTTTCTGCCCCATTGACTGAGTGGTTAGTGACTGACTACGCAATCAATAGAAGTCAGGTTCGATTTCCGACAGAGCTTTTGTGTCATGAACATGGAGCATATTTCTGGGTTTGTGTGTTTATTAAATATGTTTGAGTATTTTTATATGTATTTCTATGTATTAGTACCTATCGTTGACTAAAACCCATATTTCTTTTTATATCATAAGATAGCAAACAAACAGATGGGTCTTCTGATGGAAAGAGTCAACCATCGTCTATAGACACCAAATATGTTAATGGTGTGTTGCTATCTTGTGGTGAGATAGAATGCCAGATGCATAATCTAATATGCATAATCAGCTACCTTATCCTCCAAACCTGAACACGACAGTGACAAACACAGGCACTATTTCGGCAGGAATAATAATAATACCCATATTATAAGCAAAGAATTTGCTTAGTTTGTTGTTAGATCAATTCGGGTAATTTATCCAATGCTATTTATCCATTACTATTAAGAAAATGTACCTTCCGTGTCCCCGAAGAGGTAGGCGGATTTACAATAAGTGCACCCACGATTAGCAGAAGATACTAAATCCCACAATTTGATAGGTAGCAAGACTTTTATCAACCAGACACTTATCCAAATGCAGGCAACAGTTTTATTTATCAGAAACTGAAAAAACACATTTTGGATTGTCCGAACTGGAAATCGAAGACCTCAGGTGATCAACACTAACATCCGGACCACTAGATCACAGAAGAGAAATTATTGTTATCTTCTTCTATTATTATTATCTCTTTATTTACATTAAATTCTTATTTGATTACATTTATAATTATAACATTATTAAAAAATACAATATTATAAAAATAAATATAACAAAATAGGTTATCCGCCAGCGGGAACGTTATAGTTAAGCCACCGGTGGTCAAGGTGACAGAGAGAGGAACCTCCTCACAATACGTGCCGTTCCCAATACTGCTGCCTTTTGTATCCGGCCCTTGATCCAGAATTGTAGCGAAAGACTTCTAAGATGCTGCTCAAGACTCTTCGCTACAAGACCGTTTACGGAAACGACTATCGGAACAATCGTTGCTGAGTCCACACCCCACATGTCGGTAATCTCATGAGCTAAGTCTAAATATTTAGTTAGTTTCTCTTTTTCTGCTTTCACGAGGTTATCGTCATGCGGGACTGTAATATCAACAATAAATGCTCGGCGCTCTAATCGATCAACCAACACAATATCAGGTTTATTGTTGGTGATAGTCCTGTCTGTGATGATTATTATTATTATTATTATTATTATTATTATTATTATTATGACGTTCTTTTTCCACAGTCTTAAGGCTGGCTTAGATCTGCAACTACGGGCTTAGCCAAGTAATAGCAGCATGCGATGTGTATTAGAAAATGCACGTGTTTATTGGTATATTTTTT
This sequence comes from Apodemia mormo, assembly GCA_036924255.1. Classification (NCBI taxonomy): domain Eukaryota; kingdom Metazoa; phylum Arthropoda; class Insecta; order Lepidoptera; family Riodinidae; genus Apodemia; species Apodemia mormo. The sequence continues at coordinate 10,687,577 of JAUPFN010000013.1, read as the reverse complement.
ATTCCGGGTCCGTCTCATTTTGCTGAAGAAACTTTCTTACTATACGACAGGTATTTAATATCGCAGCTTTTTATTATTATTATTATTATTATTATTATTATTATTATTATTATTACTATTATTATTATTATTATCTTCATTACATTCATAGAAAAGCTGTTTTATCCCTACGAGGTTAATTAATTATTCCTAGACTCGGAATCTTGGTCGTAAAATCACGATAAAGACAATTGAGAGCCTACTCTTTCTTAAAATGTCAGCAACGCAACTGCAAATCTTCTGATAGTGTGGTTGTTCATGGGCGACAGTGATCACTTACCATCAGGTGAGTCTTCTGTCCGTTAGCCCCCTTTTCTATATAAAAAAATTAGTTCATTTGCCTCGTAGTCTAGCGGTTCTATTTGGTTCAGATCATATGAATCGGATTTGTGTTTAGGTCGGGCAAAAATGTTATGGAGGTTTTTCTCAAAAATCCAAAATCTCAGTAGCAGCTCAGAGTCTGGCGGTTAGTGTGCTATTTTTTTTTATATATCATTAGATAGCAAACAAGCAGATAGGCTTCCTGATGGAAAGAGTCAACCATCACCTATAGACACCAAAGACATTAATGGTGCGTTACTCTCTTGTAACGAGGTCTAATCAACTCGAGGACCCGAGCCCCGTCGATCGCGTAGTGAGGGTAGCTAACCACTCGACCAACGAGGCGGTTATTAAACGTTTAAAAATTTTAATGACGATTTTGTGGACTTTTTTCTATGGACATAATATTTTTTGCATGATTTGCGTGCCAATGCGTTTGTCTACCCCATTGGTCAAGTAGCTAGCGCCCATAGCGATCGTCCTGTGGATGAAATTCGACCATAGACTAAAGAATAATATCTCTATACACTCAGAAAAAAGTTTGGCAAGAATTTAGTTAAAAAAAAGTATCTTCACGCCCGCATCCCCGAAGAGGGAGGCAGAGGTACAACAAGTGCACCCACGACTAGCCGAAGATGCTTGGTTCCACAAATGTGATAGGTGGCAAGCCTATCGTCAACCGGCACTTTGCAATCCTAAGCAACGTTGTTGTTATTAGAAAACTGAAAAAAAAACACATGTTTGAATTGCCCGACCCGGGAATCGAACCCGGGACCTCATGTGGTCAACTCCGACACTGGAACAACAGACCACAGAGACGATTATTTCGTTAGTAAAAAAGACATTGTGTGACAAGGGGTGGAGAGCGGTCCCAAATTGTGACATCACATTTTTTTTCATAAAATAATATTTTATATCTAAATATTACAATACTGTATTTAAAAAAAAATATCGAATGAGATCATTATTCTAATGTAAAATTGTAAAACATGTGACATCCCACTAGGAAAGGGGAGGGGGTATCACAAATATGACCAGCTGCGACAAGGACGGGGGAGGGGTCAACAATAATGAAATTCGCGTGACGTAATTTATGGATGTCACTGTACCAGGTTTCATATTTCACCATCTTGTGTTTAGCCTAAAAGGGGTACAAGGATTTTTCTTCTTGAATTGATGTATAGATTTCATATGATTGTTAAGGGTAATTACATGTCGTGTTCCGGTTGGAGGGTAAGATTGCCGATAAACTTATGCACATTAGACCTAGCCACAAGATAGCAACGCATCATTAACATCTTCGGTGTCTATAGGCGATGATTAACTTTTTCCATCGGGAGACAAACATATGATTTTTTTATAAAAGTAATTCCCTGCATTGATTGGGGTCACCTTTTGAAAAATGTAGAATTATCTTATGTGTCTTATAGCGATATCTTTATCGTAGTTTTAAAACCAGATTTCCAAAAAGATGGTAATAATTTTTCATTTGCTTTTTTGACGTGACAACGTCTTATAATTCGATAGAGCTGGCTGCACGCACGAAAAAACATGACTCATGCGGCGTTACCTCGCTCTGAGGCGTTCCGTTTAAGGCTTGGAGTACAAGCGAGAGCTTAAGACGTTGTCACGTTCAACTATCGTCTGTAAACCAACTTTACAGACAACCGATTTTTTTGTTCTTTTTTTTATTAGGGACTTATATCGCTATGGCGATTATGTTAATCCCATCGGATTAGACTAAACTTAGAGTAAGGAGACGGCGAGAAGCATTCTAGGCTACTTTTGACAAAGGAGATTGATGAGACCGGCCTAAAAGGGCTATAAGAATGTAGCGTCAGCCAAAATTATTAAATTAATTTAATTTACAATAAGTCAGTATTAGAATTCAACGGACACTTTTTAATAGCAAATTAATTTTAAAAGGATTTTAGTTGGAAGTCATGAAACTAATCAAAATTGTATGCTTTTTCTTATTTCTAAATCAAGCAAAGGTTTTTCTTTTCTGCCATAAAGTTAATATTTTCTTTTATTTCCGACAAACCGAACAAATCATAAAAATGTTGGATAGGTAAGGCGCAAAATTTTAAACAAACTATTGTATAAAATGCAACAAAAATGAAAATATTTATTATTATAGTTGAAACCTATAACACAGAAGGCTGTATAAACAAGTACTCTTAGTATCATCCAAAAGAAACAAAAAAACTGTGATTACGAGTAATCGATATTTCAATGTAAACAAAAGTTTTATATTTATTTAACTTTTAAGTGGTTAAAATCAAATAATCTTCATGATGAGTAATACAAAAATGAATTATATTTATGTTGACGATATATTGCGATGTGGGTGGCTTAAATAGAATGTAACAATTATTGTAGATACTATTAATATTAATCTTTGAAGAAGTTTCGTCAACTTTAGTATTATAATAAAAAGTGTCCGTGATACAATTTACATTTCAGAAGAAATTAATAGTGTATTACAATACGTCACGTGTTGCGTTTTAGGCCAAATTTGAATGGAGGCTCATCATTCTGACTCCGATGTCGGTCTACTTAGAATACTTTGCATTAGACTTACGTCAAGAATATTATTTCTTTTTCTTATTATAATTATATATAATTAATTTTTATTGTATATCTCCATAGTAGATCTGGGTCTCCTTTGAATAATAGACAGGCTATTTGTCAAAAGCGAATGATTGACTACAAATGTCACTAACTTGCTTTAAAATACTATTAAAACTGGTGTTAAAAAAGTGGTATCTTTTCATCAGGAGAGCTTATCAGCTTGTTGGCTATTTTATGATATGATAAAAAACTATATTTTATGATATGATATGATAAAAAACATAACTTATGTGTGTATGACTAATATAATATGTGTAGTATTTTATAGTATTAGCCTATATTTGTTCAGCAATATGCTGGCCAAATTACATGAATTGATCTAATTCCAAAATAAGCAATATATTTACTTCTGTTATGAGTATTAGTCAACGATACTAATATATATATAAATACTGTAACATACATGATAAACACCCAAACACAGAAATAAAAACATCTATGCTGATCACACAAATACTTGTCCCTGTTGAGAATCGAACCCGAGCCCCCTAAATTTGTAGTTAGGTTCGCTAACCAGTCGACCAACGAGGCGGTCAATATACATAAATTCTTATAATCACTGCATTATTTTTCACGATCTATTTTCTTGATATTTTGCGCTACTATCTCTACTGACATTCAATATTTTATGAGATTGCTGTGTAAGCGAATGGCAGGTAACAAACAAGTATTACAAAGGCATGCCCATAAAGGTTCTTTGTGTTCCGATTCTATAAAGGATGCCACAGTAAAGTTTCCAAGAATTTGATATAAAGTTAAGCTACTTGTCGCTAGATGGCGTAAGATGTTCATATTGTACTAAAGAGCTTTCGCGGTAGCGGGAGGCGAGGTATTAACTTGCGCGTCCCCTCTTCTTGCACGAGTTAAACGCTAAGCTCGACACTCTCGACAGTCACAACGCAACCGTGTCGTGGAGTAGACGCGTAATTGTTTACAATCCTCTGTAACTCTCGCAATAAAAAAATCATAACATAAACCTATCGAACTAACATTCCTACTCATGCGCTATAAAAAAGTTAAGTTTAATTCATAAAAGACTTTTATCTACTGATGTGATGGATTTTTATAAAGTGAAATGATAGCAAGTTTTTCTTTACTGAATCAGTGTGTTACGTACTTTGTTTCGGAAATGGTGATATCGACCCACAGGGAGTGTTTATGAGACGTTATATAGTGAAATGAAATGTCTGTGATAATGTATGCCATTGCGACGGTGTTCTGTGTGTTACTGCCCTTCGGGTGGACCGCGCTACCCCATGGCTCGGATAAGTGTGTCCGTACAGCAGAAAGAGACTCTAAAATTAGTGTAACGTGTAAAATACGCACTCTCGACGGTGATGGATCCAGTATATCATTAGTTTCTTCAGAGACTAGTAATCTTACCATTGAATGTAATCATCTTCTTTTATTTGAGAGCTCATTGCGTGCTTATTACTTCAGTTCAGTAGAAGGCTTGAATGATATAACTATAACCAACTGTAAGCTTCTACATATACCAGAAAATACGTTTAGAGATTTGAAGAAATTAAAAAGACTGAAAATCCGTTCTAAAAATGTCGAGTGGAGTTCTTCTAAGAATTTAGAGTTATCTTTAAACTCATTTAACGGATTGTCGGAACTACAATCATTGGATTTGGCCCAAAATAATATAAAGTTTATATCTTCAGGTGTATTTTGTCCTTTGGAAAATATGAATACACTAAACCTAACAAATAACCGAATAAGGACGTTCGGCCAAATCGGATTTGGACCGGGCTGTGGTTCTAGTTTACATACTTTAGACTTCAGTCATAATGAAATCAAAACTATTAATGATGATTCTGAATTACTGAAACTTAGAAGCCTACAATATTTATATTTACAAAATAATAATGTAACTGACATATCAAGTGAAGCTTTTAACGGACTTGTCTCATTGAGAGTTCTAAACATATCACATAACCGGATACATACATTACCAGAAGGCTTGTTTACTTATTCAAGAGAGTTACGAGAAATTTACCTAAACGATAATTCGTTGTTTGAACTTGCTCGGGGAATTTTTCATCGTTTAGAACAATTGATTGTGTTGGATTTGTCCAGTAATCAATTAACTAGTAACCATATTGACGATGGGACATTTCTAGGACTGATTCGGCTAATTGTTTTGAATCTGTCTAATAATGCACTAACTAGATTAGATGGAAAGACTTTTAAAGATTTGTTTTTTCTACAAATATTGAATTTAAAAAACAATTCTATTGGTTATATAGAAGAAAATGCATTTTTACCGCTATACAATCTTCATACCCTTAATTTGGCTGAAAATAGACTACATACCATAGATGAAAACTTATTCAATGGTTTATTTGTTTTAAGCAAATTAACGCTTAATAATAATTTGCTTGTAGCTATAGATAGAAAAGCATTTAAAAATTGTTCTGACCTCAAAGAATTAGATCTTAGTTCTAATCAACTTGTGGAAGTTCCTGATGCACTGTGGGAGTTGCCGTTATTAAAAACCTTAGACTTAGGTGAAAATCAAATATCTAGTTTCCGAAATGGATCATTCCGTAATCTAAATCAACTTACTGGATTGAGATTAATTGATAATCAAATTGGAAATCTGAGCGTTGGTATGTTCTGGGATTTGCCGAGCTTACAAGTGCTTAATATTGCGAAAAATAAAATTCAATCAATAGAAAGAGGGACGTTTACTCGCAATTCACAACTAGAAGCTATAAGATTAGATGGAAATTTCTTATCAGACATCAATGGAGTTTTTTCTACATTGGCAAGCTTGTTGTGGCTCAATTTATCTGAAAATCATTTAGTGTGGTTTGACTACGCGTTTGTGCCTAGTAACTTAAAGTGGTTAGATGTTCACGGCAATTTTATTGAACACTTAGGTAATTACTACAAGTTACAAGATGAAATCCGTATAAAGACACTCGATGTTAGCCATAATAGGATAGTGGAAATATCACCGATGGCTATACCAAATAGTGTAGAACTGTTATTTATAAATAATAACTTTTTAAATAACATACATGTGAATACATTTTTAGATAAAAAGAACTTAACGCGTGTGGATATGTATGCTAACGAACTGGTTCACTTAGAACTTAATAGTTTACGGTTATCAAATGTGGCCAGTAATAAAAGCTTACCCGAATTTTACATTGGTGGGAACCCGTTTCAGTGTGATTGTACTATGGAGTGGTTACCGATAATAAACAATATGACTGCCATGAGGCAGTATCCGCGAGTGATGGACTTAGAAAATGTTTTGTGTAAAATGACGAACACCCGCAGTGGAACTCATGTGCCCCTAACTAATCTTAAAACCTCAGATTTTTTGTGTGAGTATGAAACTCATTGTTTTGCTATCTGTCATTGCTGCGATTACGATGCGTGTGACTGTGAAATGACTTGTCCACAAAATTGTACCTGTTATCACGACCCGTTATGGAACACTAACGTCGTAGATTGTTCAGGGCAATCATCTATTGAAATACCACATAAAATACCCATGGATGCAACCGAAGTGTTTTTAGATGGCAATAATATAAAGGAACTACAAAATCATGTTTTTATTGGAAGGCAAAAGATGAGATCACTCTATGTTAATAACAGTAACGTTGAAAATATTCAAAACAGAACTTTTGCTGGCCTAAATTCGTTACAAATACTCCATTTAGGAAATAATAAGTTAAAAGAAATTAAAGGATACGAATTTCATCAATTAAGTAGTTTAAAAGAACTATTTTTGCAAAACAATTTAATCAGCCATATCGCAAACATATCGTTTCTGTCACTTAAATCGTTAGAAGCATTAAGATTAGATGGAAATAGACTAGTTGATTTTGGTGTTTGGAGTTTTAACAATAATCCAAATTTAAAATCATTATCACTTGGTAACAACTTATGGTCATGCAAATGTCGTTATCTGCAAGAAATGACTGCTTATTTGGCTGAAAATGCACAAAAAATTATCGATATAACCGATGTATGGTGTTGGAATGGTGATGCGAAACCGCCGCAGAAAAAAGAACTCAATTTAAATGGCACTGCCTGCAGCGATTATTACGCCGATAATTCAGTCATCGGAAACATGTTGGTGTCGAACTATGTTCCCATGATGGTCTCGACTCTCACAGGCTTCATGTTATTTTTATTCGCCTTAGTTGTCTTATTTCTCTTTCGAGATACACTAAGGGTTTGGCTATATACGAATTGTGGAATACGTGTTTTTACATTTGCTGGTAATTTTGAAGAAAATGAAAAGATATACGATGCTTATGTGTGTTATAGTCCAAAAGATGAGGAATTTGTAATTCAATCATTAGCAGGCGTATTAGAAAATGAAAGTCCATCTTATCATTTATGTCTTCACTATCGAGATATTCCACACCATGGAGCACAATATATGCAATGTGCACCGCCAGTTTTAGAAGCCGCAAAAGCATCCAAAAGGATTATTTTAATCTTGACAAGAAATTTTATGCAAACAGAATGGGCCAGATACGAATTTCGACAAGGACTACATGAGGCATTGAAAGGGTGTATTTATAAATTAGTTTTAATAGAAGACAGTGCAGTAGTAGGAGATGCAATGCTTGATCTAGATTTACGGCCATATCTAAAAACGGGATCGCGTTTGCAATGGGGTCAGAAAAGGTTTTGGGAACGGTTAAGATATATGATGCCAGATACCTCCCTTGCAAGTCATAAAACGCGATCTCATAGCTATAGGAAAAATATAAATACATATACATTAGATTCCTCTGTCCCTAATGGGAATCGTACATTATCATTAGCTGATAAGTCTCCTGTATTAAGTAGTCACGGGCCAGGAGCTAGTGCTCCCCCAGAATATAGTATAGAAGTGCGACAGTCACCATCAACTGGGCGACAGACGCAAGCAGTAGCATATGGGCCAGATGGTAGGCCTATTTCAGATCATATTTATTCTTCTATAGACTCTGACTACTCGTCCTTAGAACAAGGTATGGCACCTGGTAGACGACGAGAAATGAGGCAATGGCCTCCGCCTCCGCCTTTACTCGATACGGGAAATGCCGTACAAGCTTACCTAGTCTAAACGGGCCAGAGCCCTCTTCCAGTCAAAATGTAAATATGTAGACTTAACGCTGTAAATATTGTAATTATTAGTAATTATATGTTATACCAAAATTTATATAAGTGAACTTACTATTGCCTGTTCATTATCCAGTGTATAGAATTCATTAAAAAAATTAAAGACTGCTGTAGTATATAAACATTGTAAATAGCAAAACACGTGATCATATTATATTATATTAAAAATATCATTAATGTGACGTTATTTATACACTAAAATAAAGTGATGAAGATTTTTAATACTGATTTTTATTATGAATCCTCAATTATACGAATGGAATGATTAAATAATTTTATAGAAATTTTATGCATATCTTCGAATCTGATTAAATTTTCTACTTACTAACATATAATATATAAATATTTGTTCTGATTCCCAAAGTTTTTGAACCAAAAATATATTTATTGTATAATTTTTCTATAAAGTTACGTTAAAAATAATATAGTATATCTCTACCTAACTAGAAATGTAAGCAATATTAATCACACTGTTGTTGGGTGCGTATAATAGAAACCTTGATATTATACTGTTAGACCAACAAGACCTAGAAGCCATGAAAAGAACAATAGTAAGTATTCAATCAAAATATTATTATAATTTGCAAACGTGTTTTTGAGTTCATTAATTATGAAAATTGACAGGTTTTTAATGTATAAATAATAATGGCTAGACAAATTACATGAATCGATTAAACCAAAGTGAGTAAATTACTTACTTATAATCCTGGGTGTTAGTCAACAACGCTAATACGTAGAATACATAATATATAATCATTAAAATAAATTCAATATACACCCTTATCCACAATGCAAATATTTATGCTTATCATACAAATGCTTGTCCATGTTTACTAGGGGATAGAGTTCTGCATACTAGGTGGTGGAGCCGATGCAGAACTCTTCTGCATCGGCTCGACCGGGTCTAGTACCACCGCCTTACCTATTCCTGCCGCAATAGCGTCAGTGCTAGTCACTGTCGTGTTCCGGTTTGGAGGGTAAGGTAGCCGGTAAACTTATGCATGTGGCATTAGAACTCGCCACAAGATAGCAACGCACCATTAATATCTTTAGTATCTATAGGCGATGGTTGACTCTTTCCATCAGGAGACCCAGCTTGTTTGCTATCTTACGATATAAACAGTAGGTACTTTAAGGTCTTACTTACTTTAGAATTATAACGATCATCAATTTAAGTGATTTGTTTTTTATATCATTAGATAACAATCAAGCAGATGGCTCTCCTTATAATAAAAGAAACCATCGCTTACAGACAGTAAATATGGTAATAGAGTGTATATGTGTTGCCCTCTATGTACCTTTCCCCTTCAAACCGGAACACGACAGTGACAAGCATTTTCGATATCGCGGAAGGACTAGGCAAGGCGATGGTACCAAATACCCAGGCGAGACATTGTGGAACTCTACCACTTAGTCGTCGCGATAGTAGTGATACGTATTACCAATAGGTTGCACTTACGACGTGCCTGGCAGAACAGCAGTTGGTTTATCTTTCAAGGTCACCCGGACCAAGACCTGAATTAATAAACATAATATTAACTATACTAGCTGTTGCCCACGACGCACAGCACCTCCCCCGTAGGTGATAGCGTGATAATATGTAGCCTATATGTTGACCCGACCTGTTAATAATATTCATGCAAAATTTGAAGTAAATCCATGCAGTACTTTTTTTACCCCCGACATACATTGACTTTTCTACGATTTTATTACATGTATAGATAAAGTTATAACATATTAATTAAATTATCTATTAATATTCGTAGTATTTAAATGCCTGACTGAGTATTAAAATAATTGTAAGAAAATTAAGATCCGTATTCGTATCCGTATTCGTGGATCTTAACAGCAATGATCCGTATCCACAGATCTAGCTTTTTAATGATCCGGCAAATCTCTAGTTTTGATGTATAAAAGACTATCACGTTGTTTGTCCGCTATGGGTTCCTAGACTACTGAATCGATTGCAGTGTTTTTAACTCGTAGATATCTATTGCTTGGTATAACTTAAAAGATCGGATGGTTTTTAATTTGATCATTGTATTTGTGTCAATCTGATGAGGATAGATGTTTGTATTTCTAGGTTTAGGTGTTTATTATGTATAACATAATAAACACCTAAACCAACAGTATTTATATATGCACTTCTATATATTAGTATCGTTAACTAGCACCCATAACATAAGCAAATATTTTTTTTTACTTTGGGGTAAGATAGATTTGTGTAACTTGTTCAGTAATTATTATTATTATTAGTTAACACCACCCTCTTTCAACTTTTTCAAATACCCCTACCAAATTATTTAATACAAGTAATTTGTATGGTAAAACAAGGTTTGCCGGGTCAACTAGTACTTTCATATATATAATTATTATAATCAATCAATTATTATAATTCTTTTTATTATAAAAGAATCAATTATTATAATTATTTTTATTATAAAAGGATCAATTATTATAATTCTATTTATTATTGTACTCGTCCTTTAATGTATGAAATTCTTTCATTTTTAATAAACTATGGTATCCCAAAATATTCGCCTATTTTAGGAACCCCTGGTAATTCAAATATATAAAATTATTATTCTTAATTAGCGTAGGTCAATGTTAATTTTTTGTAATCTAATCTAAAGACCTTAAAGTACCTTCTGTTTATATCATAAGATAGCAAACAAGCAAATGGGTCTCCTGATGGAAAGCGTCAACCATCACCTACAGACACAAAAGATGTGAATGGCGTGTTACTATCTTGTGGCGAGGTCTAATATCACAGACATCAGTTTACCGGCTACCTTACCCTTCAAACCGGGACACGTTAGTGACAAGCACTGACGCTATTGCGACAGGAATAGGTATGTCGGTGGTACCAGACCAAGGCGAGAAAACGCAAAACTCTACCACATAGGAAACCTGGTTTATACATACAATTTAAAGAAGAATTAGTAACTCAGTTCAAATAATGTTAAGATATTTGAAATCCTTTTGAAATCGAAAAAAATATTTAATACTTTATTGTACACTTAATGAAAAATACACACGGTTTCGCCGTGTTGGTCCCGGCCTCCTTTGTAGAATAGGCCAACTGCCGTTCTGCCAGGCAGGTCGTAAAAGGCGACCGATTGGCTATCGAGTCACTGCCATCGTGGCTACTAGGTGGTAGAGTTCTGCATTGTCTCGCCCGGGTCTGGTACCACCGCCTTACCTATTCCTGCCGCAATAGCGTCAGTGCTTGTCGCTGTCGTGTTCCGGTTTGGAGGGTAGCCGGTAAACTTATGCATGTGGCATTAGACCTCGCCACAAGATAGGAACGCACCATTAACATCTTTGGTGTCTATAGGCGATGGTTGACTCTTTCCATCAGGAGACCCATCTGCTTGTTTGCTATCTTATTACATAAAAAAAAAAACACGAAAAAGGATAACATTGATATTAAGAATAGTCCCTCCAAATTGTCTTTTAAACGTTCTCTCTGTAAGCATTTGGCAGAATAATGGTGTTACGCGCTATGGTAGTATAATATGTATGTATATATGTATTTATATAACTATATATATATATATATATATATATATATATATATATATATATATATATATATATATATATATATATATATATATATATATATATATATATATATATATATAGGTATTTATGTAGGTATATGTATAATGTATTATATATGTAATATATTACTTGTATCTAAGTATATTGTAATATCGTATTATCTTATTGTTTTCTTTAATTTTAGCTTATCTTAATAATAATCAAGAAGGTATGTCAGTAGTAAACGATTGTAATAAGTTTCTCTGTGCACCCCATCGTAAACACTGTTTATATTTGTTTAAGGTTGACTGGTAGAGAATGTCATGTAGCTTTAAGTCCACCTCTGTACATGTTGTGCATAAATTTTAAATAAATAAATAAAAAATAAATAACAAAAACTGCACAAAAGGTGAGCTTATCTCTACTGGCGGAGATTCCTTCCAGTTAACCTGAAATGTGGAGTAGAGATTAATAAATGGGAACGTATTATGCACAACAAATAAAATAAAACACAGATGAGTTTGCACACATCCAAATACATATTTATATACTAGCTGAGCCCACGCCTTCGTCCACGTGGAAAAAATTCGAAAAAAGTAGCCTAAGTTACTCCCTATTTATCTGCCAGTGAAAGTCCCGTCAAAATCGGCCCAGCCGTTCCAGAGATTAAATTATTATTCTTAATTAGCGTAGGTCAATGTTAATTTTTTGTAATCTTTTGTAATCCTTGTTTTTTAAATGAATATATTATTATTATTAATAATAATAATAATTACTAGCCTCTAAAGCAGGATTCCCCGATCAGGGGGCACGCCTCATTAGGGAGGCGTTGAGAATAGTTAAGGCCGGTGTCGTACGTAATATGTAAGATCACATTACCAAAAAAAAATTAACGAGTAGGTAAATAAGGAATATCAGGGGGGCATGAATATATCATTTTTGGCTCGGGGAGGCTCGACGAAATAAAGGTTGGGAAAGCCTGCTTTAAAGAGTGACTCGCCCAGGGAATCTATATGTCTAAGACCGACTTGCCATCTGGTTACAAATCAAGATGTGTCTCTGTTATTTAGTGGTTGGTGATCGGTGTCGGTGTTAACCACAGAAGGTCCCGCTTTGAGCAATTCAAAAACGTATTTTTTCCGTTTTCTGTTAAAAACAATCCTGTCCGGGATTGGGTAAGTACCCGATTGGCGATAAGCTTGTTACCTATCACATTGTGGGAGCAATGCCTATTTATACCAACATTGTCATAGCTTAGGACAATCTTTAGCATTCTGAACACTAACAATCGTCGGCATTTGGTAAAACTCCATGTTAATTTGTATTAATAATATGTTATAAACACTTGCACTGTATTACTTAGATTTTATTAATAAGCTAGCGATCTGCCCGCGGGTTCACCCGCGTAGCTTTTGTTCCCGTGAGAATATTGAAAATGTTTATATACTAAGACCTTTCTCAGGAATCAATCTATCTATTAAAAAAACCGCATCAAAATCCGTTGCGTAGTTTTAAAGATTTAAGCAGACATAGGGACATAGGGACAGACAGAGCAAGCGACTTTGTTTTGTACTATGGTGACACCAACCGGTTTCGCGTTTTAACGCATCATCGGGGCAATAAGTCGATACTATAGTATTGTATCGGTACTCTGGTATTGACTTATTGCCACGCATCATCAGGACATTAAGTCGATACTTTAGTATTGTATCGGTACTCTGGTATTGACTTATTGCCACGCATCATCAGGACATTAAGTCGATACTATAGTATTGTATCGGTATTATGGTATTGACTTATTGCCACGCATCATCAGGACATTAAGTCGATACTATAGTATTGTATCGGTACTCTGGTATTGACTTATTGCCACGCATCATCAGGATATCAAGTTGATACTATAGTATTGTATCGGTATTACGGTATTGACTTATTGCTACGCATCATCAGGACATTAAGTCGATACTATAGTATTGTATCGATATTATGGTATTGACTTATTGCCCTGATGATGCGTTAAAACGCGAAACCGGTTGGTGTTTATTAATAAAATCTAAGTAAAACAGTATAAGTATTTGTAACATACTATTAATACAAATTAAACTTTAGCATTCTTTTCATTTAAGACAAGAAATGGCAGCATATAAGTCAGAATTTTTCTAAGCTAAGGCAATTTTGGTGTAATTAGCTGCTAGTATCTTCGACTAATTGTGGGTGCATTGGTGGCATCTCTGCCTACCTTTTCTAGGATACGGGCTTGAAGATACTTTAATGACACGTATTAGCCGTATCAGCCGCCCCATTAGTCGAGAGGTTAGCGACCCTGACTACGGAATCAACGGGGCTCGGGTTTAATCCCCGACAGGGACAAGCATTATTGTGTGATAAGCATAAATGTTTGTATTTTCGGGTTTGGGTGTTTTTTAATATATGTTTTCCAGTATTTATATATGTATTTCTATGTATTAGTATCGATGACTAACACCCATAACACAAACAAATAATCTGCTTACTTTAGGCTTAGATCAGTAAGTGAATTTGTCCTGTCACTATTTATATCTCGCTCTTTACGAGATGATAATTGATCTTCTTCAAAGAAGGAGGGGATCAAAGATCATGAAAAAAATCACACAGACTATAAAAGAATTTTCTTATTTCTAAAGTTAGTTAAATGTGTAACAGTACTATTACGATTATGTGTCATATTTCAAGAATTTTCAAGAGTAAATCGGCTTAGTGAGGCGAAGCGTAGGCTTTCCCACGCCAATGTTTCCGATCGCATATCAGTCTGGATTCTCACATTAAGGTTAAACGAGGAATCCTCAGTAATATTACACCTGCTTAAGTCTATCTTGGTTTTAAGATGATTTGCTGTGGAATTAACTAATTTAACTTACGTTTTGACTAACAATATATTGGCTGTCAATTTTAAATTTGATGAATTGTTATTAAAAATGCGAAATATGCCAAAGTGTGTGTGCGCGTATGTATGCAATGTGCAAAGAGATATTTTTACGAGTATTTATGTGACTGTGTTTGTATGTATGGGACCAATGATATTATATATATTACAAGTATGGGACAGAGAAAAAGAGAGTGTGCGTGAGTTTGCATGCTGTCTCTTTAATTTTAATCAACCTTATATTATAAGTGCGAACGTGTGTGTGCATTTGCAATTAAGTGTGCGAGTAAGTATGTGATTATGTGTGTATGTGTGTGTGAGAGAGAGTATATGTATTCGTGTGTATATGTATGCTTAGATATTTTACATTTCATTAACCCGTTCCTGACCTAATTGGTTAATCGATTATACACACACAAACTGAGGTGGCTCATTTACGGTCTAATTAATAAAATTGAATAATTAATCATCACGCCGATTTCCGCACGTATTGACAGTCTTTCAAACGTTAATAAACACAGGTTCACCACAATTTAATATGATGTGTGTCACCATAACCGTAACTTTATTTTTAACACCTTTTTAACTAGAATGAAAGCTTAACATCTTTCTAACACACGGAGGTGCTGACATACCACTTCTGTATTCCGCACTGCTGATGACATGACATACTTTGCCTTTAACAGTGTCCAATCGTTTATTATTTCATTTTTTTAAATAGTATATAAGCAGATGGTTTTTATAATGAAAGGAAATATCCGTTGCCTATAGGCACCAATGTATAAAGATAATGGTACGGTGCTATCTGTATGAAGGTGTGTGAATGCCAGTTGCCTGCGTTTACCGGCTACCTTACCCTAAAAAATCGAAAGATGACAGCTTTAAATACTAATGTTGCTATAGCAGAATAGGTAAGGCAGTGGAACCAAATCCGAGAGAAAGGAATTTATTTTTCTAATTCATAACTAGTTTTTAAGGCTCAACTCACATTAGCGCAGAGTCGAAGCGTCATATTTTTCCCGTCTAAAGCATATTCATCTCTATTGTTCTATTATTTAAGTACAAATTTGTGCTATGTAAATATGATAGCGCGCGTCGACGCAAGTTGACGCGCGTTTCGCGCTTCGTCGCTCGGCTGGAGTCGGTACTTAAATAATAGAACAATAGAGATGAAAATGCTTTGGCGGAAACATATGACGCTTCGACTCTGCGCCAATATGAGTTGAGCCTAAGTGTTTTTTTTTAATAAACAGAAATTCTAAGAGATTTATGGTATCCAGGTTCTTCTTTTCGTATAATTTGATATATCTTTATTTGTTTTTAAGACGCTTTGTCGACATTGCTCTTAAATTTCAGACCGGTTATAAATAAGGTTTTTATTTCACTAATAATTTGTAACCGGTTTTAAGAGTTTTTTTTTTTAATAAACATTAAGACTGGTATCCTGGTATTTCTTTCAGTATAATTTGATATAATTTTCTATTCGTTTTTTAAGACGCTTTTTCGACATTTACTAAAAACTTTCAAACCGATCATGAATAAGGAATTTCTTTTAATAATTCATAACCATTTGTAGAACTCTACCACCTCGTTAGTAGTGACGATGTAAGTGACATGAATGTGTTAGTCTTCTCTCGCCTCTCACGAGTAGCCTAGCAGTAAGGCAGTTTATCTATTCCTAAATAATAAAATTAATTTAAAAAATTAATATGTGCTAGCTATAACCATATCCAAAAACTATTAAACCGATTTTGATGAAACTTTGACTTCTTCCTAAGTTGAAATATACCTGATTTAAATCAAAAAGAGTTAGTTCGATTTTATTTTTTCCGTTCCGAAAAAATTCTGGACAAACATTGAAAGATACCTACTTACGAAATTTAATACACGTGATTGATTGCACGCCTATTTTATTAGATTATCATACTCAAATATTATCCAATTCTAACAACATTACAGATAACCTCCGTTTTTTGTTCGGTTGAAAAGGAGCCACGGATCACTTGGTGGGTAAGTAATAACTGCATGACCTAGGATTAGAACCGAGGCGCCATTATCTACCTGTATAATCCTGGGTTATAACCTGGGTAATCCTGGGTTCACAGCTTGGATCTCTTTGTAAGAAAAATACGCACACTGTGAAGTACTCTTGATATTCATAAGGTTACCTAATAGAAGAAATGCAGAGTTTAAACTTATATAAAACTAGTTGCAACGTGCAGCCCGCTGCGTAATAAAGGTTTTTACAGAATCCTGCGGGAATGTCTTATTTTTCCAAAGGTGGATCCAGCCTTCGGTTCAGGGGGGGGGTCACAAATGCAAGGGCTGATCCAGCTTTCGGGTCAGGGGGGTTACATATTTGAGGTTCAGTCATGATAGGCTCTATTCCTTATCTAATCCTAATAAATCCATACGTAGACGCCTGCCCATGGGGGGGGGGGTCATGACCCCATGACCCCCCTCTGGATTCGCCCTTGCATTTTTCTAGGATAAAAGAAACCTATATACTATTGAAGGTCATAATCTACCTGTGTGCTAAATTTCATCCAAATCCGTTCAGTAGTTTTTGCGTGATTGAGTAACAAACATCCAAACTTTCGCATTTATAAATGAAAATGAAAAAAATATTTATTTGCAAGAATATGGGTGTCACAGGTTATTAAAAATAAATTAAATTACCAACATAAATCTACCATGATATGGTGTGCAAATATTTAAATTTTGAACGCGGTCACACACTGAGAAGATCCAGCGGAAGAAACTCGGTGAGCTTTTTTTAATTAATGCATTACTATTATTTATGTATTACAATATTCAAGTATCATTTCACAACAAAAAGTTATTATTCCAATTTACAAAATATCATATTATATAATAATATCTGGTTGACCGAGCTTTGCGCGGTTTTTCACATACCCATATCTTGGGAACCGAGCCTTTCTTGGACCTGGAACCTTGATAAATCAATTCCTATAGAATTTTTTTTCTGTACCTGGTTGACCGAGTTTTGCTCGGTTTTTCACATACCCATATCTTGGGAACCGAGCCTTTGTTGGACCTGGAACCATGATAAATCGATTCCTATAGATTTTTTTTTCTGTACCTGGTTGACCGAGTTTTGCTCGGTTTTTCACATACCCATATCTTGGGAACCGAGCCTTTCTTGGACCTGGAACCTTGATAAATCGATTCCTATAGAATTTTTTTTTCTGTACCTGGTTGACCGAGTTTTGCTCGGTTTTTCACATACCCATATCTTGGGAACCGAGCCTTTCTTGGACCTGGAACCTTGATAAATCAATTCCTATAGAATTTTTTTTCTGTACCTGGTTGACCGAGTTTTGCTCGGTTTTTCACATACCCATATCTTGGGAACCGAGCCTTTCTTGGACCTGGAACCTTGATAAATCAATTCCTATAGAATTTTTTTTCTGTACCTGGTTGACCGAGTTTTGCTCGGTTTTTCACATACCCATATCTTGGGAACCGAGCCTTTGTTGGACCTGGAACCATGATAAATCGATTCCTATAGAATTTTTTTTCTGTACCTGGTTGATCGAGTTTTGCTCGGTTTTTCACATACCCATATCTTGGGAACCGAGCCTTTCTTGGACCTGGAACCTTGATAAATCGATTCCTATAGAATTTTTTTTTCTGTACCTGGTTGACCGAGTTTTGCTCGGTTTTTCACATACCCATATCTTGAGAACCGAGCTTTTCTTGGACCTGGAACCTTAATAAATTCCTTCCTAATAAATTCGATTCCTTGACCCGAAAAACCCCTAATTTGTGACTTTCATATAATCGTTGGAGCCGATTCCGAGATTCCAATTTTTTGTCGTCGGTATAGTTAGTTATTCATACAAACTTTCACCCCTTAAATTTCAATTTTGAAATAAAATAAATATCAGCCTATGTTGGACCCCGGATCTTCAGATATCTTCATGCAAAGTTTCATCAAAATTGGTTCAATGGTTTAGCCACGAAAGAGTAACAGATAGACAGACTCGCATTTATAATATTGGTATCTCTACGCGAGTATCAGTATTACTTACACTCGCGTAGAGTGAAGTAGTGATCGTTTCTCCTGAAGATACTTCGGTTTCGAAGTGAAACGTGCGTTGAGTGCGTACATAAATTGTGTGCTTTTGTGATTGGTGCCGGCGTGATCGTGGTTGTAAAAGTGTGGTGGATGTGGGTGGATAATTGTGCCGCTGGGGTCTTCTTTTTGTCCGGACCATCGGTGAGTCTTATCCATTTATTAAACCGACGTCTTTCTTTTCGGTACCATCACGGAGGATACATAAAACATTTCGCGGATAATAGAAAATTTAATTAATTTCACCTTTTTAATAATGGATTTCCGCAAAGTAACGCCTGAATCAATAAAATATCTGAAAAAGCCTATGTTCATCCCAAAGCAATTATCGGTATACAAAATTTCATCACAAACGGCCCAGTGGTTTGGTCGTGATAACGAAATCACGCTTAACCACTCGCGGTATGCCGGTTGTGATTTACTTTACACAGAGTTACTGACGCATGTATAATATTAGTATAGCTTTAAGTTTTGTTCATTCGATGATCCTTAGTTTAACGAGTAACGAAATTTCAAGAAAACTGGAATAACTATATCACGCCAAACCGTTCGCGCTGGGCCGGTTATGATTTATTTTACACATTTTTACTAGGTGGTAGTTCTGCATCGGTTCGACCGGGTCTGGTACCACCGCCTTACCTATTCCTGCCGCAATAGCGTTAGTGCTAGTCGCTGTCGTGTTCTAGAGAGTAAGGTTACTCTCTACACCGGAACACGACAGTGACTAACACTGACATTATTACGGCAGGAAAAGGCGGGTGAGACAATACAGAACTCTAACACTTAGTAAAATTATAGTCAGAAAACTTCGTCTGCTTGTCCATTAATTAAATATTCTATCAAAGCTTAGTGTTGATCGCCTTGTTCGATAATAAGAGCAGGTGAAACTTCTATCAGGAAATGTGACACGGCTGTCTTACATTCATTAACATTGATTTTTATACATTGATTGAAGTGTTTCGAAAATGATCCTTCATATTCAGCTTATATTTTATTCGATTACTTCACTTTTAACACCTGCACGTTCGTTTTGGTGGTTGCATCATATACTAATTTGTATTTTGTAATAGAATATATTATATATTGAAAATTGTTTTATTAATTTAGTTTTGGTTACTAAACAAATGATTAGTAACCAAAACTTTTTCACATGTTATCAGATACCGTGGCGTAGCTGCATGGGTGTCACCCGGTGTGGTCATTATGGTGTCACACCTGCACACTAGCGTAATTGTAGTAAGACGCGTTGTAAAAGCGACGATACTATCTGGTAAAAGTGTTCAAAGTTCAATTTTGAATTTTCTTATGTGCTGATTAATGTAATTAATCGCTGCTCGCTTTGGAAAGCACATTTAGTCGTTTTTCCTGGGCATTAGTTATTATAATAAAGATTTAAAGTTACCCTTTTTTTACTGAGAAGTTCGAGAACAAACAAACAAATATACAGTGTATGTAACACTTACGAAATTAAGTCCACTTACTTGGACGCCTAAATAGACCATCATACTTAAATATTGTCCAATTCCAACAACACAATATATATGTTAAACGGATAACCTCAATTTTTTTATCGGTTGAAAAGAAATCATTTAATTCCATTAACATAAGAGCTAATCACATTCTAATCTCTCTATAATTATAAAATAAGGATTTTATTAAACCCAAAAAGGAACCCTGGTGAGTACAGAACGTTAAACAAAAATGCCTCTTAAGTGCTTATTCAAACAAACCTACTAAAGAAGACAATTTATGTAAATGACATAATCCAGTGAAGACAATTTTTAAATCAAATATTTAAAGGCTCTGTAATGGAGAAATTACTGGAATCAAATGCGAGGTTACAATTGTAATTAATATTAATTGTTTTACTCAGCAAGCGTTATTGGAAATACATTTCAAATTCAATTAATTATCAAATTATTAATCTAATATTATTGACTGAAATTAAGATTGCAATTCACGATATTTGGGGATTTTAAAACTAACTCGAGGATATGGCAATACCAGATTTTGCCCCTGTGTTGGTCAGATCGTAAAAGGCGACGGATTGGCTATGTGAGTCACTACCATCGTGACTACTAGGTAGTAGAGTTTTGCTTTGTCTCGCTCGGGTCTGGTACTACAGCCTTACCTGTTTCTGTTTAAATAGCGTCATTTTTTGTCACTGTCGTGTTCCAGTTTCGAAGGGTAAGGTAGCCAGTAAAATTATGCATATGGCATTAATAACCCGCCACAAAGATAGCAACGCACCATTAACCTCTTAGGTGTTATTTTCATCTGGTTCTTTGCTATCTTATGATATACAAAAAATATCGATCATGAAGTTAAAACATCATTTTATATCATAAACATCGCGTTCAATGTCATTTGGAAGATCAAAAAGGATCATGGCTTTCAAAATTATACTTAAGAAACTATATTTTTTCAAAAATTAGAATACTCTCACTTTCACAAACTTTAGATTTTTTTAACTCTAATCTCATATATAACCACATACATTAATTAATATTAAATGAATAATTTTCTTATTTTGGGATTAGATCAATTCGTGTACTTTGTCCAGAAATATTTATATTATATCGGCCATTTGAACGCCATGTTTATCACTAAAGCTTAAAATATCCTAATACCTGAAAGTAAGAAATAAAATTTAATCGTTATTTTTTTCCGTTCGACCAATGACCGGACGCCATATCCGTTGCTGAACGTGATCGGAGTTAGCTAGACGTCGGCTTAAGTACAAACTTACTACTGGGATTGAATGTGTAATGTATTACCTCATACAAATGTACGGGCTGCGACTTATAAACATATATAATATTTATGACTGTTATGTCCAAATTGTTTTACAAGACATGGGTACATAAATGCTTTAAGAAATAGTTATGAGTCATGATTTTAATTTAATTTTATTGTTTATTTATTTTATTATTATTTTCAAAATTTTTAAGTGTAAGTCATTTCTGTAGACAAAGAATTTTCTTTCGCCGACTTTATTTTTCTGCATTTTACCTTAGTGTTTTTTTGTAACTATTGTATAACTTGTCATGTATAATTTTGCTTATAAATGACGTTGATAAGTGTTCCTATGTGTACCTACGTGGAATAAAATATTATTTTATTTTATTATTTTATTATTAATCAATAGCTAATATAGAAAAAAAATAGCAGTAAATCGCCATGTTGATCAAGACCTCTTTAGAAGAATAGATAAACTTCCTTTATTTATACTTGCGTGTCGTAAAATGCAAGAGAAAGCTAATATTTTTTTACTGTCTCTGTGGTCTAATGACCCGGTGTCGAAGTTGACCACATAAGGTCCCGGGTTTGATTCCTGGGTCGGGCAATTCAAAAATGTGTTTTTCAGTTTTCTGATAAAAAACAACGTTGCCCGGGATTGGAAAGTACCCGTTTGGCGATAGGTTTGCCACCTATCACATTGTGCGACCAAGCATCTTCGGCTAATCGTGGGTGCACTTGTTGTACCTCTGCCTACCTCTTCGGGGATACGGACGTGAAGACACTTTTTTATATTATAAAATAGCAAACAAACAGTTGCTTGTCCTGTCGTAAAGAGACAACTATCGCATATAGACACCAAAGTTGTGAATGATGTGTTGCTAACCTTGTGGCTAGGTCTTAATTCCACTGTACACACATTACTAATCCGTTTCCTTCCAACTTCCTATTTCATTTAAAAATTCATAATTTCTTCGCGCCGCTTGCGCTGAGCCAATCAGAGGCGCGAGCGCTCGTCATTGGCGGAGGCGACGAAAGAATCAATATGGCGTTTTGAGCGTTCGTCGCGTCGCTCACGTTCAACAAGAACTAAATTTAAAAACCGAAAAACAACCCTAGTAGCTAGCTGACGTGAAATCGCCGCTTTAACCCGCGCCAATCGAGGAAGGCAGGACACAGGAGATCTCCCAGGACCCGGACCCATCCATCCCCGTGAGTGTGTTTTCGTTCTTTCCTGCTTGAGTCCACGGGTTTCAAGGTACAATTGTAGCGATCAATGCAGCAGCCACTACATCCACATTCGTAGCTACCTCACCCTCCAAACCGCAACACGTCAAGGACAAGGACTGCTGCTATTACGGTAGCAATAGGTAAGGTGGTGGTGCCAAACCCGGGCGAGACAACGTAATACTCTACCACTTAGTAGCCACGATGATATTGACTCGCATAGCCAATCGTTTGCCTCTTACAAACGTCCTGGCAGGACGACGATCTATTCTTCAAGGGAGGCCCGGACCAATACGGGGTAAAACGTGTCGCTAGCTTCGTACTTTTATTAACTAGAGTTCTACAACAAAAAAACCCTGAAACATTCCTTCACCATAAGACCACATTTCTGCCTTATTTGGATATTTACATACGTATCTAAACATGAAAAGAGCTGATAATTTTCGAATAAAAACTCTAACGCTTCTAGTCAAAGTTAAGAAATATTTGCAATATCATTGAAATGACAAAATAGGTACGAAAATTGCTTAATTCCTTTCATTAAGTAGAAAAAGCTAGTCCTTGAAATGGCTGAACCGACAGACATGTCTAAAAACCACTACTAGAAAACCAGCTGTCAAATGAAAAAACGCATTCCCGTTTAAGAACTACTTGTACTACAGATAGGTATACAACAGTCAAGCTTATAACACCTCTGTTTATTAAATAATAATAATTTTATATGTTTTGGTTTTATTAAGATTAATATCGATGTCTCTTTTTGCCCCAAACGTTTATTTTGTATGAACTTAAAGGTAAGCTTTTATATTATTTTCTTATTTTATATTAGAGTTCCGAAAATATGGTGTGCATGTACTAAAACAAGTACAGTAATATCACAAATGGTTAAGCGTTTACAATGGACATTAAGTCATCCACTGTACTGTAATTGTGCATAAAATTAAATAAATAAATAAATTGAAAAAATCAAACTGACTTCAAATATCTGTCAACTATACCCATATCTCGGAAATACAGCACCGATTTAGATGAAACTTGAAAGGTTCTCCAAGTTGGATTATACCTGATTTAAATCAGAAAGAATTATCTCAAGTTCTAGAGAAATTCGTAGACAAACGTACAAACACATAAATATACAAATATACATACATATACATATATAAATTTAGTATACATGTTTGACATGCTTTTATAGATCATCATATTCAAATATTATTTATTAAGTCCCAAAAAGTTACACATTAACATACAATTTTTCGTCAGTTGATAAATGTGATTTCTATCTTATGTGATTATAGTACAAACTCAAAGATAGAAAATTAAGTCCACTCTTCAATAACACAGTTATTTTGTTGCTTTCAAAATCAGCTCGCCATTCATGACTACAATTTCTTTCGTGCCGATTCATGGCCAGCCAGACACCCTTAATTACGTTATAGTAATGAACGGCAGGCTGGTTTTAGGATTCTTTGCATTTTTACAAACGGTTTTTACATTTGACTGCCCCGTTGGTCGAGTGGTTAGCGACCCTAATAACACAATCACCGGGGCTCATATTCGATTCATGACATGGACAGACATTTGTGTGATGAGCATAGTTTGTATTTCTGGATTTGGGTGTTTATTAAATATATTTCTGTATTTATGTACCGTAAAGTGGGTCTTTTTAAGATTAGGCTAGGGCGTATTCGGATTTTTTGTAATAAAAGATCGAATGTATTTTTCTCTAGTAACAGTAGAATATTTTTTTACAATATATCAATACTAGAACTAATGCCAGTACCGTCGGCTAAACTCGGAAGTTAAGAAGGTACAAGGTACAAATGTAAGTTTATTTTTTTAATAGTTTGTTAAATCGAGTTAATCTGTGCGTACTTTACTTTCAGTTGATACACCAACATTTTAAAGATAAGTAGGAAATAAGTTCGTTAATGTAGAAATATGTTTTTATTGAATTTTATTGCTGTATTCAGTTGTATTGTATCGTAGTTTAGACGCAATATGACTTGTGTTTTAAAAAACGGGGTTTTATGCACAAATTTGGGGCTATTTAGAACCCTGTCCCAAAAAGTCTGCTTTATATGTTTTAGTTTTATTAAGATTAAGATCGATGTCTCAAATAGCCCCGAACATCTGTTTTGTCTAACTTAAGGGGAAACTTTAATATTATTTTCTTATTTTATATTAGAGTTCCGAAAATATGGTGTGTGTGTACTTAAAGAAATATAGATATCACAAACGGTAAAGTGTTTACAAAATATTATAGTTTTTGGAAAGAAATTTTGGAAAAAATGGTAGGGGCTCTACAATCTGGAAAACTTGAGTTAATCGATACTACCAATGTTTATTGCCAAAGAGCACGCTATGTAGAAAATAAGAATACCTACCTTCATGCCCGTATACCCAAAGTGATAAGTAGAGGTACAACTAATTCACCCGCAATGTCATAGGTGACAATTACCTAATCCCACTTCCCCTAACCCATTAAAATGAAACCGGGCAATTATCTGATTCCGGGAAACGTTGTTTTTATCAGAAAACTGAAAAAAACACATTTTTTGAATTGCCCAGGGAATAGAACCCGAGAACTCATGTGGTCAATACCAACACCGGACCTCTAGACCACAGAGGCGATACAGAAAATATAGATGTATCATTTTTCGAATGACATTAATTTCCAATATTTTTTTATTTTATTTTACAAAAATAGCAAAAAATCAGACAACTATTTGCTATTTTCGTCAATTACAGACTTTTTAAAGGACCTTAAGAATGTAATACAATTACATCTCGAAAACGCTTTAAAAAGTGAAACTGCTTGAGTAATTATATTAAAGTATATATTTAACGAAGTGAAATTAAAGTATAATGGTGTCTAGTAACAATAGAATTTTACAAAGTGCTGACAATGGAAAATATAGAATATATGTTTTAAAGAAGCATTTATACCTACTATTTTAAAGAAGCATAAATATTGCCGCTAGCGCCATTATGTTACATTTATTGCGGAATATAAGTAGATACCTAGATTTAAATACAAGTGCAACAGAAATACATTAATAAAATATTTATTAATTAAATTATTTTTACTGTTTCACAATAAAGGTAATTAATAAATATTGTATTAAAAAATATTGTATTAAAAATATTGTATTAAAAAGGAGTTTTACCAAGTGCTGACGATAAAAAGTGTAGAATATAGAAATAAGTTAGTTTTATCCGACTTGTCACATAAATATTTCCCCCGTGTTGGTTCCGGGCTTCTTTGAAGAATAGGCCAACTGCCGTTCTGCCAGGCAGGTCGTAAAAGGCGACCGATTGGCTATCGAGTCACTACCATCGTGGCTACTAGGTGGTAGAGTTCTGCATTGTCCTGTTAGTAATATTCATGCAAAATTTGAAGTAAATCCATGCAGTACTTTTTGAGTTTACCCCGGACATACATACAGACAAACAGATAAACAGACAAATAGACAAAAATTCTAAAAACTATATTTTTGGCTTTGATATCGATTGTAGATCACGCCCCAAGTATTCTTTTAAAAAATATTCAATGTACAGTTTTGACTTTCCTACGACTTTATTATATGTATAGATTACCAATTAGATATTACCAAAAACAAAAAGTGTATAAAAACTTTGTACCCTTTTTTCGTCAATTAAGTGGACGGAGGAATATGAAATTAGGCACAGATAAAGTTTACGTGGTAAGAAAGTGCAAAAACCTAATATATACCTATAATTAGGTTTTAACACTCCTTTATCACAATATTAACCTAATACTAGCTGCACCGTGCTACCCGGTGCATTATGAAAGTTGTTGGAGAATCTCGCGGGAGTGACTTAATTTTCCAGGATAAAAAGTAGCCTATGTGCTATTTCAAGTATCATCTATCTATGTGCCAAATTTCATTCAAATCCATGTAGTAGTTTTTGCGTGATTGAGTAACAAACATCCATCCATCCAAATATCCAAACTTTCGCATTTATAATTAAAATTATAAATGCGAATTATAAATTAGAACGTTTGGATGTTTCGCATTTATATTATCCAAACTTTCGCATTTCGCATGCGAATGTTTCGCATTTATAATTAAAATTATAAATGCGAATTATAAATTAGAACCTTTGGATGTTTCGCATTTATATTATCCAAACTTTCGCATTTATAATTAAAATTATAAATGCGAAAGTTTGGATGTTTGGCTGGATGGATAGTTGTTACTGAATCAATTTAAATTAATTAAACATTATGCATACTGTCATTTATGTGACACATCTCATAATATACACACATGTTTACCATTTTGTTCACATGTAAAGTCTGTGGGTAAACTTAGAAGAGATTTAGTGTTTAATCTGTGGTGGGATTTCGAACTAATTCCGATCGTTAGCTATATTATTTTTTTAAATTTCCTTATTTTGATTTGCCCCGTTGGTAGAGTAGTTAGTGAACCAAACTACGAATCAATGGAGCTCGGGTTTGACTCCCGGCAGGGAAAAGCCTTAAACACAAATTTTGTGTGATGAGCATAGTATTTCTGGATTTTGGTGTTTATTATTTATGTATGTATTTATATGTATTAATACCATTAATTAACACCCATAATACAAGGATATAATTTGTTTACTTTGGGGTTAAATCGGTTCGTGTAATTTCTACAATGATGTTATTATTATATCATCATGTCAGTTCTCTCGCAGTGTAAGCTGAGTAAATAGAACAATTTATCTGAAAAAACATTTTCCCCAGTTGACCCAGCCCTCGTTTAAAGAAAAAATCAAGTGCATTGCCACATAGCACTGCTGTGACTTATCTTGTAAAGACGGGAAAAAGGTTAAATAGATCACGTTCATTTAGATTTCTAAGGGTAGAGTCATGTAACCGGGTTTGGTACTGTAAGACTCGAAATCCTCCGGCAGCTTGACGTAACTGACGGAGACGTAGATTTTCTTCAATAAAATATATATTTGACGGCGTCCGCGTCGTCAAATGCAAGAATATTGTAAAGTGTAAATAACAAATGCACGGCCTGGGCCGGCAAGCGCATCGTTCGATATCCCTACTACTCAACTTGTTTTGCTACCTGTATAAAAGGCTCGGAGCGCCCGTCGATAAGGCGCCCGACAGACTCGTACTCATCATACGAGAGTACCTCACCAACCGCCGATTCAAATTCCGCGTGGAAGGAGCCTTCTCCACCCACAGATCGATTACAGCAGGTGTCCCGCAGGGCTCCATACTGTCACCCGTATTATTCTCCCTCTACACGTGCGACGTACCACGCGAGCCGCACGTCGAGCTCGCGTTGTTCGCCGACGACACCGCCCTCTATACGTCCAACTTTTCCGAAGTAACAATCACCAAGCGGCTGCAGGCTGCGGCCAACGCCCTCGGTGATTGGTTCAGAAAATGGCGTATCGAAATAAATCCCTCAAAAAGTGCAGCCGTGTACTTTCGCCGCGGTAAACACCCGCGACAACAAAGGCGCGGTCTGCGAAAACTAGGCAACATTACCCTGTTCGGAAACGTCATCCCGTGGGAAAAGACAGTCAAGTACCTCGGGGTAACGTTGGACAGCAAAATGTCATTCAAACCGCACATACAAAGAATGAAAGTTAAGGCTAAATTCGTTGTAGGTCGGTTATATCATCTTATCAATAAACGCAGTAAAATGTCACTTAGACACAAGGTGACACTTTACAAGTCGTGCGTACGCCCCATCCTTTCATACGCTTGCGTAGCGTTTGCCCATCTCCCCCGTACGGACTTGCATCCGTTGCAAGTAGTACAAAATAAATTCCTGCGTATTGCCACGGGAGCACCGTGGTATATGCGCAACGTAGACCTCCATAACGATCTCGAATTGCCGAGCTTAGCAAAGCATTTCAAAGACATCTCCGAAAGATACTTCGATCGTGCCATCTCGCATCCGAACCCACTGGTGGTAGCCGCGGCTGACTACATCCCAGACCCTAATCCCGATCCCAAACTACGTAGGCCCCGCCACGTTCTTACCGATCCCGATGACCCGATAACTCTGGCCAACGGTTTACACGATGACACTACACACCTACATTCGCGACACCGTCGCCGCCGGCGGCGACGAGGAGGACCCCTGTTTCGCCCTTCGGCGAACCGAGCCCAAGGGCAAGGTTCGGCGGACGGACAAAACAATGCCACTAGCCCTCTCATCGCAAATCACGACCCCACCCTAAGCCGAGGTTCGGTCTCACAGGAGACACCCTTAGGGCGGAGGGCGTACAGCCCTACACCTTTAAATTCTGGCTGAGCACTCTGCTCGCCCACGCGACCGGTGAAGCTGTAACAGCCCTTAAGGCTAACAGCAATTGTGACATTCCGAAAAAAAAAAAATCGATAAGGCAGTCTAGGCTCTGGCGTGGCTCGGTACACTTGTTGTATCTTGCTAGTAGCTTATCCTTGACTCTCGGATAATTAATTTGTGCAAACAAGTTAATTATTATTGTCAACTATAAATTAGTCGCAGTACAATTTATAATTGACGATCTATTGCTTAAATTATGACTTATTTGTAATAAGGAATAATTAAGTTACTTGGAATTGTTAAACCAGAACTAGTCATTAGTGATGGAAAGCTTTAATAGTGATTTTATGATATTTATTTGATACAAGTTGAACAAAATATAAAGAGTTGTTATATTACCACATCCGCATTTTATTTATCATATCTGACCCACTTCCTACATATTCAGTAATACGTTTACTTTATTCATCACACTTATAGCAATCATCACTTTTTATCGTAACAATAGACATATCTAACAAAATTTACAAAATATAGGGCTTTTTCTAGCGGTTTCAGAGTAGCACGTTAGGCCAGTTACCTCTACTTTATTTATCGGGTTTACCGAGGCATTGTCCCAGTACCACCTTACCTATTGCTTGTCACTGTCGCACACATGCATAGAGACGGTTATAGGAGAGGCAGCAACGCGTTATAAGAAGAAGCAACGAAGCAATATTTCTATATCATACGAATTTAAGATAAGCATACACCTAATATTAACAAATTGGATAGTTTCCATCGTCGGCAATTAGTGAAACTGCATTTTAAATTATGTATTACAAATAAACTCACTTGTTCTTCCAGTTCACGTATATTTTTAATTTTTACTATTCACATCCAACCGGTTTCGCTTATTAATAGCTAATAATAAGCGAAACCGGTTGGATGTGAATAGTAAAAAATTAAGAATATACGTGAACTTCAAGTACAAGTGAGTTTATTTGTAATACATAACCTAATATTAACTGCTGTCGCATGACCGCTGATAATAATTAAAGACATTATTGTTGCATTGAAGTGGGAATATTGACCCTTATATAAGTTTAGTGACTAACTTATATAAGAGAGAAGAGATTATATAAGAGAAACCAACGTATATCTTCCTTGTGGATGTAACGGCATATGCGTTTGTTTACCGGCTACCTTAGCTTTTGAATAGATTACGACAGTAACAAGTACTGACGCTACTGTAGCATAAATAGGTTAGCGGGTGGTACCAAACCCAGGTGAAAGATTACAGAACTTAATAATCACAATATACGGTTCTTCTCCAAGTAAGTAACCAAGATAAATAGCTAGATTTTCTTCTAGATCAAACATATAGAGGAACACCTAGTCTTTTCGAATCTACATTATAAAAACTATGAAATTTGAAGTACCATACCTACATATTACATAAACTTAAAAAAATAATATAATTTTTTGGATTCATTAAAGAATTGACTTCAGTTTGTTCATGTATTACTGTGTATGAATGGAATATATTAAAAACAAGATACAGTCAAGCAATTCTTCATTCATGTTAACATTTTTAAAAGTATTTAAATAAGCGGCGATTACTGCCATGAGCAAAGAAACAACTCTTAAAATAAAAGCCGAAACAATCCCAAATATTTTTACTGAAGACGAAACACGTGTTTGCTTTTTGTAGCATCCGCCAGTAACACGCAAAACCTATAGCCCAAGAGTCAATAGTGCAATTTTAATAAATATTTCGCAAGTTAATCTTTGGCATTATAAATATTTGGGCGTTGACTGAAAATTATCAAACAATATAAAGTTTTAAAACGGAATTGAGACAAGCACAGTAGGAGTAAAAAGAAAGGACCGAGTAAAATTAAAAACATAAAGGTAAAACGAATTTCAAAAATACATACACAAGTTACAAACAATTAATTGGAATGGTAGGGCCTATGACGAGAGAGAAGAAAGAAAAGGGCACAAGATTAATAGCAGAATGGTACCCACAAAATAGCAAAAGAAATAGAAGTAGACAGACTAAGAAATAGGAGGATAACATCAGGAAAACAGCAAGTTCAATATGGACTCGTATAGCAAAAGACAGGACAGAATGGAAATTTTAGAGGAAGCATACACAATAGCTGAATTAATTGGAGATGGTAGGGCCTATGACGAGAGCGAAGAAAGAAAAGGGCACAAGATTAATAGCAGAATGGTACCCACAAAATAGCAAAAGAAATAGAAGTAGACAGACTAAGAAATGGGAGTATAACATCAGGAAAACAGCGAGTTCAATATGGACTTGTATAGCAAAAGACAGGACAGAATGGAAATTTTAGAAGAAGCATTTGTCGGAAGACACGCTCTATCAGATTAACGACCGTTTGCTGATAAATAAACAAATAATATTAAAAAACTTAGTCTTAGGTATAAGTGACATATATATAATTATACTACTTACAATTTGTAAAAATATGAGCAGCAATAAAAGCTTATTATTAATTATGATCACGATCACTTTATTTACATCTTTTTCTTATTTAAATACTGTGTTAGTCCCGAGATTTTTTGAGGAATAGGTCAATTACCATTCTGCCAGGCAGGCGTAATAGGCGACCGATTGGTTATACGAGTCACTACCATCGTGGTAGAGTCCTGCATTGTCTCGCCCGGGTCTGGTACCACCGCCTTACCCGTTCCTACCGCAATACCGTCAGTGCTTGTCACTGTCGTGTTTCGGTTTGGAAGGTAAGGTAGCCGAAAAACTTATGCGCATGACATTAGACCTTGCCACAAGATAGTAACGTACTATTAACGTCTTTGATGTCTATAGGCCATGTTTGACTCCATCAGGAGACCCATCTGCTTGTTTGATATCTTATGATATAAAAAAATTATAACATTTGTATTTGCCTGATCAACTCTTGTACTATAATCTCGATATACTTTAACCCAACCAGTCCGTTGGTATTGAGATCAGTTCGTTAATTTATTGCGAATTAATTAAGAAAGTCATTAACATGATATATATTTTGAATCTGGTTTTGTTGTTTTATCATGTGATACATCTTGTATTTATTGAAGCAAAATAAGTAGCTCTGGTATCAATATACCAGCTTTTTAGCATAATATTTCAATAAACGTCATGTTAAAAGGCTAATAATTGCTATAAAATACACTGTTTAAAGTAGGTAAAAGATACATTTTTATATGATGAATGAAAAAGATAGTAATACTTCATGTGAGATTCGCAAGGTTCACATGTTATTATAATAATTATAATTAGGATTGATTTCTTTCGTAGCCTTAATAACATACCGCTGATTACCATAATCTTTGCCTGTTTAATAAGTATAATTAATTATTGCTTGTCGAAAACAGAGTATCAAGTTTTTGTATTTATTGAATTCTAGCTGATCCGGCAAATGTTATATATATATATATATATATATATATATATATATATATATATATATATATATATATATATATATATATATATATATATATATATATATATATATATATATATATATATATATATAATATTTCCAAAAAGAAGGAACTTCTCAATTCGTATGTTAGATTTTTTATATATATATTCCGACATATATTGGATGGATTTGCAATTTTTTTAAGAAAATATATTTTAAATTTAGTCCTATATAAATTTGGTGAAGATGTGAATCAAGGTTGAAAGCTGGAGGTTAGTTTTTGCAGTTTTACTACAGAAAATATGTTTGCAGGGAAGGCTTAGTAAAGGTTTTTTTTTTATATCATAAGATAGCAAACAAGCAGATGGGTCTCCTGATGAAAAGAGTCAACCATCGCATATAGACACCAAAGATATTAATGGTGCGTTGCTATCTTGTGGTGTGGTCTAATGCCACATGCATCAGTTTACCGGCTACCTAACCCTCCGAACCGGAACACATCAGTAACTAGCACTGATGCTATTGCGAAAGGAATTGATAAGGCGGTGGTACCAGACCCGGGCGAGCCAATGCATAACTCTAACACCAAGTAGTCATGATGGAAGTGACTCGCATAGCCAGTCGGTCGCCTTGTACGACCTGCCTGGCAGAACGGCAGTTCACCTATTCTTCAAAGGAGCCCGGGACTGACACGGGGTAAAATAAAAATATTGTATGAATAATTTATATTTTAAATGTACATATTATATAATTCATCAGTAAAACAAATTAAATAGGAATTTAGTTTATTATAATTATTCTTCATTATTGTTAGTAAGTTGTCTCGTAATCTATATACATATAATAAAATCGTAGGAAAGTCAAAATTATACATTGAATATTTTTTTAAAAGAATACTTGGGGCGTGATCTACAATCGATATCAAAGCCAAAAATATAGTTTTTAGAATTTTTGTCTGTTTGTCTGTTTGTCTGTTTGTCTGTTTGCCTGTTTGTCTGTTTGTCTGTTTATCTGTTTGTCTCTTTGTCTGTATGTATGTTCGGGGTAAACTCAAACAGTACTGCATGGATTTACTTCAAATTTTGCATGAATATTACTAACAGGTCGGGTCAACATATAGGCTACATACTATCACGCTATCACCTACAGGAGAGGAGCAGTGTGGAGTAAACGAAGTCCGCGCAGACGAAGTCGCAGGCAACAGCTAGTAAGTAATATTATTTTAAATGACCAATAATTGGACAAATCCTGTGTTGATCTGGGCTTCTTTATCATGGGTCATACAGATAACAACAGATACAATCAATTTCGCTCAGAAACTTGCAAATTATATAGTAAATATTTCTGCCGTGCGTATACTTATTATTTTTTAAATTAACTGTATACACTTGGCAAGAGAGAGAGAACTCTTCTCTTAAATCGTACTTAAGATACTTGGCTTTAGCGATTTCTTTGTTACCTAAGTTAGGGGTAATGGTTACTGATACTATACCAATATCATGACGCAATTTGTATCTATACTTTTAAGCTTTCGCGGCTTTTTTCAAACGAGTTATTAAAAATCAACGGGATCTTACCGCGATTAGTTGATGAATAGATATTTCGGCGCTGTTGCAAGCACCATGATCACGGGGAATCCCCCTAACTAATCGCAGTAAGATCCTGTTGATTTTTAATAATTTGTATCTATTTTACGAACGACAATTATACGAACAGTGAAGTATGAAATTTGGTTTTTGGAGTTAAAGTTTATATTGTGGAGGACTGCGAAAACCTAATATTTTTAAATAATTGTAGAAATACAAAAATAAACATTACATACACTACATTCATTAGACATACATGATATACACATATTATGTGGTACAATATGTTCTTTACGGTTTCTTGTTTTTTCTTTGTCTGTTTTCAAATTTAAAAGAGATTTTATTGCAGACATCCTAATATACTACGTATATACTAGTGAAGTTATGCTAAGTAGATGACGTGTTCTATTTCAATAACAGTCGCTGCAGCGCTGTAATAATAATCAATCGTCCAATGAAAGTCACAATTAAGCAGCGCTGTAGCGTGTAATAGCTTATAATATATATTCGCGATCAAAAGGTTGTAACCGCCGTGAATTAATTAATTTCAAGGCGCTTACGTTTTATTCAACGACTTATTGAGTAGGTGCAGTACATAGACCGTAGTGGCCAATGGGTGTCGTAGTGTATGCCTTGTCTTGTACTTTGGATTAGAGTCTTTGTTGTATTGTATAATCTATAGTCGAATTTTGACCACATCGCTATCACTAATAAATATTAATTTAAAAGTATTAAAATTTATGTGTATGTTATTAATAAGACTGTGTGTAGGTAGTAGATATACTCTATCAAAAGGGAAATATTCCACATGTTTGCTATGCATGATACAATCTGATTACTAAAAAAATCTATTTGGATATAATTAATATAAGTTATTATTTTACGATATCATCTCATTAGTATTTCCTAGAACGAAAAGTACTTGGTTCATTACCCCTGACATATTGGCGTAATAAAATAAACAGTTATTGCTGTCGTAAAATTTATAGCAAATTTGATTATATCATTTTGTTTATCAAATAATTTTGTACGTGAAATATGTGGTATTAATTTAAAAACAATCATGTTTTCCCTTGCGGTGTAAGTTAAGCCCCCTCACGTAATTGAGTCAAAGCGCTTAGGACTCTTACACACATAAACACGATAGGACGTCGAGCCGTGCTACGATGCGGCATAATATGTAAGAAAATGTGTAAGTGTCTTAAATGCTTCGACTCGCTTGCCGCTTGATTACGTGAATTAAGCCCCAGATAACCACATTAATAAACTGTAATTATGGTTCTTCACAACTCAGAAAAACAAAACTTTTTTCATTTTATGAGTTTCACTGTATGCCGTTATAAAATGTAGCCAAGTAACCAAGTGTACCAGGCATCCCGCGACGGCTCATATTTTATTTTACTTATGGTTTCAATGCGGCTAACCCAACTACCTGCAGTAAAATAAAATGTGTTGACAACTATTTCATTTTACCCAGCTGCAGTGGTGGTGATGTGGTGATGTGCCAAATGTAGTGGCCCTCAGCAATAAAAACGTTTCTCGGTTGGCGAGATATTAGTAGGAATGGTATTTCCGACATTTAGTAATAAAAAGTAAGATTTGGAAGATCGTAGTAACACTGAAAAAAATTTATACTTATCACGGAAACTATCGAAAGTAAATCTCCTTCAGTATATATATATATATATATATATATATATATATATATATATATATATATATATATATATATATATATATATATATTATCCAACCGGTTTCGCTTATATAAGCATCATCAGAGCAATTACAAGTTTAAACTAAAAACAAAACAACATCTAACCGTTCTGATTTAACATTTTATAGTATGACAGCATAGTACATACTACCTTCAATGTATGTATAATACCTATGTGAAACAGTACAAGTGTTATCGATATAAAATATTGTATGAGTATGAAGTTTCACCAAGTGCCGACGATAAAGAGTGTTGAAAATATTATCTTTCGTTGCTTTAGTAGTTAGTAAGATAGTACTGGTTCTATACTATTAATAATAACACATTACAATTTTGATGGTCCATTTCAATGTCAAAAACACACAGATGCCTGCTTACTATTCACATCATTGTTGTTTTAAGCCAGTGATTAGGTGTTCGTAGGCGTACCATCTCCTTGTTTCCAATAATGTGTAAAAATTATTAAAGTAAAATCATCATACGAACATTGCCCAAAAAAGCAACTTTTGACCACTTAACATCAAGTCCACGTGTAAGTATTTAAAACGCACAGATGTGATGTTATTTAAAAAAAATGGAAAGAGTCCATTTTGTATTAAGTGGCCACTGTTGTTCAAAAACACGTGTATGTATAAAAACTCATGCACTTACATAGCATCTTTACGGACGCATATTACAAACATTCTTGGCATGGAAGTACATAGCCCAAAAGTAGAAGAATTTTAAAAATAATGTTTTTTTTATATCATAAGATAGCAAACAAGCAGATGGGTCTCTCCTGATGGAAAGAGTCAATCATCGCCTATAAACACCAAAGATGTTAATGGTGCGTTGCTATCTTGTGACGAGGTCTAACGCCACATGCATAAGTTAACCGGCTACCTTACCCTCCAAACCGGAACACGACAGTGATCAGCACTGACGCTATTGCGGCAGAAATAGGTAAGGCGGTGGTACCGGACCCGGTCGAGCCGATGCAGAGCTCTACCACCTAGTAGTCAAGATGGTAGTGACGCGCATAGCCACTCAGTCGCCTTTTACGACCTGCCCGGCAGAACGGCAGTTGGCCTATTTTTCAAAGGAGCCCGGGACCAACACGGGGAAAATTGTTTGATAAATTTCCTACACCACGAATGCTATAATGTTATCTGTAAAGGAGTTTCATTACTTGACGACCATCGTAAGTCGCTTGTCAGTATTGAGTACCTGCCATGTTGTGTAGTGTCTATTTAAAGTGGTTACTGTATGAAGAACCTACTTAATTACATTTCTATACTTAGTGCATGTTTAGCAGGGTTGTGTTAGTAAAGTGAACAGCCAAAATGGTTGGCCAAATGTTTGTCGCCTCTTACGAATTTACTGGCAGGAAGGCAATTGAAAACATATGTTTTATCTCGTCAAACAAGCGCTTTTTATTATACTTACTAGGTGGTACAGTTATATACAAGTTGACGGTGAAAGGAGAACCTTCAATAGGAACTTGGTTCTGTAACTGTCTGTACTCAGTAAAAATATATTATTAAATCTTGATCTAATTATCCAATTAAATTTTTATGTATACACACGTGCTCATACATATGGAAGTTCATAAACATATAGATAATTTATAAACAGCGATTTGCCGAATTTGAGACCACACTCTTTAGCGGACCACCCGGTGACCATTTACATTAGTACACTACATTTTTTGAGCTTGACTATTTAGTTAAGCAATATATTAATTATTATCTAAAAAGCAATATGGAGGAACAGGAAAAATATCAATTTTATTCAGTCGGTTTTATTAATGGTTTTCACAATATCAACCGTTTTCACAATATCAAAATACGTTTGTTTGCAACCGCTTACACATAATATGAGGTGGTCCCATCTACCAATATGCCAAGTTTACTTTTTATCAAAATAAATACATTACGACTGCGCAGTAGCCAGTACTATCAACAACGCTTTTATTAAAGTCACTACACACTACGACTTCACATTGGTAATAATGTTATTTTAAACTAGCTGTTGCCAGCGCCTTCGTCCGCGCGCACTTCGTTTGCTCCGCACAGCACCTCCCCGCTATGTGACAGCGTGATAATATGTAGCCTATATGTTGACCCGACCTGTTATTAATATTCACGCAAAATTTGAAGTAAATCCATGCAGTACTTTTTGAGTTTACCCTGAACATAGATACAGACAAACAGGTAAACAGACAAACAGACAAAATTTCTAAAAACTATATTTTTGGCTTCGATATCGATTGTAGATCACGCCCCAAGTATTTTTTAAAAAAAATATTCAATGTACAGTTTTGACTTTCCTACGATTTTATTATGTTATTTTAAATATTATACACTGGTTCGTAGGTAGTACAATGCGTTCCAACTGATAATAGGACTGTCAGGACGCTATATTATTCCGCATGTTGCAAAAATGTCATTAGTGATGAGTATTGTGAAGTATTAGTGATGAAATTCATCAAAAATAATTTCCGTTCTATTTAATTGGTATTTTTTTATTCAGATTGCCATTCGCCCATGCTAGTATGTTTTAAAGCAAGATGTAAAGACGAAAATAAAATATAAAAATACAAATAGATTTATTTTGATCTACAAAATACTTAATCAAATGTGTCTATCGGATTTTGAATCCTTCACATTTTGCCGACGGCTTTGTTGCCGACATCATTGGTGTACAAATATTTTTGTCGCACATAATATTGCATAAATCTAAAATTAATTACGTGTTTCAAATTATGTGTATAATGACAATATTTAAATAGGTATACTTAGGTGGATACATGTAGTATAGTATGGAACACTAATATTATTATTATAGAATTATTTGAATGTTATTTGTTCTTCAAAAAACCAGCCCAATTTTTAACATATATTTTTTTTGTTGACATTACTAATTTCACACTTATGATATGAAGTTGACAACAAACGAGATCCTACTTGCAGTTGGAACGCATAGTACCTATGATAATTAAATACTTGAATAATGTTTTAAAAGGGAACAAATGATTTAATGTTGGCTCAAACCTCACAAGTATAGGTAGTCCAACGAGGCGAGGAAAACGTGTTTCTTTGATGCACGTCAAATTGCTGTTAAATTTTAGTGTAAAAAATAATAATTTTCTACAGTAAAAATAACTTTGATGTTCAATGATAAGTAAAGCGTGATTTTATATAAGCGTCATTTATTTTATTTTCATAATAATAAGCCTGAGGGTAAATATTAAAGTAACGAGAAAATACTTTAAAATCAAAACTAAAATCAAAACAAAATAGGTACGTACTGATCCCATTTTGAAGAGAATGAAATAACTATGGATTACCTGTAAATTGCCAACCAATCAGCATTTAAAACTAATTTTCTTATTAATAATACCTAAAGAAGATTCCATATGGAGTTTTGAGAAGTGTGGTGTTGTCTCTAATAATAGTTTATTTTCCGAATTATAACAGTTAATCAGTAATGTGAGAACAGATAAAGATCATAGCCTAACAAGAATCATAATTCATGACCCACCTTGTCTCCACCGTAGACGGGTGAAAATACAGATTACTGTTAAGAAAAAATGAAACAAAACAAACATTAGTCTAAATTTGCAACACCAGATAATAATACCAATAATAAATTTTATCTCTTCACAAAAAAAAAAGAAAACGTAAGGCCTAGTTATAGAAACATACAGAAACTATTTTTAGTAAGAGACTGGTGCCTAACTTAAGCACAATGTACCTGAATTTATAGGTCACCAGGCCCCCCCTAACGAAAATCGGTACATATAATAATATATGAACATCCGCAAGTCTATAACTATCTTTAATAAAATAAAATAAAGTTGAAAATAGGTGCTATAGACACATGTGCCAAGATTGTACAAAATTATGTTAATTAGCCTAAGTTTATGTATGTATATACGGGACGCGCGTGTGTGCATGTGAGTGGTTAGTTGTGTGTATTTATGTGTGTACTTCTGAGTGAATGTGGGTAATAAATAAAAATAATAATTAATACAATACGTGTGCTACGCCCCTTACGAGCACAGAGATGAGATTTTGTTTGTAAAAAAATATTAATGACATTATATGAATTAGTATATGCGACATCATTATAAATTCATATATAGATTGATTTTATATATGCATGTGTGAGAACTAATGCTAAAATTATTATTAAAAAAGTTTGCAGTATTATTTATAAATGTAGAATTTGACTCATTAACATTTATTTGAAGTAAAGAAATACTTTTAACGATTATTGTATAAAATTGTATAAAAATATAATAAGCTTATTATATTTCGGCGATAATTTAGATACAAATATACATATAATACATATCTTAATGCCACATCTCTTCCGGAGTAAACAGAGGCAACCAAGTGTCGTATACCGCGATGTCACTAAATGTGTTGGTCTAGGTTCCTTTGAAAAATAGACCAACTGCCGTTCTCCCAGGCAGATCGTAAAAGGGGATCGATTGGTTACAGTTATCACTACTATCGTGACTACAAATGGTAGAGTTCTGTAACGTCTCGCCCAACTCGCCCGGGTATTTGGTACCACCGCGGTGGTACCAAATACAAATCACATACAAATTCCTAGTAAACTCCAAACGCGCTCACGATCGAATGCGAAAAGAAAAACTCACACTTAGCACTCTGATCGACTTGATTCTTCGACATTACGTAGATATGTGGCATCACTCTGTATCTTTTATCGGATCTATCACGGGGAGTGTTCTGAGGAACTGTTTGGATTCAGTTTGGCCTCCTCCTCGTTCACATGCAGGGACAGCTAAAAATTTTGACCTTTAATATAAATGAATATAGATAGTGAACAAGCAGATGGCTCTCCTGATTTACAGAGATAACCATGGTCTATATACATCAAAAGTGTTAATGGTGCTTTGATGTCCTTGTGTGGTTTTAATACCACATGCGAGTTTACCAGCTACCTACCTACTCTCTAAACCGGAACACGACAGTGACAAGTACTGACACTACTGCGGTAGGAACAGGTAAGACACTGATACTAGACCCGGCGAAACAATGCAGAACTCTACCACCTAGTATATAAGTCAGCAGTTAATCAGGGCTTTTATTTTCAACTGATATCTCAAAAAGAAATAGGTTCTAAATTCCTCGAATATGTTCACCGATTACGCGATGATTCCTGAACCAATTTGGATTTTTTTTTCAAATATTGTACTTGCCTCGTCCCTGTGGTCTAGTGATGCAGTATCGGCGTTAACCATACGTGATTCTGGGTTCAATTGCCGGGTCAGGCAAATCAAAAAAAGTGTTTTTCAGTTTTCTGATAAAAACAACGCTGCCCGGGTTTGGAAAAGTGGTCGGTTGGCGATGGGCTGGCCACCTATCACATTGTGGAACTAGGTATCATCGGCTAGTCGTGCACATGTTGTACCTCCGCCTACGTCTTCGGGGATACAGTTTAATTTGGTAAAGATAGTAATGCAGGGTTCCTAAAATACGGCAAATTGATTTTTTGCAATTTTCTTTAAAGTATTTCTTTTTTTGTATGTATTTTACAAAATATGAACATTTCTGAAATGAGTAAATTAAATCCTAATACCATATTATTACACTACTGGGAATTTCTCTAATCAGCAATTAACCTGAATTGATAAGTTCCTCAGCTCCGAGTTAATCCTTAATACGAGTATTAAGTTAATTATCGTTTCGTATTAATACATGAAAATGAAATATCATTTCCATATATTACATTAAAATAATTGTAACATTACATACATATATACATAACATCTGCAATGTCCGTGTTTGGAACTATCGCTTAACTTTTTTTTTAATTATCGATAGGGAAACGCTTGACCACGATCTCGCCTGATGGTAAGCTAAGATGCGGCCTAAGATGGAATGCGCTTCCCTGGAAGGTACCTATTCACTCTTCTTTTGAAAATCCCCAGGTTGTATCCGTCGGGGAACACAGACTCAGGAAGCATATTCCAGTCCCTTGCGGTTCGGATCAAGAATATCGAGTCGAACCGCTTTGTCCGGGTACATTTTAGTTTGCCGTAATAGTTTTACAGTTTATCATTGTCGTGTTCTGATTTGGAGGGTAAAATAGTCGGCAAACTAATGTACATAACATTTCATCATCGTCGCATGATAGACATGGCATCATTATCACATCTATGGTTTTTCTAGGTGCTAATTATCTGTTTCTGTCAAAACTTTACTTGTTACTATTCAATCACATACAGCCAAAAAAGAGCGCTGTGATTGTGGAGTCCTAATTCAATCAAAAGGCACCTCCTATCATGTTCATTGGACCCTAATACCTGCACAGGAGACGATTTTAATGAAACCAATGATGCTACCGTTGCTGTGGCGCGGTTTTGGTTTGATAAAATTAAAAGTCCGTACGGTAGAAGAAGAAGATCACATACAAAACAAGTTGATGAGATGTGTTGAAATGTTTCTTGTATTTTGTATATAACACGCAACAAGATAGGAGACAAAGAGATGTCGCTCCTGATGGAAAAAGATAATCATCGCCTGTAGACACCGAAGATGTTATGATGCATTGCTCTGAATGCAGCGGGATAAATAATAAATAAATAAATAAAAATATTCACGGAACAAATTACACTGACTGATCTAACCCCAAAGTAAGCAAATTATTTGCTTGTGTTATGGGTGTTAGTAAACGATAATAATACATAGAAATACATATATAAATACTTTTACATACATAATAAACACCCAAACCCGGAAACACAAACATTTATGCTCATCACAAATGCTTGTCCCCGTCGGGGATCGAACCCGAGCCCCGTTGCTTGCGTAGTCAGGTTCGCTAACCACTCGACCAACGGGGCGGTCAATGGCAATATTATATCCACAAGTTAACCGGCTACCCTTTAAACCGGAATACGATATATGCATTAACAGTATTACGAGATTTTTTTCATTTGTATTGCATATTTTCCTTGTTTTTTTTTCTAATCTTTCATTAGTTTTGTATATCTAAACTAACGGAATACGCGATGTCTTTAAAATCTCATCTAATAATCGTGTAACAGTGCTCAGACCAACAAAAAAAAAGTTGTTGGTCTGAGTCGCGATGATATTACGATTTTTGCATATTTAGAAGGTATGAGAATAAATCGTAAAAATTAAAATATATTATATACTGCTAGGTGACTAGGGTGATTATCCTTTATTATGAATTGGATTTTGTATTTTGTATTAATGGGTTATTATGTACTAGATGTTGCCAGCGACTTCGTCTGCGCGGACTTCGTTTACTCCGCACAGCTGCTCCCCCGTTGGTGATAGCGTGA
The DNA here is from genome assembly GCA_036924255.1 of Apodemia mormo. NCBI lineage: Eukaryota > Metazoa > Arthropoda > Insecta > Lepidoptera > Riodinidae > Apodemia > Apodemia mormo. Next base: position 10,644,580 of record JAUPFN010000013.1, on the reverse strand, counting down.
TAGTATGTAGCTTATATGTTGACCCGACCTGTTAGTAATATTCATGCAAAATTTAAAGTAAATCAATGCACTACTTTTTGAGTTTACCCCGGACATACATACAGACAAACAGACAGACAAAAATTCTAAAAACTATATTTTTGGCTTGGATATCGATTGTAGATCACGCCCCAAGCATTCTTTTAAAAAAAATATTCAATGTACAGTTTTGACTTTCCTACGATTTTATTATATGTATATAGATTAGTATCGTTGACTAACACCCATAACGCAAACAAATATCCCCCCGCATTGATCCGGGCTCCTTTGAAGAATAGACCAATTGCTGTTATCTTAGGCAGATCGTAAAAGGCGATTGATTGGCTATACGAGTCACTACTTTCGTGGCTACTAGCTGGTAGAGTTCTGCATTGTCTCCCCGGGTCTGGTAATTTGCTTACTTTGGGGTTAGATCAATTTGTGTAATTTGTCCAGCAATATTAGTATTATTATATACACATAAGTGGTAGTTGTTTCTTTCCACCGAGAGATTCACTATAGCTTGTTAGCTATAGTGAAATTAAAAAACATACCATTAATTTGAGTGGCATTCTAAGAAGTGGCTAGACGTAACCACGTGATGACCACAATTATAAAAAATATATGGCCCTAATCGTTTATACTTTCGCTATAACGAATAGTTAATTTAGAAAATATTAAGGATTTGCTCCGCTCCAGTAGTGAAATGCTTTTTTCTAAATACTTTCACATGCTCCTAATTTCCCACGTTTTTTACTTTCTTTTGGTATTTTCGAAACATTAGCACAAATTATTAGGGATGGGCCGCAACACGTTTTACATTCGATTTAACCGATTTTCAGTAGCTTGAATCGAACTTTGGCATTCGAACGAAAGTCGGTTTAAATGCCGAATATTCGGAACTAGAAGATAGTACCTACTTGCACTGTTTTGACTGAAATCTACACTAATATTATAAAGAGGCAAGATTTGTATTTTGTATGTAGGTATCGACTAAATTCAAAAACTACTGGAAAAATTTGAAAAATTCTTTCACCATTAGAAAGATACTAAATCATCCCTAAGTACATAGACTATATTATATTTTCAAAAAAATTAGAGATCCCTACCTAAATTAGAACAATGTAGCCAAATGTACTTATCAAAATTTTGCCGATTAGTCATTATTTCGCGTACGCTGCAAAAACCATTACCGATAAATAATTTAAGTAAATTTGTAAACAAGTCGCGACGTGCCGCTCTCGAGAAATCGCGCCAGAATTGAACCGAAGTTCGACCGAAATTCGGCCGAATTTATTGTTTTCACCGAATGTTCGGACGAAGTTCGAATTCAGTTCAAACCACATTCGGCCCATCTCTACAAATTATTCTAGCTTTACGGCTTTATTTATGGGTACAATAAAGCTTCTTAACATGTAAGCAAACCGGCTACTAAAACAGAGGTCATGATTAACACACACCATTAACATATTTGGTGTTTTTAGGCAATGGCATTCCATCAGGAGACCCATCTGCTTGTTTGCTTACTACACCTTACTTACCTTAAACACACTCATACTATAATTTTTTATGGGTATATTATAAGATAGCAAACAAGCAGATGGGCCTCCTGACGGAATGCCATTGCCTAAAAACACCAAATATGTTAATGGTGCGTTGCTATCTTGTGGCGAAGTCTAATGCTACATGCATAAGTTTACCTTACTCTCCAAACCGGAACACGACAGTGACAAGCACTGACGCTCTTGCGGCAGGAATAGGTAAAGCGGTGGTACCAGATTCGGGCGAGACAATGCAGAACTCAACCACCTTGTAGTCACGATGCTAGTGACTGGCATAGCCAATCGGTCGCCTTTTACGACCTGTCTGGCAGAACGGCAGTTGGTCTAATCTTCAAAGGAACCAACACGGGGAAAATTCTTTACTTGCTTAATATTATACGAAATAACTCTGTCTGTTTCTCTGTCTCTTCTCCACGCCTAAACCATTGAACCGATTTGGATGAAATTTGGTCCAAAAATAGAGTAGTTTTTATCCCGGAAACCCACGAAAACCCACGAAAAGACATTTCCAGGGTTTTACTCGCATAGGTCCCTATGCGAGTAAAACCCTGGGAATGTCTTTAGATAATTTTCCACGTGGACGAAGTCGCGGGCACAGCTAGTAGTAGTATATATATATGAATATTACGATGTATGTCAAATGCATGATAGTTGTGTAGGTAATATTTATTTTTATTTATATATTAGTTTTTGATTGATCTGTATATATAAAAATCAATTGCTGTTCGTTAGTCTCCCTACGAGAACGGCTGAACCGATTTGGCTAATTTTGGTTTTGAATTAATTGTTGAAGTCCAGGGAAGGTTTAAAAGGTTTTTTTTTTATATCATAAAATAGCAAACAAGCAGATGGGTCTCCTGGTGGAAAGAGTCAACCATCGCCTATAGACACCAAAGATGTTAATGGTGCGTTACTATCTTGTGGCGAGGTCTAATGCCACATGCATAAGTTTACCGGCTACCTTATCCTCCAAACCGGAACACGACAGCAACAAGCACTGACGCTATTGCGGCAGGAATAGGTAAGGCGGTGGTACCAGACCCGGGCGAGACAATGCAGAACTCTACTACCAAGCAACCACGATGGTAGTGACTCGATAGCCAATCGGTCGCCTTTTACGACCTGCCTGGCAGAACGGCAGTTGGCCTATTCTTCAAAGGAGGCCGGGACCAATGCGGCGAAAGGTGAGAAAACATAGAAAAAAAATAAGAGTAGTTAAAAAGGAAGAACAGCGTTTGCTGGGTCAGCTAGTTATTATATAAAAATACTAGCGGCCTGTTACGTGCTTCGCTACGTATCGCCATTTATTGAATTCATTTGTTACAAAAAATGTGATAAATGAAGAACCGCTCTACCGATTTTGTGCAAACTTCACACATAAACCATCTACTAAATAATCCGAACAAAGCCTAAATATTTGGTTTGGTTTGGAAAATTACAACGAAAAGTGGCATTATTTTTATATAGATGTGTTAGTTATCTACATTTCTTCTCCATATTAACTTTAACTGCACCAAACTTAATACTCAGTTTGCTAGTTTTCTTAAATTACTCGTAAAAATATCTAAGAAACGCTTCATGCTTCGTTCATCGGCGCTTAGTGAAGCTCCATCATACTGAATATTTTAAATTAAGGTATTTGTGCTATTTCACTTTTCATACAAGACATAAATATGTATGTATGTTACCTAATAAATATTAGGTAACCAAAAGAGTCATCTGCTTGTTTACTATAAAAATTACGTTCCAGACACACTACTTACTCCACAAGAAATTTGACGCGACGATACCGATTTATTTATATAATAATAATAGCCTCCAATTATAATAAAATTATGTTATGTGATAGGGTTTTGAATAAAATAACAAAATGAATAACTTCTATGGACCAGTGTGTAAATTCACTAATAACATCATTAATGTTCATAAAGGCCATAGGATACTTCCGGTCGGCGTACAGTTTTGAGCGTGGGAGGTCTTAAAACAAGTAATTAGTTTATTCTTTAATTAATAACGTGTTAACATATTTTAAAAAAAACTAGTGATCGTTGTGTGGCCACATTCGACCAAAATATACAATAAAATCTCGTGTAAGTCCATACTAATATTATAAATGGGAAAGTATGTGTGTTTGTTTGTCCGTCTTTCAGGGCAAAACGGAGCGACGAACTGACATGATTTTTAAAAGTGGAGATAGTTGAAGGGATGGTGAGTGACATATACTATTTCTTATCTCTTTCTAATACCCCTCACATTCCTGAAATGAATTAAACGTGAGCGAAGCCGCGGGCAAAAGCTAGTTTTACAATAGATTTTAGGCATATTCAAAATAGCATCTTCTCCGTGTTCGTCCGAGCTCCTTTTAGGAGTAGGTCAACTGCCCTTCTGTCAGGCAGGTCGTGAAAGGTGACCGATTGGCTATGCGAGTCATTATCATCATGACTACTAAGTGGTAGATTTCTGCATCGTCTCGCCCGGGTCTGATACGCCTTACATATTTCTGCCGCAATATCATCAGTACTTGTCGCTGTCGTGTTCCAGTTTGGAGGGCGGCATTAGGCCTCGCCAGAAGATAGCAACGCAACATTAACATCTTTGGTGTCTATAGGCGATGGTTGACTCTTTCTGTCAGGAGACCCATCTGCTTGTTTGCTATCTTATGATAAAAAAGTATACATCAGTATATAATATGATGTATGTCAAATGAATGGTAATGAAATACACTAGTGTAATTATTTTTTAAAGCTGGAGCCGCGACTTCGTTCGCGTGGAAGTAATTCTAAAATAAAAATTGATGAAATAAGAAGTAACTTGGGCTGTTACTCCTTATTTCATCAGCTATCTGGCAGTAAAAGTCCCGTCAAATCGGTCCAGTCGTTTCAGAGAGTAGCCGGAACAAACTAACATTAAGAACAGACAAAAATTAAGAAAAATGTTATTTTGGTATATTTACCGTGTATATATAATATGCATTATGTAAAAAGCGGTTATTTATATATTACACTCAAATTTTATTTATTTTTATAGAATATAGAATAGATGCACGGATGTATAGATATATAGATGTATACATGTATAGATGTATAGATGTATAGATGTATAGATGTATAGATATAGATAAAATTATTAGGTTTTTGTTCTCTCGTCCGCAATACAAACTTTAACTGCGTCAAATTTCATACTCCATCGTTCTCACAATTCTTTGAAAAGGGAGTAGATATGAAGTTTTTGCTTCATCTATCAACATATAGATATAAAATTTTCAATTACAGCTGTATTTAAACGAAAGTTCTTTAAGATCCAAGTAAGAGTTGCCACTGGTTTCTAATGTTGAATTGGACCCTGTAAAAGGCAAGAGAAAGCTAAAAATATTACTAACATCGTCACTTACTATAAAAGACGAGAGAAAGCTTAAAAGTTTTACTAAAGTCGTCACTTACTGTAAAAGGTGAGAGAAAGCTAAAAAGTGTTACTAACATCGTCACTTACTGTAAAAGGCAAGAGAAAGCTAAAAAGTGTTACTAGCATCATCACTTACTGTAAAAGACGAGAGAAAGCTAAAAAGTGTTACTAACATTGTCTCTCACTGTAAAAGGCGAGAGAAAGCTAAAAAGTGTTACTAACGTCGTCGCTTACTGTAAAAGGCGAGAGAAAGCTTAAAAGTAATACTAACATCGTTACTTACGAAAAAAGGCGAGAGGAAGCTAAAAAGTGTTACTAACGTCGTCACTTACTATAAAAGGCGAGAGAAACCTAAAAAATGTCACCAACATCTTTACTTACTATAAAAGGCGAGAGAAAGCTAAAAGTGTTACTAACGTCGACACTTACTGTAAAAGGTGAGAGAAAGCTTAAAGTGTTACAAACATCGTTACTTCCTGAAAAAGGCGAGAGGAAGCGAAAAAGTGTCACTAACATCGTTACTTACTGAAAAAGGCGAGAGGAAGCTAAAAAGTGTTACTAACTTCGTCACTTACTGTAACAGGCGAAAGGAAGCTAAAAAGTGTCACTAACATCGTTACTTACTGTGAAAGGCGAGAGGAAGCTAGAAAGTGTTACCAACATTGTTACTTACTGTAAAAAGCGAGAAGAAGCAAAAAGTGTTACTAACATCGTTACTTACTGTAAAAGGCGAGAGAAAGCTAAAATGTGTTACTAACATCGTTACTTACTGTAAAAGGTAACAGAAAGCTAAAAAGTGTTACTAACATCGTTACTTATTCTAAAAGGCGAGAATAAGCTAAAAAATGTTACTAGCATCGTTACTGTAAAAGGTGAGAGAAAGCTAAAAAGTTTTACTAACATCGTTACTTACTGCTAGGTATCTTGCCGAACTTTGTTTAAAATTATTTATTACCAAATCAGTGCAATATAACCGAATTAATTCATACAACATATGGGTATAATATCCAGCCTAAACAATTCTACTCCGAATTAAACTAAGAACCCTTATACATAGTTTCGCTATATTCGTCCGTCCGTCCGTACGATAGTTCAGAAATTCTTATTACTAGAAAGCTGTAATATGGCACGAATACACATATTAGTCACGTCAACGGAGTGGTAACATTAAAAATCTTGAAAAATATTTTTTTTCTGGGTAACTCCCCTACATGCAAAGTGGGAATGTTATTTTTTTTTTTAACGTACCCCGTTATGTGGGATATCGTTGGCTAGGTTTCTAAAAAATATTGTAGGTTTGTACAAATTTTCGATTAGGGGACTCTTTTGTAAAATAATAAACTTTTAAATGCTAATTTTTTTTAGTCAAGCCCCTTCCTCTCTGCAGGTTAAACGGTTGGTTTTTGGGATCGAAAAACATCATGGTATTTCTTTTTATATCATAAGATAGCAAACAAGCAGATGGGTCTCCTGATGGAAAGAGTCAACCATCGCCTATAGACATCAAAGGTGTTAATGGTGCGTTGCTATCTTCTGGCGAGGTCTAATGCCACGTCATAAGTTTACCGGCTACCTTACCCTCTAAACCGGAACACGACGGTGACTATGCAGAACTCTACCACCTAGTAAATATAATGAATTGGATACTTTCCATCGTCGGCACTGGGTGAAACTGCATTTTGAAATATAATGAAGTTAAAAGAAGAATAATCACGGCTTTCCAAGTTTTTGAGTAATAGTCGACCAACTTGTAAAATGTACTTAGAGAAGTTTTTAATTTTTATAGGCGGTGAACCTGTGGTGCGAATACATATTTTTCATTGAAGCTAAATAGCTTAAAATATATTCATAGTATGAAAACATAAAAGCCCTCTTTTTAATTCGCATCATTATTATGGGTACTCGTGAGTCGACACATCCATTACCTAAATGTAATTTTAATTAGAATTTAATTTATTTTTTGATTATCAATCAATAAAAACCCACTGTCGCGGGTTAACAAAAATTACTTTTTCAACTTTATCTCAATCTATTATAGAAGCTAGCCGGCTATCAAAATGTGTAACTTTAACGCACTGTGACGCGATCTAAATAATTTCAGCACCATCTGTGTTGGTTTATAGAAACTAATAATTCAACTGAGACCCCGATTACACTTTGATTAGAGTGAGTACGATTATTTAATGCAGGTGCTTAAGTATTAACTAAAAATTCATGTGTAGACACTAGACAACCCCGTTGGTCGAGTGGTTAGTGACCCTGACTACGCAATCGACGGGGCACATGTTCGATCCCCGACGGGGACAAGCATTTGTGTTATGAGCATAAATATTTGTATTTGAGTGTGTTGTTTGGGTTTGTGTGTAATCGGGGCATAAGAATTTATGCGACCAGGGATTTATACTAAAGATTTGCTTTCAAGTACATATACTAAGGACGAGTCCGAGACACTTTGAAAGATGTTACGCGAGGACCGCGACACCTGACGCGAGACGCATCCGAACTGTCAGCGTAGAGGTGTCAAACGGTGTTGCCATTAAAATAAGGCACATAATTGTTAAAGCAAGAAAATACTTCCAAGTCTAAGGGTATTTTAATTTAATTCGCGATTATACTTCATATTCGTATATTTATACAGCTAATTATCCTATGCAACTATTTTTACTACAAATACTTACAGCGATTCCGTTTGGAAGTATTTTATTATAAAACGCTATTAGGCATCTTGTCGATGTTGCAACACAAATCATTTTTCTATTAAGAAAAATTACTTGTTAGGTTTATGAAGTCATAGTTTTTCCCCGTGTTTGTCCCAGGCTCCTTTATAGAACAGGTTAACTGCCGTTCTGCTAGGCAAGTCGTAAAGAGCGACCAATTAGCTTTACGAGTCACTACCAAAGACGAGAGAAAGATAATAAGCGTTACTAACATTGTTACTTACTGCTAAGTATCTTGTAAAAGACGAGAGAAAGATAATAAGTGTTACTAACATTGCTACATACTGCTAGGTACTCATGTTGTAAAAGACAAGAGAAAGATAAGCGTTACTAATATTGTTACTTACTGCTAGGTATCTTGTAAAGGACGAGAGAAAGATAATAAGTGTTACTAACATTGCTACTTACTGCTAGGTACTCATCTTGTAAAAGACAAGAGAAAGATAATAAGTGTTACTAACATAGTTACTTACTAGTAGGTATCTTGTGAAATATGAGAGAAAGATAATAAGTGTTACTAACGTCGTTATTTACTGCTAGGTATCTTGTAAAAGACGAGAGAAAGATAATAAGTGTTACTAAAACCGTTAATTACTAGTAAGTATCTTTTAAAAGACGAGAGAAAGATAATAAATGTTACTAACACCGTTACTTACTGCTAGAAATTTGGTAAAAGACGAGAGACAGTAAGTGTTTCTAACACATCGTTACTTACTGCTAAGTATCTTATAAAAGATGAGAAAAAGATAATAAGTATTACTTACATCATTACTGACTGTTACCTATCTTGTAAAAGATGAGAGACATAAGTGTTACAAACATCGATACCATTAACTAGGTGATAGAATATCTATCATAGTCAGATATTTTTATCTGGTTACGCTTACAAAAAGAATTAAGTTTTGTTTGTATGTATAGTTTTTAGCACGCTCTTAGCCTAAACGGCTTGATATATTAAAGATTTAAAGGTGTCATTAGATTTATTTTAGTTATGAGAGTGAATTATTAAGCCACACATTTTTACTCAACTAAGCTAGACGCAAGGTCATGTTTCTTCGGATCGGCTAGCAGTTGGTTGTAGTTTCTATTATTAAAAGTATCTTCACGCATTTATCCCCAAAGAGGTAGTCAGAGGTACAATTAATTCAACCACGATTAGCTGAAGATACTAAGGTCCCTACAATATGATAGGTAGGTAGGCAACTGAGCATTTATCTAATCCCGGACAGCAATGTTTTTATTAGAAAACTGACTATTAACATGTAATTTGCCCGACACGGAAATCGAAGCTGGGACCTAATGTATTCAAAGCCGACACCGAACACCACAGCGTTGATAATTTATTTTTTGATTTTATTATAATTGTCTGTTGTTTATACAGGGTTACTTTTAAAGCACCGGCGAAATTGTCAGAGTCGATAATGTGTTCGATTTATGTAATAAAAAATAATTTAAAAATTCAAAATTTATTTTTTAACGGACGCAAAAAACAAAACGCATGGATATAATTTCAAATCCGCTAAATTCGAACTAAAATATTGTAGTGCCTTCAACAAAATTAAAAGTGATCGCAAAAATGTACTTAGAGCTACAGAGTACAGATTACATATTGCCTACTATCGTAATTATAGGTTAATGTAAAATGACACACTGCCAGCATTACAGAGTTAATTCATAAGATTCGGTGCATCCAATTCATGAATTTAGTGGGATATTTTTGTTTTCTCTTGTAATAATTTTACAATAATAATTAATGATTATTTTGTGCTTATCCCAACGCTATTGTATGGAAGTTAGAGTTGGGTATGTCAGAAAGGGCATGAAAGTATAATCAACGCGGTCGCGGTCAAGATGAGATCGCTACGAAAAATATGTGGTGTAACACTCGCGGACCGAGTTCGTAATAAGGAAGTGAGAGAGAGGTTAGGCTTGAAGGAAAGTGTCGTTGTTAAATGAGAAAGGGCGTGGTTGGTAGTTCGGACATGTAGAAAGAATGGTAGATGAAAGGTTAAAAAAACAGATAAACAATGCGAATGTGGAAGGCCGTAGGTACCGGGGAAGACCAAGACTGTCATGATCAGATTAATCGAGTGTCCGAAGAACAAGAGTCTGCAACCGGCGTGTGTGTATGAATGTGGACGAAGTGAGATAGGCCTGCAAGTATCGTGTGATCGTGATGTATAGCACTCTGTTTTCTCTGCCTACTCCGTAAGGAATCTGGCATGAAGATATGTATTTATACGTATGTATGTATGTAATAATTGGAATGCACTTTCAGTTCAATATTTAATTCCTAATTTTAAAATTTGGCCGGGATTTTAATAGTAACGCTGTAAAGTTTAAATTGTAAATGTAAATAAAACATTTAGTTTGAACCAGTTATGTAAGCGACCTTACGGAAATATGCACGAACTAACTTATTTTCAATTATACACAGGAAATTCATCCGGTCAATACATGTGTGATTGATATCTAAATGTCATGTTTTATAATCATAGTGAAGGTTTGATTAATTAACAAGGATTTATATTTGCCGGATGATTTAATTTAGTCTATTTCATATCTATAAATATGAAATCAATTGCTGTCCGTTAGTCTCGCTAAAACTCGAGAACGGCTAGACCAATTTGGCTAATTTTAGTGTTAAAATATTCATGGGGGTTCAAGTTAGGTTTAAAGGGTGAAAAAATGTAGAAAAAAACGGAAAAGTAGACACAGAGCTGGCACAGCAACGTTTGCCGGATCAGCTAGTCATTAATATTTCAATAAAGAAAATGAATAGGCAAGGGCGTACCCAGGTTCTGGGTCAGGTCCTGGCACCCCCCCCCCCTAGGAGGGGGGGGGGCGGGGCAAACCAGGTTATAGTGACCGACCGAAAATGAATTTTCAGCCTAAACCGAGAGCGTACTATGTTTACAGCGTTACTATGCTTTTATCTTATTATTTATATTATCGACAACAGTAGATAGTTAGTAGGGAAGTAACCAAATTCCAGAGAGGGCAGGGAGGAGGATACATATGAATATGAAATTTTCCCTGTTTTGGTCTGGGACTCCTTTGCAGGACAGACTATCTGCCATTCTATCAGGCAGACTGTAAAAGTCAAACGATTGGCCAAATGTGTCACTACTAGGTGATTGGCCTAGTCTGGTATCACTGCTCTGTATATTCCGGCCGAATTGTGTTCATCATTATTGTAGGAGGTGGCCGGTAAATTAATGCTTGCGGCATTACCAACCCCCCCCACACACATAACAACGCACTATAAACATCTTTGGTAGACACCAAAGATATTTATACTAGATATTTATACTATAGGCGATATTTTCTCATTCCATTATAGTAATTTATTTGTTTATTACCTCTGTGGTCTAGCAGGCCGGCGTTGGCGTTGACCACATTAGGTCCCGGGTTCGATTCCCGGGTCGGGCAATTAAAAAAAAAATATTTTTCAGTTTTCTAATAAAAACAATGTTGCACGGGCATAGAAAGTGCTCGGTTGGAGATAGGCTTGCCACCTGTCACATTTATGGGACCATGTATATTCGGCTAATCGTGGGTGCATTTGTTGTACCTCTCCCTACCTCTTTGGGCATACGGGCGTGATTGCGCGATTTATTTGTTATTCGAGAAAAGTGAAACAAATTGAACAATATGATAAAATATACGTTTGTGAAATTAAATAAAGGTACACGTGTCTTTTAGCTTGTACTTAAAGTAACTACGAGTAATCGAATTTCACCTAGTGCCGTCGGTAAAAAAAATATAAGTTATATGTGTATCAATGCCTCGACAGTAATAGCAAAAGTAATTAATTATCATTCTTACCGAATATAAGATAAAATATCTTTTATCTTATATTCGGAAATATATTTTATTCGGACGAAAACTCTCTATACTCTGTTGACTCGCAACATACGGTTTAGCAATTGACAACATTTAATTGTTTTAACACCCTTATATTACATTTTTAGCTAAAGCTAGATTGAAAAATAGAATACCAGTATTTTTTATTTTCTCGAAATTCATTCATTTTGATATTTATTTTCACTTATAAAATTCTTTCTATTCTAAATAGACGTAAGTACCAAATGACGTCATTTATACGACTGAATGATGCTGATGCCTTTTCTTTTTGTGATCTGACAAAAAGCATGTCATCTATGACATTTATCAAATCAACATTAAGTATTGTAAATCATGAAACCGTAGTTTACATTTGACTACATTTCTATAAAACGTTCTAGTTTGCAGTAATATTAATGCGAAATATCAAATAAATCCAGGTGTTAACTACAAATAAAGCAGAGTGGAGTCGCTGAAACAAGTCTTTGATAATTATTTTCTGATACAAATAAACAAACGGAGAATGGTTAAGTAAAATATTGACATATTTGACATTATCGTATGATGACATTCCCATTATACTTTTAAACTTTTAAACTATATGTTTTAGCAAAGCAAATAATATATATATATATATATATATATATATATATATATATATATATATATATATATATATATATATATATATATATATATATATATATATATATTACTAATCAGGATAGAAAAATAAAGAATTGGTATTTTTATTTTGGCGACTTCATAACTTTTAATGTTGTTTGTTTTAATGTCAATGACAATAATGGGAATCAAAAAGAGAGTTTTTCTGTTGTTGCACACCATGAAATTTTAACGCCACTGATGCAATACATGTGCACCTCCTGGACTAACTTTTCCAAGAACATTTTATGAGTTGCTCGAATATTACCTAGGTACTCATATAAACTTGTATAGCCTACTTGATAGTATCATTAACTTGATAGCCGTGATATTTTTCTTTATAAAATCATTGTTATATAATATACTTCTACCATGATTTTTTTCACACACCCAAAACCAAGCAGCGCGAGGGGGGGGGGCACTGTCTCTAACAAAAAAAAGTACTTTGTTGGCGTGACTAATAATAATCATATACTTTATTGCACACAACACACAGAATTGACTAATTTGTATATTCGGACCAAATCGCAGCTTTCTATTACGAATAATCTCTGAGCTAGGCTGCAGACTGATGGACGGACGGACTTAGGTTTCTTATTAGTGTTGACTTCGGAAACCTAAAATAGAATGTTGTGAATATGTGTAATTCCTCATACATTACACAGATATAGTGTATATTAACATGTCGTCGATACCTAAAGTTTTTCATACCAATTTTCATCCCTTATTTAAACCCATTAGGGTTGATTTTTAAGATAAAGTTAGCCTTTATTTTAACTTAGGATTCCAATTACCTCCATGGCAAATATCATCAAAATCGGGTGAGTGGTTTAGCTAGAAAAGCGTTAAAACAGACAAACAGATTTTCGCATTTATAATATTACATAGTATGGATTCATAAAATAGCGAGTGAAAATTAATTTAAAAATGAGAGTAGTAGTAAAAACTGTATTAAAAATAAAAAAATTAACTTCAATTGCACCTAAAATTTAAACGCACACACTTTTTTATTCAAATTGTTTATGTTAAACTTTGTTAACACTTACAGCCTTTTCCGTTTCTACATTTCATTTGAGACGAGATGTCACTTGATCGTTATCGGTAATAAAAATCTGAACTAGGTATTTGTGAAGAACTTGTTATAATTTAAATAATTCTTATTTAAATTTCTATATTAATATACTAGTAACTGCATAGCATATATCAGTAATAAAGATAAACCTTAATTTCATTACATTATAATCTTTAAGAAGACCTTATTCCGGAAAAAATATCATTTAATTTAGTCAAAATATAAGGTTATGAGGATAAAATTTAAATGAGTGTAGAAAAGGTAATGTCTTATCGCTTAAAGTTGATAAATAAAGTTGTTAAGATCTATGCTATTTAGATCATTTTATATTTGTTGTAAAACTACTTTGTTATTTATCTTATGATAGAAAATACATTGATAATAGTTAAATATTAGGATTATTTCTATGCGGTTACCTTGTAGCTACAGACAGCATTTTTTGTCAGAGTTTTAAGAGTTTTACTTTTACATTTCCTCGAGATGGTTCGAACCGATTAAAAGAATAATATTTGCCAAATAATAAGTAAAAGTCAAAGGGACAAAATAAGTCACATTTATGGTGATTACACACTAAGTTGTAGATTTTGTGCAGCACAGACATATTCGATGTGAATATGTAATGTAAATAGATATTAAGGCAGGATAAATTGTATATTTCGTTTAGTTCGTAAGTTTTCTATAATAAATAATGTTCGTTTTCAACTTTTATTCGCCCTAAGACCTACACACAGCTTTGTTGTGTAGAAATAATAAAGCTTTATATAGCTATGATCGTTGCCTATTAGGCATATTACGAATAAAGCGAGTTCCACGCAGTTGACGACATTACAAGTCGACTCTTGCGAGATAATATTTATATGCTCGAACTCGCAATCACGAAAAATCCGAAAAGTGCAAAATTATTTATGAAAACAAATGTTTATCGATTGTAAATAGTATGTATAATGTAAGTATAAGCCTTAGGCATATGTTTAGATACTTTTCGGTAATATAAAAATAGTTAACAGGATAGTACGACCTGAAAAGGCGTACAACTCTGTAATTATAAGAGTTTCCGAGCTCCTGTAAGAACGTATAATGTATATAACATTATTGTTTATTATTATATAAGTTTATTTGTGAAAAATCTTTGTATATAGATAAGAAATAACACATTGTAATTAGATTTCGGTAGGTCTTAGGGCATTATGTACTTTGTTTTGCATATATTTGTAAAAAGGTAGTACCGTTGCACTCGCTAGAGGGCCACACTAGGTAACTAGAGGTAGGAGAAGCTACCTAAGATAAAATTATTAAGATTAGATTACGAAAAGTAGGATTTTAACAAATCCCAGACTTTGTGGCGCCACACCTGGCGCCATTTGTCTTTGTCGATTTACGCCGCCCGTCTGGCCGCGCGCTATAAATATCGGAGAGCGCGGCCATACAATCAGATTCGTTACCAGCCAGGAGAGGAACAATATGGGTTCAGACCGGAGCACAGCACAACCCACCAACTAGCCAGAGTAATTATTTTTGTGTTATAGCACTCACCCCGTGCTTGGGAATCTGGAAAAACCTTAAAAACAGCAAAGAAAAATATCGACACGCGAGATTTGAACCTGCGACCATTTAGGCTTTCCCGGATTTAGGGAAATGGTCGCAGGTTCAAATCTCGCGTGTTGATATTTTTCTTTGCTGTTTTTAAGGTTTAGCCAGAGTAATACATACACTGACAGCGGCCATTAACAAAAGAGAAAGTGCCTTAGCCATATTTCTGGACATGGAGAAGGCATTTGACCGAGTATGGCTATAGGGGTTGCTATTTAAACTGGCCGAACGCCAAATTCCAAAAAGAATAGTACGCGTCATCGCCTCCTTTTTACAAGACAGAAGATTCCAGGTGTTGGTGGAGGAAACTAAATCACAGGAACATTTAATGCGGGCAGGTGTCCCGCAAGGAAGTTGCCTCTCGCCAACACTCTACTCATGTTATACGGACGATATCCCGGTACACGAAGACACTACCTTAGCCTTGTACGCAGACGATGCCGCGTACATAAGAACCTCACTGTCAATGGCACACGCAGTAAAGAAACTCCAAGAAAACCTGAATTCACTACAGAACTGGCTAACCAAATGGAGACTGTCAGTAAATGTAGGAAAAACACAAGCCATGAAGCTAGGATCATCAAAGCGGACAACACCAAACCTTAAGATTTTCGGAGAAGAAGTACCTTGGACCCCAAAATGTAAATATTTAGGGGTAGTCATCGATAACCGACTGACCATGAAAAGCCATGTTAAAAACATCATTAACAAGAGCAAAGCAGCCATGGCAATACTAAAACCAGTGATGTCATCAAAATTATCCATTGGCCCGAAGCTAGGTATCTATAGGACATATGTACGCCCGCATTTAACTTACGCAGCTCCGGCATGGTACCAGCTACTGACCAAGACACGCAAGAAAACCATAGAAGCCCAACAACACAAGAACAATAGTTGCCGCACCTCTCTATGTAAAGAACTCAATTATCCTGCGAGACCTTCATGTAGAGACGATAGAAGAGTTCATAACAAGACTCTCAAACAAGATGTTTAAGAAAACAGCAGAATCCAGACATCAACACATAAGAAGCTTAGCTCCATGGACAGCCACAGACATAGACATACTACCTTATCCTAGGGATAATCACAATATGATGACAGGGGGTATAACCTGACAAAGTCGCCATCCTTGTTCGCGGGTCGTCTAACTGGGCTTCCCCCACGGGTCTAACCTGGTTAATCGATCGCACGGGGCGGCGTGAAAAACATTGGGAAGTACCCCCTTTTCTCAAACGACTATCCCTATACAAATAACCCAAAGACCGTGGCGTATTTACGCAAAGCGATAGAAACCATGGACAGGGGGCAGAGCCCCGGAACCATTTCCCCACATCCCCATCAGGGAGTGTGAGAAGACCCGTAGCGTGATACAATCAGTTCCGTTCCGATCAAGTTACAGTTTCGTTACGACTCAATAAGTTTCCCAGACAAGTTCCTGGGCTTTAGTATATCCATAGGGTACCGGCTTCAGAGTAGGGCAGTGTTAGGGCAAGTACTGGCTCTCCCTTAGAATAGTGAATATTTGCAACGGTGCTAGCTTTATTGCTATTTATTTCGTTACAATAAAGCACCTTTGCAACGTACAGTTGTGGTCTCGATTATTTCTCCGGCACATCCGGCTCAACCAAAAAGCACTGCGGCTGGTGGGGCGTCGAAGAAGAACCAGATATACAGTCCGCTGGCTCTCCCGGCTGTAGCGCACAGATTTATTAAATTAAAGCGTTATCAGTAAACACTAAGACAATTTTGAAGCGGTTACTTTGTGCGTAATTTTTTTTACGTCTGTATGTTAACTTCCCGAGTTGGCCCGGGCTTTTGAAAGATAATTTTTGTCAGGTCGTTGGTAAAAATTAAACGAACACATTTTTTTTTAGAGTTCCGAAGTAAACTAGGAACCATTAGAGTTTCACTATGTCCATCCGTCCGTCCACACGATAGCTCAGAAATTCTTATTACTAGAAAGCTGTAATTTGACACGAATATACATATTTATCTTACGTCAACAAAGTGGTAACATAAAAGCTTGAAAAATATTTTTTCCAGGGTAGCTCCACTACATGTATAGTGGGGATGTTATTTTTTTTTCTCACATAGCCCATTGTGTAGGGTATCGTTGGATAGGTTTTAAAAATTTTAAAAATATTATTTAATAATATTGTATGTTTCATACAACAAGTTTTCGATTAAGGGACTCGTTTTGATTAAGGGATTTTTTAAAGTGCTAAGTTTTGTTAGAATCAAGTGTCCCCCAAACCAACTTTTTAGCCTCTGCAGGTTAAATGGCTAGTTTTGGGGGTAGTTGGAGTAAATATAATGAAGTTAAAAGGAAAACTATCGCGGCTTAGTAGGCATTTCAAGTTTTTGAGTAATAATGTATAACTTATAAACTTGTATTTAGAGAAATTTTTATAGGTGGTGAATCTGTGGCGCGGACTCGTTTATTTGTCAGTGACGTTAAAAAGCTTGAATTTTTATAGTATGAAACAATAAATCCCTGTTCTTCGTCCGCTTTATTGTGATGGGCAACTTTGGAGCCCTACATTGCGCGTGGCCCGACACACACTTTATAAATTTTATATCATCAGATCGCAAACATGCAGGCTCTCCTGATAGAAAAAGAAACCATCGTCTATAAACACCAAAGATACCAAAGATATAAAATGGTGCGTCAATATCCGTGTATGGCCACGGCCATATAGGTTTCTTTGAAGAATAAAACAACTGCCGTTCTCCCAGTCAGGTCGTAAAAGGTGAGCAATTGGATATACCTGTCACTATGATCGTGATTACTAGGTGGTAAAGTTCCGCAACATCTCGCCCGGTGCATATGGTACCTACCACCGCGTCACTTATTCGTGCCGCAATACCGTCAGTGCTTGTCTTTGTTGTGTTCCGGTTTTGAGGGTAGAGTAGCCGATAAACTTGGGTATGTTGTATTACCATCTCGTCACACGGATAGCAACGAACTATTAACATTTTTGTTGGCGATAGGTGATGGTTTCACATTCTACGGCAGAGCCATCTGCTTGTTTGTTATCTTATATTAAAACTACTATTTATGTACAAATAGATATTTAATTTTATCACAAATTAGTTAAATTTAATTTTTTTAAATATTGCGCCCTTGATTTAAAAGCACTGTCAACTTTTTTCATCTTGGGGTTTTCACTGAAGTGTTTATGTTTGGAAAATAACGCAAATCTATAAGATGCCTGGTATTGCAGCTGTTCATGGATACAGTTATAACTTACCATCAAATAAACATATTGCCGGTGCAGGTAAGCCCCCTAATTTATAAAATATATAGCCAGTAACCTTGTTCTTGCCGTTTAGTAATGCCCATTTTGTGACTTTAGGCGATAGTAATATTTTTAATAAAAAAACCATCCACCTATACGTTTGATAGCCTAAAATAATTACCGTTCATTATTAAGGTTTAACATGTTGGAAAATAACAGTCAAAGATATTTACGTTATGGTTGTAAGAAAAGACATGATTTTATCGAAGTCAAAAAGATATAATTTTCTAAATGGGTTAATAGGTAAATGACTGAGTTGTGAGGTAAAACACACATTAAAGTACAGTCTAATTGTAAACCTCCTCCTCAAAATTCGGTTGAATAATTGACAGCATTATATCAAAATAACACATATTATATACCTAGATCGTTTTTCATAGAAATAGCTATATTACACTCAAATAAAGCCGTGAAGTTAGCTGTTAATTTTATATTTTATAACAAAAATACTTCAAATAATGACTTTTGCCATCAAAACACAAGTTATTACTTAACTGACAATACAGCAGTTACTAAGCAAGCCTAATACATTTCATTTAGTCTATTTGCTTCATCTCCAACGGAGTAAAACAATTGACCATAAAATTCGTCGTACGTGTCCTTCACAAAAAGAGAAAGCCTTGCCAGTTTCGTTCTAATGCCTCATTTCTTAGAACATTATGTCTTATTTTAGATACAACAAAAAATAAAATAGCCAGCGCCATGAAAGCAAAGAGAATAGGCAATAAAACTCTGACGTATTTGAAGACAAAACTCATTGCTACCGGACGCAAAAATGTGTTGCCTGTTGTAAAATCTTTGGGACTTTATTACGTTGTTACCCATCTGCGTTTTTTCTCATTGACTAAAGTTTTGACAGCGACACAATGGATGTTCTCTTTATTGGACGTAGGACAGTAGCTCGAAATATTTACAAAGATAGTATTATATTTTGTAGTTCTTTTGCATCATAAAGGCATTGTTACTTTTTAATGCTGCAATTACATTGAAATTGTATTTGTAAATAAAAAATATGAAGCATATTTGTAACAAGTATCTTATTATATAAAATTATATAATGTATTGACTACTACAGACTTTAAGGTAGAAGAATTCTGCAATGTCTCTCCCGGGTCTTGGTAGCAACGCCTTACATATTCCTTCGAAAGTCAATGATTCCAAGTGTCGTGTTGTGATTTGCATATAAAAAAATTTTTTTAAGAAAGATACACTGTTCCCCATGTTGGTCCAGCTCCTTTGAAGAATAGACCAACTGCCGTTCTCTCAGGCAGATTGTAAAAGCCGACTGATTGGCTATACGGGTCACTACCATCGTGACTACTAGGTGATAGAGTTCTCTCGCCTCGCCGGGGTATTAGGTACCACCGCCTTACCTATTCCTGCTGCAATAGCATCAACGCTCTTCATTGTCGTGTTCCGGTTTGGAGGGTAAGGTAGCCGGTAGATTTATGCATGTGACATCACCACCCCGCCCTACGGATAGCAACGCACCATTAACATCTTTGGTGTTTATAGGCGATGGTTGTCTCTTTCCATCAGGAGAGCAATCTGCTTGTGTGCTATTTTATGATATTATAAAAATACATAAATAAATAAATATTAGTAAAGATTTTCAGACGCTTATGTAGTAGCAACTCCAAGACTCAGTGTGGTATGTTATCACTTATCACTCACGTTCTTCGGATGAGAACGTGAGCTTGTTTCGGTTGTCGCAAGGAATAAGTGATAGCCGTTATGGGTCGGCAAAATACGGTGATGACTGATGAAGACTACTCTTCTCTTTTCAAGCGGCAAAACGATGAAATTATAATAAAAAATATATTGCACAGTTTAATTTATTTATACTTTCATCAGAATTCGTGAAATTATTATTTTAAAACACTTATACTGCTTTGCAAATTACTCACTATATATTGTAGTGCCCATATTTTACGCCATGATCACGACAGGAAATTTAGTTCATTCATTACCTAAAAATCATACCTTCCTTTTCGTGCAGTCAGGTAGAAAGTAAGTAACTAATGTAGCTTCATAAAAGCGAAAGAATTTTTAAAATCGATTGAGTAGTTTTTAAATTAATTCATAACAAACAAACAATCAATCTTCCTTCTTTATATTCTATTTAGATTTAGATTAAATAAATAAAACGTTGAATCAATTGGCTATTTAATACATAACATGTATTGTGTATGAATTTAAAAGAATAGTTCGACTGTTTAAATTTAAAACAATAATTAAATTGTGCAGAAATTAAAAATGCTGCGAAAGAAAAAAATTAAACCATAATCAAAAACAATTAATCAATAATTCACTTCTACGTCTTGAGTAGGTATATCGATTACAGTTTTTGATTGGTTAATTAATTAATTTAAACAGCCTGACTTGGCCCCATTTCTCCATAACTGGTTAGACCAGAACGCTAGAATGGCATTTAGTATGTACCAAAAGCCTAATGAGTTTTATCAGATCAAAGCCAATGGCCCAGAATAAATTTGAACTGCTGTTGGTCAAACGAGTACAAATCGGCTTTTCTACTAAATTATCAATAATATTCTATTAATGCGAAACTAAAATCTATACAAATAAATAAAATTGGAGTGTCTGTTTGTAATATTAAAATAATCACTTTTTACTAAATACATATGGATGTATACATGGTACATAAACCAAAGTAACATTTTTTACAATTTTCGTCTGTCTGTCTGTTTATTCCGGCTAATATAACAGCGGGACTGATATTGACAGGACTTTCACTGGCAGATAGTTTACATAATAAGGAATAACTTAGGCTACTTTTATTTTAGAAAAAATTCCACGCGGACGAAGTTGCGGGCATAATATGTTTAATATCGGTATCGCTTCTGTCGTCTAGTGGTCTGGTGTCAGTGTTGACCACATGAAGTACCAGGTTCAAATCCTGAGTCGGTTAATTCAAAAAAATTTTTCAGTTTACTGACAATAACACCGTTGTCCGGATTTGGATAAGTGTTCGGTTGGCATAGGTTTGCAACATAGGTACCATATTGCAGGACTAATCTTTAGCTAATCGTGAGCGCACTGGTTGTACCTCTGCATACATCTATGGGGAAACGGGCTTGACAATACTTTTTAACATCGGTAATGTTAAGTAGCATAGTTTGCAGGATAGAGAGAAGTGGGCACTGGGCATTTTAAATTTTAAATTGTGCACTCATTTCAAATAGAATTACGTCAATAGCGTCACTGTCAATTTTGTTTCTTTTTGTACATTGCTTTGTAAAAACCACTATAAATCTTCCGCTTAACGTTTGATATGCAAAGACATATGTTTTTGCCACATCTATAACTACTTAAATGAAATTAGCGACACTTTTGAGTGTCAGTTTTGTTCGGGACTGTCCATCTTGAGTTTTTTATTTCAATGTGCCCGACCCGAGAATCGAGTCCTGAATCTCATGTGGTCAACACTGATACGGAACGACTAGACCACATCGGTGATACAAAAAAACTCATTCAACAAACCAGTCACTACCGAGTTTTACTTACAAAGAGTAAACTATATTATGATTTGTTTAACCATACCTTACTAGAAGCCGTTTCTTTGTTTAACCATAAAGATGAAAGGAAGCCGCGTGCATGACAAAGACGATTGAAGGGTTAATTTTTTTGGCCAAGCTGTCGGCATGACATGTGTGACCGGCGGACCAAGACCGATTCTCCGCGCATACATTTGATGTCAGGTTTATAGTGCAGTAGCAACCTCCGTGACGTCCTGTTTATGCTAATACTTTTTCTTTACATTCATTATTGTATTTAACACCAAGGTAATAAAACAGTAGTTGAAATTAAATTATTTCATACGATTTCCACGAACACTTCAATAGCGGAAAGATAAATTAATAATGAATTTTGTTTATTTGACAGATATTTGGGATTAAATGCACATAATTAAATAGAATATGATACCTACAAATAGAATATGATATATTAAATAGAATATTCGTAACCACCCCGTTGTTCGAGTGGTTAGTTTCCCTGACTACGCAATTGACGGAGCTCGGGTGCGATCCCGGGAAGCATTTCCGGGTTTGGGTGTTTAATAAATACATGAGGCACACTAAGAGTTTTGCACTTCTAGCTAATCGGATCTATTTGAATTTCGAATGTTATATTTTTAAAACGTTGCAACCTTCTTAGTAATAAAAAAAAACAATTGGCGGGAAATGATTTGTCAATTATTTTTTTATCACACATCAAAGTTCTATGTACGCAACAAAAATGGAATTAAGTCGATTTTTTTTCTATTTCAGCGCTCCAGTGACTGATTTTTGAAAAAAATCTTCAACTATACCCATGCCAAATTTCATGAAAATCGGTCCAGCGGTTTAGCCGTGAAAGCGTAACAGACAGACAGACTTTCGCAGTTATAATATTAGTATGGAATGATTTGTCAATTGTTTTTTTATCACACATCAAAGTTCTACGTACGCAACAAAAATAGAATTAAGTCGAAAAGATTTTAGAGCGATGAATTTTTATGATTTTAAAAGTTCTCTTTCTACGCAAGACTGTGCCGCTCGTCTTCAGAATGCTTTTGGGAGAGAAACACCTTGTTTGACCACCGTGAGGTCGAGTTTCTTTACATGACGAATTTCGTGAAGGGCAGCCTTCAGAAATTTTACACGAAGAATTGAAAGTTCGGAAACTTTGTTGTCGTTGAATCCCTCATGAACTGACAGCGCAGCAGAAGCGGGCTCGCGTGGTATGGTGCTCACAGATGCTACTGAAGTATGACCACGGGCATTCTATAATGCTGTTTATGACGTTGTCACAGGAGAGGAAACGTGGATTTATTGTTTTGAACCAGAAAAAAAACAGCAATCTTGTGAATGGGTGTTTGAAATGAGAACAGGCAAACAAAAGTGAGACAGGCGAGAAAGTTAGTAAAAAAATGATCGCGTTTTTTTTCTCAGCTACGGGTTCCATCTGTACAATTCCACTTGAAGATCAAAAGAGTGTTAAGGCCGAGTGGTATTCTACCATTTGTTTACCCAGGGTGTTAGAAAAAGTTCGCAAAAGACGACCCAAAATCCACATTCTCCTACACCATGATAACGCTTCTTTACACACGGCCAACAAAACAAAGTCATTTTTAGCTTCCGAAAAGTACATCTTGTCACTCATCCTGCGCATAGCCCCGACCTAGTACTAGAAAAGGCAGTGATAGCGTTCAATCAGCACGTAGAAAACATGCCTTCAGATCTGTGGTCCTTCTGTTTTAAAAAATGGTTCGATCGCATGAAAAAATGTTTAAATTGTAAAGGAGATTATTTTAAAAGCAGTAAGTATAAAATTTTGGTTATAAAATGTTGTTTTTTTAATTTACGCAAAACTTATAGTGTGACCTACGTATATGCCAGTATTTATATATGTATTTCTATGTATTATTATTTAGTTGACTCAAACCCATAACACAACCACATAATTTGCTTACTTCGGGGTAATTCCCCGGGGGTCTCGTGAACATTTATTAATTATTACTATTTATTTATTTATTAGGACATGAACACAATGGCATAAATTGCTCATTTAATTGTAATCTACGTTTACTGAATCTACAAGCTGGGCGAGCCAGTTTCACACGGATAATATTTTTTCAAGTAAAATCTGGACCCTAATTCACGTAGCAAGATGGCAATCGAGTCGAAGCGTTTAGGACTCTTACACATTTTCTTACACATTATACCTTATCGTACAAGTCGACATTCTATCGCGATTACGTGTAAGCGAGTCCTAAGCGATCGACATTACGTGAATTGGGGGCAGATTGCTCGGAGATGACACTCACCTATATCACAAAGCAAATTGGCACAGAAGTCAATCTCATGTATGTAATTTACTTTTCATACCTACGCTCTGCGGACACAATAAACTGGTAGTGCAACTCATATCTAAGGCGTCCAATAGACTTACAATAATATTGCGGAATACTTTTATTGTGCAATAATATTGAATACCCCCTTTGATTCCAAACGTTCAATAAATTTACTCAATAAAATTGACATACCAGTCTGATCAATATTTTCGTGCGAGTAACATGTCTGGCGACGAAGTTTTGGCGGCAACCATACTGGTGATTTTGTTAAATAAACCTCTATACAATTATATACACTCAACCAAAAACTCCCGTTCTTTATGTTTTATAGCATTCTTGCTAGCCATTTTGCTTAAATTTACGACACTACAATACATTATACAACGTGACTGACCAAACTCGACCGCTCCAAACTTTGAAATGAAAAATATTGTGCAATAACCGCCCCGTTGGTCGAGTGGTTAGCGACTCTGACTACGCAAGCAATGGGGTCCGGGTTCGATTCCCGGCAGGGACAGGCATTTGTGTGATGAGCACAGATGTTTGTATTTCTGGGTTTGGGTGTTTATTAAATATATTAGAGTATTTATATATGTATTTCTATGTATTAGTATCGTTGACTGACACCCATAACACAAGCATATAATTTGCTTACTTTGGGGTTCGATCAATTTGTGTAATTTGTCCCGTGATATTTATTTATTATTATAATATTAAGCCTACAGAGTTCAAGAAAAAAATATTGCACAGTAAAAATAAAACCCGCTCAAACTCTCGTTCAATCTTTGTGCAATCTTTAACATTAACCCTAAACGGTCAATAATATTGCACAATACGTAATATTGCGCAATATTAATGTAGGTCTATGGGACGCCTTAGTATTTGTTTTATTGCTGAGAACGAAACAAGACGAACGGAAGTATAAACCAATAATGACTAAAATATTTTAATGTTATTACAAATTTTCTGCACAAAAACTTCACTGACGCATGTCTCAAGCGGATGTCACTCGCACTTGCCCTATTCACAACCATTCCGAGATATCGTGTCCGTGAGAGGTGTCTAAGTGTGCGTTGCTCCAGCGTCTCTGTATGTAGATCGATTTCTATTGAAAATAAAAAATATACTTATTTACACCACTACAATTTGAATACTTCAATAACAAAATATGGTTTACAATTTGATTTAATTAGTACAGAGTGGACTGAAGCCTAAGCTAGTATAAACCTGTATTTCAGGACTCCAGGTCTCTCACTCTCGGTGCTGTACCTACATCTACAAAAACCAAAGCTGTTTAACTTTCGTTTGTGGTGTAGTGTAGAGTGAGTTTGTGCATTTGTGTATGTGGGTGAGATTGCTTGTGAGAAATTGAGATTGATTTCTATTTGTTTTGTGTATATCAATTTTAATAGTAAAATACTATACGAATAGTGATAAATAGGATATTATTTATTTATCAAAAATTTCAATAAATTTTCACGGATTGTATGTATGCACTATGTGATCTAGTTTTCATTAATTAAGAAACAAAAGCTCGGATCTTGTCTACGTGGGCCCACTACAGCTCTACCTATTGCCTGATGTTAGTGTTAAGTCCCGCAACTGAAGCCCGCAGAAGGCTTGATATTCTAGAGCCCGATCGCAAACGCCACCTCGACTGTATGGTCAGTCCGACGCAGAGCGATGTGCCGTATATGATTGAAAACTATTTAGTTATTTTCTATTTTAATGTAGTATAGGGCAAAATGATTCTCCTAAAAAAGGGATAACTGTAGCCTATTTATAGACTGAAAGGACATGAATATAAAAGTGTGAAATTATCATCTTCTCTACTCTTCAAGTTCGAACAGGATATTAACAAGCACTGACCTTATAAATTTTGTGTTGTACTCGGGCTAGTCGTCGTCAAACTGCGCTACCTAAGGATCGCAATACTAATTTTCCAGTATTCACATCTATTACTCAAATTTTGCTTGACAGGTAGGCTTTCAACCCATCTGCGTATTTTTTGCTTAATAATACTCTCTGTTTTTTACATAATATAGAAAAAATGTAAAAACTGCGTAATAAAATTCTACTTTATCAGGGACGGACCGTTTACGAAGCTTCGTTACTTTAATGTTATAGGAAAAATTATGTCGGAGGACATTAATTGAACGACAAATATTCCGTTATAAGCTGTATTGCACAGATTTTGATATACTAATAGTGTTTTTGAATACCATTTATGTATCTATATGCCTACATATTAAAACGTGAAGCGAAACCTTTATCACCATTTTACGAAATCTGCGCGGATGTAGGATTATGAAATATTTATTTATTTATTTATTATAATAAGTAATGACAACAAGACATACATTATTACATTCGCTATGACAGCCATTACAAAGCAAGACAAATGTTGTCTCAGTTACAGGCAATAACAACTCTCTTAGAATTAAGTAAACACATCCCTTGAGTATTGTTATTACAATTTACAACATCTAAATTATAAATGAGAATACAACATGAAATAAAAAAATACATGAAAGCTATATCGAATCGTCTATGATTAAATGCTAGTAATGTTAAAATAAAAATATCGAGTAAAAAAAATGAAAAAATATGACATATTATAGAAAAATAATTATTAAAGCTGAATATTTAAATTACAATAACTATATCTTATTATAAAAATACAAAAACTGAAATGAAAAAGAAAACATACTACTAAAATTATAAAATTACACAAGAAAAAAAATAATATTAAGAGACTTGTGAGCCATATAATAAAAATATGGCCATATAAAGTTAAAGTTTATATGGAAAAGTAATAAAAAAGATTATATTTTTATATTTTTCGCATTTGACATAAATTCTATTTTAGAAAAGGTTACACACATTAACATGGGTTTGTCACACACGTTTCTTATAAACGGACTTTTTTGTTACGTCTATGGTCAACTTAAGTTACATTCTACACTTTTTATCGTCGGCACTTGGTAAAACTCCATTTTAACACAATATTTGCTAGCTGATCACACTTGTACTGTTTCACAATAAGATAATTATATTTAATTTCCGACCGGTTTCGCTTACACAAGCATCCTCAGGGTATTTACAATAAATATCTATTATACAGGGTATAATACAGGGTATTTACAATAAATATATTATTTACCCTGAGGATGCTTGTGTAAGCGAAACCGGTCGGAAATTAAATATCTTATTGTGAAACAGTACAAGTGTGATCAGCTAGCAAATATTGTGTTAACTTAAGTTACAGTCTGTCTATCGTATAATTTGTCTAATAGATCTAGATATCTAAGCTTTAACTTTAATAGAATTGGGGTCGGATTTTCATTCCGATCCGAGAGACAACGATTATAAAATATTTAAATAACATTCTAAAATACGAACTATTCGACTAATAAAAACTTTAACAAAATAAAAGTAATCAAAAATTTAATTGAAATCAGAACTCAGTAGTACTTTATTCAATAAAACTTTTTACAAGTTATTTTGACGCGTCAACATTTTTTTAAACTACTACCGGATCGGAAACCCGGCCACACACACACACACACACACACACACACACACACACAACACGTTATCGGGTGTTCACTCAAATTGCGATGATTCGAAACTTTATGTTCTTTACTATTCATAGTTTTATTTGAATAGATAAAAGCAATTGTCTCAGTTCGGTCGTAAATCATCTAAGCACTCAGTTGCCACTGAAGTAGGGACGTTTTATGATTCTTTTCTTTAAAAACTTTTATTAGCTTGCCCAAAAACTAATTTATTCAGGGTCTAAGAAACCTTGGAAGTTGTGTACTTTCACGGTACGTTTTAGTATGTAATTTAGTTGTTACTTAAGTTTTTCCTCATGGGAGTTTTCTATCGACATTCGATTTGTAGAATTGGCAGAGTCGATATTGCAAAGTTTTTGTAGATGTCGTAAAATTTTGTGTTCAATCGGATAACGGAGGAAATGGATGTAATCGTACATAGCAAAAGTTTCTGCTATTCCTTGATTAAAAACATTTGTTAAGTCAAACATTAGACCTTATTACTAAGCTATGGATATTACATTTTCCTGCCAAGCTGTGAGGTTTTATTTTTATTAGCTACTAGCTATGCCCGCGACTTCGTCCATGGTGAAAAATTTCTCAAGACAGTCCCAGGTTTTTACCCGCAGTTCTCGTTCCTGTGAGATTTATGGGATGAAAACTACCTTATATCCGTTTTTAGGTCTCAAACTATCTTTATCCAAATCATTTCAGTGGTTTAGGGTGAAGAAGACAAAGACATACAAAGCTACTTTCATATTTATAATATTAGTATGGATTATATTTATGTTACAGGATAGGAAATAAGATTAAACCTTTGCCGATAAATGCAATTAAATGATTTTGCGTTTATATTTGTAATGGCAAAGATGTAATTCGATGAGTTTACTGGCTAACACGACAGGGCAGTAACAAGCAAAAACGCAGAACTCTACAACCCAATAATGAATTTTACACTTCACTCACCTTTTTCAAACTATCTTCTAAGGGTCATACTGTCCTGCTAATTTAGTCGACCGTAAGTGCATGTTGGGTGCAATAGAGAAAATCGCGCCCAAAAATTTGCACGTTTATTTATGACACTTCAAAAATCTATAAAAGACATGGAAAAAAATGTTGATCTGCTTAAATTTTTTGTAGCGTCAAAAATAAAGGTGGGCGCAATTTTCTCTGTTGCACCCATTCATATATATGGTTACACCCAAAATGCACTTACGGTCGACTAAATTAGCAGGGCACCATAGTACACGTATCAACTCGCAAAGAGATCTTTACCATATCATCTCGAGCCACTCGGTGTTCTTTGTATGAAACTCCTTTCTGCAACGTACACTAATCGGAATCGTAATGTTATTGACTCGTCTTGGGACAAACTCAGGAAGCAAAGCAAGATCGCCATCCTCACGCTACGTCTCGTTGTCTACGCGCTTACGTCTCTTCGTACCCGAGCTTACAGCACACTATTGTTGCCGAAATTTCTGAGACGTAAGTGCGGCGTCGCCTTGCCGCAGCCGAGTCGATTTATGCCGGGTTCCTCCATCAACGATCAGTAACAGCAACAACCATCAAAACCAATTTAACAATGACAAGATGTTCAAAAAGTTGTTGGGATTTGGTAATTTCACATTAATAGGAACGATTCCAACACGCCTCGTAGAAAATACTCGCAACTATAACGAGTTATTTTATTGAAGTAGGAATCAGCCATAAATCCGCTTAGCTATGTGCGTCGTGCTTGCGTTAGGTTGACACCTTGTCAACCTAACGCATATGTCGCCCATCTTCACCCACCATAAGCGGATCTGCAAGTGATGAGTTCGGGGCACTCATCACTTATTGCACGCAGGACCTGGAGATTTATTGATGTGCTGCCGTGTTTCAGCACATCATCATATGAATGCGAAAAAAGGGGTTGCGTCTACATTTTTGTATAGATGTTGGATGGGCATCGGCAGGATGGCGAAGCTGATCCCGCAGCCCGTCCGATTACAGAGAGACGAACACCGTGGGGTTTAAGTTGGTAGGGCCCTTCCTGGGGCAGTCCAACATAACCCGCCCAACGTTCCCACTAGGACTTAACCCATGAGGGTTTCCCCACGTAAAAAAGAAGGTTGACACCTTGTTGACAGCAAGGCGAAAGGCGTTGACGGTCACTTTCCGACTAGATATGTATGCTAACCCTAACTCATGTTGAATGTCGTGTAATGTTGACAAATGAAATCCTCACGTATTTCACCAACTTACAAATTGGTGAATCGTGGTAAACCAAAACATCTAATGGTTATCGTCGTACTTTTTTATTCGTATGTAAATTCTATATTTAATTCTATAGCAAAGCTATTTTTATATTATAAGATAGCAAACAATCAGATAGGTCTCCTGAATAATAGAATCAAATCGCCTATAGACACCTGAGTTGTAAATGGTGCGTTGCTATCTTGTAGTGAGGTCTAATGCCACATGCATAAGTTTACGTAGGAATAGGTTAGTTAGTAGGTAGTAGTAGTTAGTTTAGTTTAAGTAGGGATAGGTTAGGCGGTGGTACCAGAACCGGGCAAGACAATGCAGAACTCTACCACCTAGTAGCCACGATGCCAGTAACTCACATAGCCAATCGGTCGCCTTTTACGACCTGCCTGGCAAAACGGCAGTTGACCTATTCTTTAAAGGAGCCCGGACTAACTTGGGGGAAAATATTGCATTTTGTTATATTAGGAAAGAAATATTAAGGAGAGACTATGGAATTGATAAGGCTCGTGTACAGTTACCGACAGGGACAAACATTTGTATGATGAATATAGACGTTTGTATTTATTGGGTTGGATATTTATTAGATCTAATTGACTATTATTATGAGTAAAGAAACAGATGGGTCTCCTGATGGAGAGTCAACCATCGTCTATAGACACCAAAGATGTTAATGGTGCGTTGTTATCTTTGGCGAGGTCTAATGCCACATGCATAAGTTTACCTACCTTTCCAAACTGGAACACGACAGCGACTAGCACTGAAGCTATTGCGGCAGGAATAGGTAAGGCATTGGTTCCAGACTCTACCACCTAGTAGCCGCGATGTTATTGACTCAATAGCCAATCTGTCACCTTTTACGACCTGCCTGGAGGCAGGTAGTAAAAGGCGACACGACCTTCAAAGGAAGCCGGTACCAACACGGTGTGTAATATATAAGTAAATATATAAGTAAATCGTCTCTGTGGTCTAGTGGTCCAGCATTGAGGTTGACCAAATGAGGTCCCGGGTTCGATTCCCGGGTCGGGCACTTAAAAAAATATTTTTGCAGTTTTCAGATAAATACAAAGTTGCCCGGGATTAGAAAGTGCCCGGTTGGCGATAAGCTTGCCACCTATCACATTTGTGGAACCAAGTATCTTCGACTAATATTGGGTGCACTTGTTGTAGATACCTCTGCCTACTCCTTCGGGGATACGGCCCTGAAGTTTTTTTAAGATATTATTAGTAATTTGTACTATCGATGCTGTGGTCGAATTTCGACCTACTAAATAATAGTCTCTTTTATGTTTGACAACAGATTTTACCCGTAAAGAAAATAGTATACATACCTTTGTGTATTTTATCGTGTATGTTACATAAACGTAGTGTGTGTAATGTATATATTTATTGATGTGCTAATTTGTAATACATATCTTCTTATATAATATATAAAAATCAATGCCACTTTTCGTTGTAATTTTATAACTCAAGAATGGGCTCACTACGGAGTAAATGGAGGCGCCTTCTTAAGACATTTCTTAGACGTCAAGCGTAGCTAAATTCTGAACTGACATAAATACGAGAATGTATGCAACAGTATGTCAACAATAAAAACTCAGTTACAATTAGTGTCAATTTGCCTATATAATTAGCCATACTTTTGACAGTGATATGAGCATTCGCTCATATGCATGGCTACACGTTCAATGCCAAACGCCATGTCTATTAGTATTTATGTGGTCTGTGGGGCTCACCTATCCAAACCAAATGTTAAGGATTTGTTCGGACTATTTAGTAGATGGTTTATGTGAAGTTTGCACAAAATCGGTAGAGCGGTTCTTCTAACACTAGGCATGGCATATTTCACGCATTAGGCCCCGTTTTCACTTTGATTAGTACGAGTGTGAGTGTTTAATGCAGGTGCTTAGTATTGAGATAAAAATACGTGAAGACAGCCGTTGATCAGTGCGAGTGATAAGTAATCACAATCTATTTACTTTTACTACGCTGATTATGAACCACTCGCACTGATCCACGGCTATCTTCACGTATTTTTAGCTTAGTATTAAGCACCTGCATTAAACACTCACACTCTCAATAATCAAAGTGAAAACGGGGCTTTACTGTAATATATGTGTAATAATAAAATAATTCACGTGCTACACTAGTTATACGCATCGAAACCGTCCGTTATATATGTCGCAGTGAAATTGTCAATAGCCGTTAGATTATAATCTACCTAGGGATTTTATAATTTGGTTAGGTTAGGTTAGCAGTTAAATTATAATATCACTTAGGTAAATTATAATCTAACGGTACTGACAATTTCACTGCGACATATATAACGCGAGCGTTATTTAATTTCAGGCGGGCGAAGCTACTACTTTAGCTTCTAATTCGCAAAAAAAATCAAAACAACAACATTTGAGCAACACCGTGCCACCACTTAGAAAAGAGAATATGTTTAATATGTTATTTTTCACTTTACTAATCACTTATAAATAGCAATCATTGCGCGGCGATATAATATCCATATTCATACCCATATCCATACTTCCATACTAATATTATAAATGCGAAAGTCTGTCTGTCTGTTACGCTCTCACGGCTACACCGCTGGACCGATTTTCATGAAATTAGGCATGGAAGTAGTTGAAAAGTCGGGGTCAAACAAAGGCTAATTTTTTTTTTCAACATCAATCCTTAGAGGGTCAAAATAGGGGATGAAATTTGTATGAAAAGCTATATTGATGACATGTTAATCTACTCACGGGAGCAGCTGCGCGGGTCAGCTAGTACGGAATAAAATGCACCCACTGTAACAATAATCTTCACTAATAAAATGTAACGGTCGTGATTTATCACTCGTCATATAACAGTGACAAAAAAAAACAAATAACTTCACGACCTGATAGTGAAATTAAAATAGCTATAATTTCCATTGCTAGCTAACACACACATTACAAGCAAATAATTTGATTATTTTGGAATTAGATCAATTTGTGTGTTTTGTCCAACTCTATTTATTATATTTATTAGTATGTGTTAGAATTAAAATAGCATAACAAATGTGTGTAATGATCACACATAAAAAATACATAGTAATATAATACAGTAATTGCCCTTTTCGAGCTATTAAAGATCTTTGGAGGTTATTAAGCCAAATTACGTTTTGGAGGCGAAAGGCAATCAATATTTGTAATGATCACTGATGACCCCGGAACGGAGTAGCTACAAACGATTGAGGCTTCTGAACCACCGATTAGGTTTGATTTACTGCTTCTGAGGTGTCAGAGTACTCTAAATTTGTTACTCAGAAAAATGCCCATATTTATGCATATACGAAACGATTTAAATCATTAAAACATAAATATTAATTTTAATATTGATCACGCCGTTGGTTGAGTAGTTAGTGACTTTGACTGCGCAATCGATGGAGCTCGGGTTCAATTCCCGACAAGGACATGCGATATGAGCATAAATGTTTGTATTTCTGGGTTTGAGTGTTTATAAAATTAATTGTGTTTTAGTATTTATATATGTATTTTTATGTATCAGTATCATTGATTAACTCATATCACAAGTAGATTTTTTTAAGTCTTAAGATAGCAGACAAACAGATGTGTCTCCTGATGGGAAGAGTCAACTATCGATATATACCAAAGATGTTAATGGTGCGTTGCTATCTTGTAGCGAGATCTAATGCCACATGTATTAGTTTACCGGCTACCTTACTCTCCAAACCGGAACACGACAGTGACAAGCACTGACGCTATTGCGGCAGGAATACGTAAAGCGGTGGTATCAGACCCGGGCGAGACAATGCAGAACTCTACCACCTAGTAGTTACGGTGGTAGTGACTCGCAGAACGGCAGTTGGCCTATTCTTCAAAGGAGGCCGAGACCAACACGGGGAAGGCGCAATAATTTGCTCACTTTAGGGTTAGATCAATTCGTGAAAGTCCTTCGATGATATTTATTTATATGTAAGAGGACGTTACATTTGCGAAATCGATTTTTAAAAAAAATTTCGTAAGGTTGAACCAATGACACCATGTTCTTAATGAGATAACACCGCCCGCGTTTATGATGGATATCACTGGTTCAATCCCAACCCATGTCGATTTTTTTTAAATATAGATCATAGATATAGAGATTTATATACTCAAAGATATAGATATTAAATTACCTCGTGTTTTTCTGGGTCCTTCTTTGAAGAATGGACCAACCACCGTAGTGTCAGGCATCTCGTGAAAAAAGAAGGCGTGTCTTTCACGTTGTCACTACCTATTAACTAGGTGGTGAATTTCTACAACGTATTGGCCAGGTTTGATACTACCACTTTTCCTATTCCTGCCGCAATTGCACCAGAGTTTGTTGCTATTGTGCTTCGATTTGGAAGGCAAAGTAACTGGTAAACCCATGTATCTGTTATTCCAACCCTGTCACACGGATAGCAATACACCATTGACATCTTTGGTGTTTATAGGCGATGGTAATCTCTCTCCTTCAAGAGAACCACGTGCTTGTTTGCTTGTTTGCTATCCTTTGGAAAAAAAGAAAACAATTCAGGACCTTTGTCACCTTAATTATTATTGAATTTATTTATAAATTAGTTGACCCTCCAGATGTCCTGTCTTACCCATGAATATTCAATTTGAATTCTAATTGGAATAAATAATAAAAGAAATTGACGGCGCATGAACTTTCAAACGCTCAAAGGTCAAATGATCGTTACATTTTCTAAAATTTTCCAATTTTCTGCGCGATTTTCTTAATTTTCATCAAATAAGAATACTTTTTACAAAGTATTAGGAAAATTAAAATATGAATGAAATTGATAAAATCGTTCTCATATTATAGCGAGATCAAGGGAAGTAGGGATTATTTTTTGATGTTATACTTCTTTTGGCACGTTATGGAAAAAATATGGGAGTAAATTTTCACGATGCGCGTGCACATTGTCACGAAAAACAGAGAGACATCATGAAATTAGCTAATCAACATTTCAGTTTTTCAAAAACAATTTCTCAATTTTTTTTTTAATTATGTACAAATAATTCTTTTATTATTTTTAAATAAAATTTTATTTAATTAGATAATGCGTTATAATAAAACTTTCTTTCAATTTTTTTTATATTAAAAGATAGCAAACAAGCAGATGAGTCTCCTGATGGAAAGAGTCAACCATCGCCTATAGATACCAAAGATGTTAATAATACGTTGCTATCTTGTGGCGAGGTCTAATGCTATATGCATAAATTTACCGGCTACCTTACCCTCCAAATAGGAACACGACAGTGACAAGCACTGACGCTATTGCGGCAGGAATAGGTAAGACGGTGTAACAGATCCGAGCGAGACAATGCAAAATGTATTATATAGCTTTTTTTCTTTTATTAGTCTTGCTTTCTCTACAAACATAATATGATAGTGAAGGATATAACTTCACTATCATATTATTATTATCATATTAAACCTAAAGAAGTATACCTATCTAACTTCTTACGTGCGTACATAAGTACACACACACACGTTTTTTTATTTATAGATATAGATAATAATTCGACTACTTGTACATATTATGTAGTATCTTCACAGTATGATTTGATTATAAAAAGTATGAAAGATTCTATCTGTCATCATTTATAAGAATACACATTACACACGTCCAAATCGTTATTTAATGTGAAAAAACTTTAAACTTTTTCTACAACATTCGGGTTATGATTGTCTTAATTACCAGTTTACTATGATTTATTATTTAATACTGGAATAATTTTTAAGTCAAGCGATCGTACAGCGGTTATCTCGAAGGGAACAGGTTGGGACGCCGCCGGCACTACAATGTTGGCTATAAGTTGCTCAAAGATTTGTTCACATACCTTTAGATGAGTTAATTTCTAATACTTCCATAAAATATTGAAATGAGATTATAAAATGTATAGGATTCGCTGGTTTATGAGCCTGTAAAATGGATGTTGTTTTTCGAGAGCGTTTTGCTTTGTAGGCAATCATGGTAAACCAATTTATATGCTATAAATATGTCATAGCGTCAACTATCATTTTTGAAACATAATAATATCAGTTGATAAATTACACAAATTGATCTAACCCCAAAGTAAACGATTTACTTACTTGTGATATGGGTGCTAGTCTACGCTACTTATACATATATAAATACTGAATTATACTTAAAAACGTCCAAACCTAGACATACACAAATCTATGCTGATTGCTCACATAAAAGCCAGTCTATGTCGAGAATTGAACTCGAGCCCCATTGATTGCAAAGTCATGTCATTTATTCTCTTCTACAAACAAAAGATCAATGAACGCATGGCAGATGCAAAATATAGAAATTATGTACTTAATACAGAAAATATATTTGAAGGGAAGGCTTATTAAAGGTTATTTTCTTTATATGGCAAAGTGAAAAACGAAATATTCAGTTTAAAAAATGATATCTGTATACATTTAACATATTTATACCTGCATGCGTAGCAGCCTGTTTGAGCCACTGCCTAAGGTAATAAAAAAAATTTAAAAAGTTACATCCCGCTGGCTTCCTTAGGGAGTGAGTAAGTAGTTGTATTTCATTTCGTCATTACCTCACAGTCATTCCCTCAAATCAATTTGAAATTAAGAAATGACGATTTATAAGGTAATTGCTTTTAAATTAATTAATTTTATTGGATAGCTGCTAAGATTAAAATTCAGATACTTTGATGCCTATTATTTTTACATATTTAGTATCAGAATCGAGTACTAAACACCCTTCTTCAGTATGTACAATCACCAGTCAACAATCAACATATTATACCTATAATTCATAGTAAAATATTTTAAATGCTCATTGCCTATTTGCTAAGCTAACAATCACAAAATACCTACTGCCGTCTTGGTTTGTTGCTATTTTTTTTTACCGACTTCCCAAAACGGAGGAGATTCTCAATTCAGTTTTTTTTTTTAACCCTGATCACATATTTACCGGTTTCGAAAATATTACCTATATAATTTCATATAAATTAAGTAGCTTGATCCCGAGTTTCAGAGATTATGGAGATCGAAAGTCTGCTGTTGCAATTTTACTACAATTAAATTATTATATGTAGCTTTTTCTAACGTGTGTTTTACTTGCTTATAAAACTGTCATGTTAGAATATTGTAATATTTGTACATGTACAGGTGTAAATGCCTTATTGCACCGAAATAAATATCGAATGTAAGATTTTAGAATTACCATAGACCTTGTTGAATTTAAAACAGGAAACCACTAATAAATTATAATTGTCGTTAAGAAACATATACTTTACATTAATTGAAGATAAAAGTAAGTACAGTAATAAATTGTTACGCAAATATGTACTAATATTCATATTTTATATTTTTCAATAAAACAGTAACTTTTAAAAGTAGCCGGTACCTCAGGGTTAAGAAATTATCAATTATTTAATGTTATTAAAATGAGCTTGCAGAAAACACCTAACATTAATTTTAACAAGTTCCAGTCAAGTCATTTTGAATATATTACTTTAAAAAAGTCCTTGAGAAATTAAATTCTAACTAGTTAGTGAGAAAAATTAAAAACAGTATTGTTGTTATTTTAATATACTTACCACTCGGATATTCTTTTTTTTTATTTGAAAACGTAATATCACGAAATGACAGCTAGATCAATTTTAATAGTAGGTACAAGAATATCTAAAAACCAAATTTCGTCCAGAGAAATAGACGCACATGAATTGCTCGTTTAAAGTAAAGAATAAATAATACTAGGAATAAAATAATAGGAAAGGCTAGCAATGAAGTTAATACCTATCTCACCAGCCGATAAATTAGCGAATTGTAAGCTGTCAAGAGTACAGTCAAGAGACCTGGTGTGTTGGTGTTTTCCTATCAATTTTCTTATATTTTAAGGTTTCTCTATAAGAAATTGTGTTCATATATATTTATTCTCTTTATTTAATATCCTATTACTGGAGTAAATATTTTATCCCCCGTAATTGCACTTGTAAGAACAATTACCGATTGTTCGCTCGTTAACACGAATCACCTTACAAACGCCGACGTCAAGGAGTCGTAATACAATACAGGAGCACATTTATTAGATCTGAACAACGCTTAAACAATGTTCATAAAGAAGCGCATGCTGTTAATTATAAACAAACACGGCAAATGGATATGGGTTTCAAGATGGTAGTACATTTGCCAAGCAAATATTGATGTATGTTAACGAGTTACATTTTTAAAAATTACCATTACAAACTTGAGTACTTATTTTTACTTATTTATGTACAGGATCGTGATTATATGCGTCTGTTAATTTATATTAATATTATAAATGCGAAAGTTTGGATATTTGGATAGATGGATGGATCGATGGATGGATGGATGTTTGTAACTCAATCACGCAACGGATTTGAATGAAATTTGGCATATAGGTATCTGATGACCTGGAATAGGACATAGGCTATTTTTTATCCCGGAAAAATTAGGAGATCCCGTGGGATTCACCAAAAGCTTTTATAGTGCAGCGGGCAGCATGCTGCGGCTAGTTGAAACAAAGAAATAATTATTCACGGGACAAATTACACTTACTAATCTAACCTCGAAGTAAGCAAATTATTTGCTTGTGTTATGGGTGTTAGTCAACGATACTAATACATAGAAATACATATATAAATTCTAGCATATATTTAATTAACACCCAAACCTGGAAATACAAACATTTATTAACTTAACTCATCACACAATGCTTGTCCCCGTCGTCGCGGATCGAACCCGATCGAACATAGAAATGCATATATAATGTCTGTTAAATACATAGTAAACATTGAAAGGCAGAAATACATACATTTATCCTCATCATAGAAATGTTTGTCCCAGTTGAGAATCGAACCTGAGCCCCACCGATTCATAGTTCAAGTCAGAAAAATATCAACGCACTATTAACATATTTGGTGACTATAGGCGATGGATTACCATTCGTTTGCTTTTATAACTGTTTGCTTTCGTATATTATAAATAAAATACAAATTCGTTTTATGTAAATGCTTGTATGGGAACCTTTCGGGGCCCTTTTTGAATATTTGATAGCTAAAAATTGAATGGGCCCCGACTGTTAATCGTTCTGTGATGAAAAAAAAATTATGAATTGTTTTATATGTACATCGATTATAGAACTATTTCAATGGTGTAGTAATTCATTATTACTTAACATGATTCTAAACTACTGAGCTTGTTCCTTTCTTTTTAGTTTTATTTAACGTAATAAATCTTTTTTTAAGATTAATGCAGTCGGGGTTTTTGTTTTTAATAATTTTTTTATTTTATACTTTTTAGTTAGTTCTTTAAATTACGCAATATTATTATTTTATTCAGAGAGTGAATATCGTGGGTATTATTAAGTAACTTGCGGTGGTCTACACTACTGATTATTAGCACATAATACTAGAGACTAACAGAAGTCAATGTTACATTCAAGT
The DNA here is from genome assembly GCA_036924255.1 of Apodemia mormo. Taxonomy (NCBI): domain Eukaryota; kingdom Metazoa; phylum Arthropoda; class Insecta; order Lepidoptera; family Riodinidae; genus Apodemia; species Apodemia mormo. Next base: position 10,605,283 of record JAUPFN010000013.1, on the reverse strand, counting down.
AATATTCGAGCATAGACACCTCTAACGGACGCGATATCTCGGACTGGTGCGGAACAAACTGTCTCGAACCATTCCGAGATATCGCATCTGTGAGAGGTGTCATGTGTGCATTGCCCGAACATTACATGTACATTGACTTCTGTTAGTCTCCAGTATTCTATGTTATTAGCCTCTCTAGAGATCTAATCCGGCTCAAAGCAACGTATCCTTGACCTTTAGCAAAATACGTGAACTTAAATCAACCACAGCTCGGTCCAAAGTATTTCCTTGGAGTTTAACCCTAGCACAATATCAATGGCAGCATTTTTCATTCAATTTTACCCTGTCCACGAAGTGCATAGAATTCTGTCGTCGATGGTTTGATTCTGACTCCCACTCCAAGAACATTGCTTTTAATTGGTCCATTTGAGGAGCTGGCCACTCTATTGTCCTTATAACTCCCATCGCTCCCTTCCCATTGTTCAATATAATATTAAATTTACCTATATTATTTATATTTTATACTAGCTGAGCCCACGACTTCATCCGCGTGGTAAAAATTTAAAAAAGTAGCCTTAGTTACTCCCTGTCACATTGGCTGCTAGTAAAAGTCCCGTCAAAAACGGTCCAGTCGTTCCAGAGATTAGCCGGGACAAAAAAACAGACAGACAAAAATTGTAAAAAATGTTATTTTGGTATATGTACCATGTATACATCCATATGCATTTTGTAAAAAGTGGTTATTTTAATATTACAAATAGACACTCCAATTTTATTTATTTGTATATATGTATAGATTAATCCCGCCGTTGTAAAGGCAGAATAACGAAACACTAATAATTAAAGTATACGTATAAAGTACCTGTTATAAATAGGAAAATAAGCGAGTCATTTAAATTTCTATATATACATTAGTACTAATAGGTATCCTAAACTATTAGATACCGACCTCTGTGGTACCTACTTATTTAAAATTATGAATGGAGCCGGTATCTTAAAAATAGAGCAACTTGTTAGGATTTCAAAATTCGAGATCTGATGAATACCCAATTTTCGAAAATGGGCGTGAAACCAAGGACGTTCCGAAATTGCCAATTTTCATTTTCCTAGCGGAAAGTTAAATTGACCAATTGCCATTCTGCCAGGTAGGTCGTAAAATGCAATCGATTGGTTATACGTGTCACTACTCACTACCATCGTGACTACTAAGTGGTAGAGTTCTGCAACGTCCCGCCCGGGTATTTGGTACCACCGTCTTAATTATCCTGCCGCAAAAGAGTTAATGCTTGTCATTGTCGTATTCCGGTTTGGAGCTTTACCCTCAAAACCGGAACAGGACAGTGACAAGCATGCAGCTGGTAGACTTATGCATGTGGCATTGACATCCCGCCACACGGATTGCAGTGCGCCATTAAAGTCTTTGGTGTCTATAGGCGATAGTTTCTCATTCCATCAAGAGAGCCATCTTCTTGTTTGCTATCTTATGATATATAAAAAAGTCCCTTACTGCGCCATTGTTGCTTAAGTGGTTAGCAACCCAAACTATTTGTTTCAAAAGCACGAATGTTTTTATTTCTGGGTTTGAATGTTCAATAAATATAAATCAGTATTAAGGTAGAAATGCCACGAATAGTGATTTTGGTGAATATTCGGTGACGTATTTGTTTCACTAGCGAGTTCGGAGTTGATCGTTTCACGAATCACGAGTGACATGTATATTAATTGTTTATGAATTATCCCGATTGAGTGTGTTAAGCAGATGGCTTTCGTGATGGAAATATGGAAATAGAAACTATCACCTATAGACACCAAAGTTATTTATGGTGTGGTGCTATCTATGTGGCCACATGCATAAGTCTACTGGCTACCTTACCCTCTAAACCGGAACATGACAATGACAAGCGTTGACGCTATTGTGGCAGGAATAAGTAAGGCGGTGGTACCAAATACCTACCCGGGCGAGATGTTGCAGAACTCTGACACCTAGTAGTCACGATGGTAGTGACGGAAATAGCCCATCGATTGCCTTTTACGACCTGCCTAGTAGATCAGCAGTTGGCCTATTCTTCAAAGAAGCCCGGACCAACACGGGGTAAACATTACTGAACCGATTTTGATGAAGCTTAGACTGTTCTCTAAATTGAATTATAACCTTATTTAAATCAAAAATAATTATCTCGATATGTCTTTATTTACCTAAAAAATTGCGAAACATACAAGAATACCTTTGATATAAAAAACCCAAGGTACACAATTAGTGTCTTAAAAAATTTAAATTGTGCGCTTATCTGTACAAATAAATAAAATCGGAGTGTCTGTTTGTAATATTAAAATAACCGCTTTTTTTACTAAATGCACACGATACATATACCAAAACAGCATTTTTTTTTTTTACAATTTTTGTCTGTCTGTCTGTTTGTTCCGGCTAATCTCTGGAACGGCTGAATCGATTTTGACGGGACTTTTACTGGCAGATAGCTGATGTGATAGGGAGTAACTTAGGCTACTTTAGGTTGGATATGCTAAAACGTATGTTTTTAACTATTTAAATGAAATTAGGGACAGTTTTGTGTATCAGTTTTGTTCGGGACTGTGCATCTTGGGTTTTTTATATCAATGAAGTATACATAAACTTACGAGATTTAGTACATGTGCTTGGATGCCTAAATACCTAGATCATCATACTCAAATGTTATCCAATTACAACAATCAAACTGATTACCTCCGTTTTTTAGTCGGTTGAAAATATTGTCCAGATGATAATTACTGATTTATGAAATGGAGACCGAATAACGAGATACTGAAGTAGGTATATAGGTATGTATAAAGTACGTGTTACAATTAGGATAATTAACTTTAAATCGTTATATATACTAAATTATTATTTAAAATGAAAAATGATGAATGAAACCTAAAATGATTTTTAAATACCTATTCAACGATACCCCACATGACATATTTTATCAATATTTATTTTTTAAATTTGACAATATGGCGCCTGGTGGTTTCCACGGTGAATTCTTATTTATGTCATGTCTTTAGTGACACTCGCAAGGTTAAGACGAATCGATTGACATAAGAATCATCAAAATCGGCCCACGCGTTTGGCCTCTAGAACGCCACATAGGAACAAACATACATACATACATATATAGACTGATAAACACAATACCCTCCTGCAGTCGGGTAAAAACACAGTTCCCTCCTGCAGTCGGGTAATAAACACATAGAGACCACACTTTCCAACATGCTTCAAAGCAACCAAGTAGTTTCCATTTAGATGGTGTACCTAATTACTCAATGCCAGTGCTATCAAAGGTAGCTTCATGGCTTGATGACCCACAAAGTGAACGTTTGAAGTTTGCTATCAAATTACTAGGTTCTTGCTAAGTTTGGAAACTTCAGTTTACCGATGAGTCTTTGAGAAATAAATTCAATTCATTATACCTAACCATATTTTATAGTACATAAAAGTAGAATTTTCCATGTGTTTAACGAGCGGAAAGTTATTCTTTTTCGCACGAGTGCTTTTTATTTTTATCCAGAGTTTAACCTCCAAAGTCCAAACGCATGAATTCTACATTGTCTCGCCCGGGTCTGGTACCACCACCTTACCTATTCCAGCCGCAATAGCGTCAGTGCTTGTCACTATCGTGTTCCGGTTTTGTTCCAGCGTCTGCTTGTTTACTATCTTATGATATAATATAAAAAAATTAAAAAGAGTCTATGGTCAAATTTCGACCATAGTGCAATCACTAGAATTATTGAAGGACTAAGAAAGACCGTTAACTCGTAACTCGAAAACAACTGTTTTATGTATCGGCCACCAACAAATGGAACGAGTGTCAGAGTTCCCAGCCATTAAATTGGTTGCTTTACGTCTCGAATCGTTTAACTTCTGAAGGCTTAAATGCGCCGCTAACATGTCTGAAGAGTTAACGTGATCACGTCGTTGTAAGTGCTAAAAACGTGGTTTCGAAGGTAATTAACTTAGTCTATATAAAATACACTGCAGACAATAGACAGTTAAATTGGTCAACGCGATCACCAAGCTATGGCAAAAACAATCTGTTTAACGCAACGAGATCTAAATCAAATTTAAGTGAATATTCACCTCTTAATAGAATGATCTACTCTTATAATGAAATTGTAAGAACACATAAACTTGACATATTTGTTTGCAGAAAGTATAAATGTATTAAAAAGGAGCTTTTGGCCCACCCCACTATCAATAATATCTCAAGTTAAATATATTTTTAAATATTATTGTATATTGACTTTAAATAAATATTATTTTTAAATTTTAATTCATTTTAATTTTTCATTATTATGAGCATAGCGCATAGCGCACAGCACATAGCGCATAGCGCATAGCGCATAGCGCATAGCGCATAGCGCATAGCGCATAGCGCATAGCGCATAGCGCATAGCGCATAGCGCATAGCATAAGAATCCTGTTATCAACAGACACAATCTAAATCCTACTCGATAGCCTTATGTGCGTCATTTATTCTGGAAAACGCCTTTCGTGCTGTATCTCGATAATTTGCTTTGAAACGAGACTTACAATAATTTTACATTAAATACTGCTTTGTCGTCTAGAGCTAGCTTTTCAGCTGAGACTGTAGATGCTAGGTTTGATATCCGGCTCGAGTATAAAGAGGTTTATATAAGTTTTTAGGGATAATCAATCACCTCGGTGGTCAAGTAATCCAGTGTTGGTGTTGACTATATGAGGTCCCGGGTTTCATACCCGGGCCGAGTACACGCGTAGTACAAAAGAGTTTCAAGGAGCGATTTATAATTTTTTTTACATTTTTGCTGCTTTAAATGGCCAGATTGTAACAATAAATACATCACAGGTGCAAAAAAATAATTAATCAAAATAGTCTAATTTGTGATTGTTTGGGAACTAGTTTGAACGATCAAAAGAACACAATACTTTTAAGTGTTAGGTTAGGTTACTGTAAATGGTAAGTAGTACGTAGTCAGTGGAAAGTGATAAGTGATAAGTGATAAGCGATAAGCGATAAGCGATAAGCGATAAGTGTTAAATGTTAAGTGTTGTGTTAAGTGTTAAGTGTTGTATTAAGTCTTAAGTGTTGTGTTAAGTGTTAAGTGTTGTGTTAAGTGTTATAAGTGTGATTGTTATGCATGCTATGCGCTATGCACATAGCGCATAGCGCATAGCGCATAGCACATAGCACATAGCACATAGCACATAGCACATAGCACATAGCACATAGCACATAGCACATAGCACATAGCACATAGCACATAGCACATAGCACATAGCACATAGCACATAGCACATAGCACATAGCACATAGCACATAGCACATAGCACATAGCACATAGCACATAGCACATAGCACATAGCACATAGCACATAGCACATAGCACATAGCACATAGCACATAGCACATAGCACATAGCACATAGCACATAGCACATAGCACATAGCACATAGCACATAGCACATAGCACATAGCACATAGCACATAGCACATAGCACATAGCACATAGCACATAGCACATAGCACATAGCACATAGCACATAGCACATAGCACATAGCACATAGCACATAGCACATAGCACATAGCACATAGCACATAGTACAAAGCACACATAACACAACACGAAAGGCGAGATACAGCACGAAAGGCGTTTTCCAGAATTAATGACGCACATAAGGCTATCGAGTAGGATTTAGATTGTGTCTATTGATAACAGGATTCTTGTGGGAGATAATATGAACAGCACACACTAAGTCATGGGTGCTTGAAATAGAATTTGTCGTATTTAATCAGTAAATTCGAATCCTTGGTGAATAACAATTACACTTATAACACTTAACACAACACTTAAGACTTAATACAACACTTAACACTTAACACAACACTTAACACTTAACACTTATCGCTTATCGCTTATCGCTTATCGCTTATCGCTTATCGCTTATCGCTTATCGCTTATCACTTATCACTTATCACTTACCACTGACTACGTACTACTTACCATTTACAGTAACCTAACCTAACACTTAAAAGTATTGTGTTCTTTTGATCGTTCAAACTATTTCCCAAACAATCACAAATTAGACTATTTTGATTAATTATTTTTTTGCACCTGTGATGTATTTATTGTTACAATCTGGCCATTTAAAGCAGCAAAAATGTAAAAAAAATTATAAATCGCTCCTTGAAACTCTTTTATACTACGCGTGTACTCGGCCTGGGTATGAAACCCGGGACCTCATATAGTCAACACCAACACTGGATTACTTGACCACCGAGGTGATTGATTATCCCTAAAAACTTATATAAACCTCTTTATACTCGAGCCGGATATCAAACCTAGGATCTACAGTCTCAGTTGAAAAGCTAGCTCTAGACGACAAAGCAGTATTTAATGTAAAATTATTGTAAATCTCGTTTCAAAGCAAATTATCGAGATACAGCACGAAAGGCGTTTTCTAGAATAAATGACGCACATAAGGCTATCGAGTAGGATTTAGATTGTGTCTATTGATAACAGGATTCTTGTGGGAGATAATATTAACAACACGCAAACTAAGTTATGGGTGCTTGAAACGGAATTTGTCGTATTTAATCAGTAAATTCGAATCCTTGGTGAAGTACGACTATTTGTTTCATTCATATAATAAGATTTTATATAAGATAGCAAATCACAATCGTTTCACCGATTTAGCCGCAAAAATATTATATAGAATGTAAATTTGAGCGCACTGCCACAAAGTTTCGGTTTAAAATCTGAACCATTGTCGAATCTACTTAAACACATACAAAAAAACGTCAAAATCGTTTCAACGATTTAGCCACAAAATATTATATAGAATGTAAATTTGATCGCACTGCCACAACCTTTTACGACATCTTCAGGGCTATGGAACAGTTGTAAAGAATAATAAGATTTTATATAATAAGATAGCAAATCGCCTATAGACACTAAAGATGTTAATGGTGCGTTGCTATTCTTGTTGCGAGATGGCGATACCACATGCATAAGTCTAACGGCTACCTAACCCTTTAAACCGGAACACCACAATGAGAAGAATTGACGCTATTGCGGCAGGAATAGGTAGGGCGGTGGTACCAAATACCTGGGCAGAATTATACCACCTAATAGTCACGATGGTAGTAACATGTATAACCAATCTGTAACCTCTTATGACTGCCTGGCAGAACGGCAGTTGGTCTATTCTTCAAAGGAGCCCGGGTCAACACGGGGAAAAATTATAATAATTATAAAACAATGTGTTAGTTAACTCTTTAAAACTACTTGTAAAAGTTTGTTTGAATTAAATACTTTTGACTTTGAATAAGGAATAAGGTAAGTGTAAATTTGGAGATAAGACAAATGATTTTCGCAGTTGTTAACGTAGAATGAAACGTAAAACCATCAGCTTATCTGCCAACCCACATGATACGGTATTAATTAACCATGCCGCTGAACTCATGAATTATCATGAGGTTAATAGTCACCAATGGGCTCAGTGTAATTATGTAGATGAAGTTCTCAGTGCGCTCGCGCAGCAGTAGTAGAACCTCAACGTGGGTTCAAAGAATATGTATACACGACGACTTCAAAATAGGTACGATAATATTATCTCCGTTCAAAACTAGAATAGTTGCGATAAGCTACATAAATCAAAGATTTCATAATAATGAGTTGTATTGGATACGTAATTACCAAGTATCTAAAAACTTGAATCTCAATGCTTACGTAAGTACCCATAAAACTATCTTTATCATCTCTTTCATCTTCCATTCATCTTCTAACAATATCAATACTTTAAAGAAGAAATATATTCGCATTTATAACTTTATCGAGATCACCTAAATTTCACTATTTTATTCATAAAAGTTTAGTACTTGCTACTTACATACATAAAAACATTATCTAGCAATGTTCAGAATTTTTTAAACGAAGCTAAGCATTTTTTCTAGTTAAAATAATATTATAATAAAAATAATATATATCCAATGTTTTAAATAGATATATCAAAATCACATTAAATTTTTTACCGTGGTAGTTGTAGGAATAATAGTAATTAAAAGTTAAGTACATGGAATTACTCAATTTTATGTACCATTTAAGATAAAAGAAGCAAAGAAAATGGTAAAAATAGTTCCTGCTACTATAACATAGCTGAAGTTCAAAAGGACTTTTAACTGTGGAGCTCGAGCTATGATAGAAGGGCTGTAAGAGAACTTACATAATATTAATATTATTCTTTCAATATAAATAACATTTATGTTATTCAGTCAGTGAATAACATAAATGTAATTTATGTTATTATTATTTATGTTGTTGTTATTATTATTTATTTCAGTGTGAGATAGCCGTATTCATGCCTATAGCCTTATACTACTAATAAATTATTTTTTTTCGATTGAGCAAAAGAAAGTAATATTTTTGTGTAACACGAAAAGGTCACGAGTAGCAGACAATCTTGACGAATATTGCAAATATGTAGGATTTGTTTGTTTGTAATTGATAAACTATAATACTACTAGACCGATTTTGATAATTATTCTTTCACCAATATAAAGCTACATTATCACTAATTAACATAGGTTACTTTTACCACACTGAGTAAAAGTAAGTACCTTGTGTATGTGGATTATAGGAAGTTACAGAGAACATCTAATATGTTATAAAATCCATGTATAATATATATGAGTACATCTGCCGCGTTACTACTCTATGTCGACTGTAGAAGGCGGTTTCAACCGGTGCACGAGCATCGTTCGCGTGCCAAGCGCACGCCACCCAAGCTTAGCTACCGACCATTCAAAAGACAATGTTATTTCTCCAAAAATTTAAAAAAAATGCCATACACTCTCGTTGAGAGTCCAAGTTACTTTATAAACATGGATTTAGGAAATAATTACACTAGGAAGTACTTCATTGGTGCAGTCCGACCAAACTATTTTGATTTTTTTAAATAAACGTAAAAAAATTAAGATATTTTGCGGCAGGAATATGTAAGGCGGTAAAACCAAACTTGGTCAAGATGTTGCAAACCAAACTTTTTTTAATGAGCATTCTACATAGTAAAAGTTATTTATAAAGTATTTATATAGCTTAATGTGAACCTAAGTCTTGGTTTGGATGTAGGAAGTTCCTTTGTAATCATCCAGGCCTCTTTTTGCTAAACAATTCAACTGCCTTAATTCTGGGCAACTAGTAAAAAGCGTGAGACGCATAAAAAGCGTAACATTGCGGAACTCTACCGCCGTAAATACTAGGCGGTAGAGTAACATTGCGGAACTCTACCGCCTAGTACTTACGGTGATAGTGACACGTATAGCCAATCGATCGCCTTTTAAGACCTGCCTTTTAAGTCCGAACCAACACGTGGGAATAAAACATCGTAACACTACATGGTAGTATTATGTGACGTATCTATTGGGTAATTTGTACACGGGTAAGACCTTCCTGCTGCAATAGCATCGATAATTGACGTTGTCATACTTCGGTTCGTAGTGTAAGATAGCAAATAAACTTTTACATGAGGAATCGCAACACCAACAAACATATAGCAACGATCCATTAAAGTCTTTGGTGTCTACAGGCGCTGGTAATCTTTTTGGATCAAGAAAACTCTCAGCTAGTTTGATGTTTTATGAAATAAAATAAAAGAGAAATTCTACCTTCACAATATTATAGTACACATAATAATTATACAACAACAACATGAATTAACCGCCCATTGAGAGCATAATGACCCTGACTAATCAATCGATGGTGCTTGAATTTGATTTCCACCAGGTACAAGCGTTTGTGCGATTAGCTTAAATGTTAGTATTTCTGGGTTTGCAGGCTTATTAAATGTATTACAGTCCATAAGTATGTATTTATCTGTATTGGTACGGGTCCCTTTTGGATGTTAACTATCTGCCATTTTTCCACACAGTTCGTAAGAGTCGAACATTTGATTATACAAGTAACTACCATCGCGACATATAAGCAGAAGAATCTTGCAGTCTCGCCCAGGTCTTTTACCACTTCCTTAATCGTACCACAATAGCGTCAGTATTCCTTACTGTAGTGTTTCAGTTTAGATGGTAAGGTTACGGTAAACTTACGCACACCCTGCCACACGGAAAGTAATGCATCATTACCATCTTTATTTTTAAGAGCCATCTGCTTATGTGCTATATTATGATAAAACATAATTTCCTTGGCTAACACTCATATCACGACCAAATAATTTGCCTAATGTCATTTGTGTATCTTGGGTTTTTTAAATCAGTGCATTAGGCACTTAGATTAATTTGTGTTATTTGTATAAATATATTTAATATTGCCATTACAATATTTATCTTCACGTTAAGATTCACGAAGGAATCTTAAATAGGAATTAAAATAAAATCAACCATTTTTTGTCAATAGAAGATGGTTTACTCTTTCACATGAAGTACTGTTCTCATCTCTGGGCGGGAGCTCCGCAGTATCAGCTTCTTCTACTTGATCGCATTCAGCGTAGAGTGGTTCGAATCGTTGACGACCAAGTAATCTCCAATCGGCTTGACTCCTTGGCTTTACGCAGAGATGTAAGTTCGCTTAGCATCTTTTACCGCATTTATCATGGAGAGTGTTCCGACGAACTGTTTGGATTGATCCCTGCTGTTGAATTTCATCATCGGACATCGCGGCAAAACTCAAAGTTCCATCCTCATCACCTCGATGTCTGGAAATCCACAACTGTGCGATTCTCTAGGCACTTCTTACCACGCACTACTCCTTTGTGGAATCAATTACCGGCGGGGGTGTTTCCGAACGGATACGACTTAAAAAGCCGTCCTTTTTAAAAAGCCGGCAACGCAGCTGCAAGACCTCTGGTGATGTGGCTGTCCATGGGCGGCGGTAATCACTTACGATCAGGTGAGCCTCCTGCTCGTTTGCCCCTTTTTTCTATAAAAAAAAATCAAAGCATCATTTTTACCTTTTTTAGTTTACCTTTTTTATACACATGTAAAAAAGGTAAACTAAAAATAAATAAAATAGAGTAAAATTCTAGAACAGCCCCGTTACTTGAGTCATTTAACTGTCATGATAATAAAACTTGAGCATTTTTTATTACTTTATTTGAAAGAAAAATAGATTAAGAATATAATTATTATACCCATCCAGCACAACATTAACGCCATTTAATGCCGCTGGGCATAATCTAACGGTTAACTAATTAACATTAAGTAATAAAGCTCTGCAGTTCTGAAGGTGCATTGATATTGAAACACATTTGACTATTCGTATACTTTTTATGAATTATCTGAAAAAAAAGGCAGGTAGTCTATTATTTGAAAGGAACCTGGATGAAAACGAGTGTTTTTAAATCACAGAACAACAAACAAGCCGATGGCTCTCCTGGTGGAAAGAGAAACCATCACCTATAGACACCAACGATGGCAATGTTGCATTGCTATTCGTATGGCGTAATGTCAATGCCGCTTGCCTTCTGAACTGAAACACGACTGTAATAAGCGCTGACGCTATTGCGGCAGGAATATGTAAAGCGGTGATATCAAACTTGGTCAAGGCGTTGCAGAACGCTACCATCTATTTAGTAGTTAATACTCACCTTTTGCAGTACCTTTGCAAGGAGTAAGGTAATTGATCTATTCTTTAAGAAGTGGCCTGGACTGATACGTAATAAAATCAATCAGGTGTATTTTTATATCACTAGATAACGAAGAAGCAGACAGAGCTGAATCTCATGATGGAAAGAGAAACCATTGACTTTTTTTATATCACAAGATAGCAAACAAGCAGATGAGTCTTCTAATGGAAATAGTCAACCATCGCCTATAGACACCAAAGATGTTAATGGTGCGTTGCTATTTTGTAGAGAGGTTTAATGCATATGCATAAGTTTTCCGGCTACCTTACCCTCCAAATCGGAACACGTCAGCGACAAGCACTGTACTTCGTTATTATATCACATAAAAGACATGAACCAAGACAGTATGAAATAATATGGCAATGAAAATAGCTTTGAACTGGTAAAGTTCCTCGTAAAGCTTGTAATAAAATGTTAGAAAATACTTAAGGGCAAAACTCTGCTTGAATAGAGAGATATGGCGACAATTATTCTGTGATAACATCAAAATGCCGCTATGCAAAACAGAAAACGCCTCAAGCGTGTCTGCGAACAGTGTCTTATATTGAATCTTAGATCTATCGCTAATGCCGTGATGCTTCATCTTGTGGTTTAAATCATAAGCATTTCGCGTTTGGCATAAAGCGTTTATTCCATGATAATTGGCACACAGCTGTAAAATAAAATAAGCAGTTACACACGACTATGTTTGCGTGACCAAAAATCATGACTCTTATTTACTCACTCGGGTAAAGAAGTAACCTATGTTACTCGTTTGTGGTTTTCTGGAGTAAGAATTTTTAAAATCGGTCGAGTAGTTTTTGAGTTAAACTGTAACAAACAAAAATCAAATTCATCTTCGTTATGAGTTTAGATTAACAGTATGTATTTCAATAATATTTGACGCTGTCGTGTTAAGGTTCAAAAGTTAGGTTAGCTGATAAACATTTTTGCCACACGAATGACATCGTAACGTAAATATTTTTGATCAATAGACGATGGTTGTTACTTTTTCATCTAGGGTTTTATCAATTATTCACGTGGTTCCATCACATCGATCATTCTCGTTCCGGTGGCGCTACAGTATTTCACAAGCATAGAATAATAACGCATAGAAACCTAGTCGACCCGCGCTATATTAAGCCATTTCAAAGAAGCCTGAAAAGGCCTCTTACGCTCGCCGGCCGCTCAGACATGTGACACGTGCCATACAGAGTACAGCTCTCGCAATTTCAAAAAATGTGAGTTACTGTGTGGAGAAAGTATGTCACCGTGCTTCACAATAGCGTATTTAGGGCTTGAAGATCACATTTCACACATAAAAACTACTTGGCATCGGATATTTTTGTATAAATTCCAAACAAATAAATCGTAAATATCTAAGTTGAACGATATTCAAAATGTTGCCAGCCAAAGAGGAAAATATTCTACCACGTATTTGTTTTTACCTATTTTCATTATAATTAATAACGTGTGTATTACTATTTTATGTGCGATATTACATAGCTTGGACTTCGCTTTTGCATAAAAAATATTTTTTAAGTGTTGGGACTTACCATTATACTGGCACAAATATTACAAAACCGTTTGTCAAACCAATATTACAAAGCTTATATTCGTGTATAATGAGGACTTTTAGAAGGCAAAAAAAATGTTCCAACTAGCATTCTAGATGCCACAGTGATACCAGAAAAATACTGTTACTGCTAAAAAGACATTTTTTTAATTTTTCTTATGAAATAATATGCCATGGTACAGCATTATTTCATGTTTTCCTAAGTGTCAAGTAGTTTTATTGGCGATATTTTCGAGTTTTATCGACGAAATAATGTAGAATAACGTGCCCTAAAATCGGTCTGCGCCAAATGTTGGCCTCCTAATATGTTTATGCTGATAATTAAGTTTTAATTCTACATAGCTTGAAATTTATATTGCGAATGACGATATTGCTCATACACGACTTAATTAATTTGTGCCGTATACTCCAATGCATATAGCATAGCACGTAGAAGCCAAAGAGTCGCCATAAAGAGCTGCATTGTTTCCGATTCAGCTAAAAACGTTAGAGGAGATTACGCACAGGGATTACGTTTTTCTATATTCTAAGATCTGAATCAAAACAGTTGCGCACGATAGGTGGTGTTCAAGTAGTGTACAGAGCCAATAGTAGCTTGACTCAATATAGTAGTCAGAAATATTATGCTTAGCTTAAAACATTTTAACTTTTTAAACTGATTTAAATAAATAATTTGATTAATAAGCATAACTATGCTATTACTTTTTACCTCAAAGTGCTTGTAAATATTGTTCCGCTTGCCCACCCATCTGCTGACGTTCAAGCTAGTTTAGCTTTCACTAAATATATACATATACACACATACACGTACACATAAAGACACACAAGCATTCGCCAAGCAATGTACAAATTTGTAATAACATTTGACCGCCCCGTTGGTCGAGTGCTTAGCGGCCCTGACTACACAATCGACGGGGCTCGGGTTCGATCCTCGACGGGGACAAGCATTTGCGTGATGAGCATAAATGTTTGTATTTCCGGGTTTGGGTGTTTATTAAATATATTCCAGTATTTATATATGTATTTCTATGTATTAGTATCGTTGACTAACACCCATTACACAAGCAAATAATTTGCTTACTTTGGAGTTTGATCAGTAAGTGTAATTTGTCCCGTGAATATTATATTATTATTATTGTACAATTATATTTTAGAAGATATATTTCAACTATTTTTTTTAAATTTTTTTTTAAAGAATTACTTCAATAAATGTTTTTATAACTTCAATAATGTAAACTTGTTTTTTTTTTTTTTTAATGCCATATTTTTATTTACGGTTACTTACTGTATAGTATACTTGTATTGGCCATATTTTTATTTACGGTTGGTGCTGGTTGGTTACCGCTGTTTGATTACTGATATATACAAAAAAAATATCTTGACTCTTTAACATTTCCCTGTAATTCTACTCATTTTACCTCACCGGGATAAAAAATGTAAGTTTTAAGTTTTTTATATGTCTAATAATACTATTGGAAAGAAAGACAATCTTTATTTTAATGAAGTGAAAATATTTTAAATTACAAATGAAAGCACAAAAACTAAAAAAAAATATAAGGTTAAATAGCTTTGGAATATCATCTTGAGAACATCTGGAATATTTCTTGACATTTAAAATATTATACGTAACCGAATAAAAGTATAAGTTTCAAGTTTATACTAAATGACTATTAATGTTATAATATGAAAGACTATTTGTAAGGTAGACCTAATTTAAATACCGTTTTGGGAAAATATTTATTTGCTTGCAACATTATTCACGCAATAATGTGTCTGTGTGCGTGTCAACGCAAGTAATTACACTAAGGGTGACGAAGGTTATGCACACATCGATACGGTTTTGGCTTAAAATATGAACGAAACGTTGAATGCAATTATCGCTCTAAGCGTTATTACTCTATGTTCACAAGTTAATGCCTGAATATAGTTTTTTCGGATATCTTAATATTATACAAGGGTACTAATATTGATTCTATTTTGTATATCATAAAATAGCAAACAAGCTGATGGTTCTCCTGATGTAAAGGGTCAACCATCACCTATAGACACCAAAGACTTTAATAGTGCGTTGCTATCCTTAAGGCATGGTCTTAACGGCTAATTTACCCTCCAAACCGGAATAACATAGTATCAAGTACTGATGCTATTGCGGTAGGAATAGATAAGACCTTATAAGTACCAGATCCAGGTGAGGCAATGCAGAATACATGCAAACCTTCTACTAAGAATTCTATATATTAAGAATAATATATATGCGGCAATAATGATGATTAATGTAGTCCTGGACCCCGGTTGAGTACGATCGAGAAGAAACCATTGTTCAAAACGGGAGAAAAATGATGAATTTTATACTCCGACTACGCAAATGATTGGCCTGAGGTTTGATATAGATAGATGTTTTTATTTCTAAAACTAGAGCCATATGTATAGATATAGCTTTGTTATATAAAGAGGTAAAGTTTGTGAGTTTGTTTGTAGGAAGTAATCTCTGGAATAAGTGAACTAAATTCTTATGATGAACAAAAATTGTAAGTATAAATACTAATTAAGTAATAAGTTAGCCACTTTGGTTGTAGACCCCGGGTTCCAATGCTGGGTCAGTTTTTTTATTACGTTTTCTCTTTTTAGAAAAACTGTGTGGTAAGTACATAACATAAGAGTACATAAGGTTAACTCCTGGTTATTGCAAAGAATACTAATTGTGTCATTTTATGTCTTACAATGTGCTTCTTACTTTATACAAAAGTCGAAACTAGATTGGTCAGAATTAGCAATAAAATTGATAATTACAATATTTTTTAAAAATAATATATTTTCTATGTAAATTTATAAAATTTTGTTTACGTAGACATACTACTTTGTTAAATAAAGTGTTTATTTACCTAATTATTCTTCGTTTGAATCACCATAATTCATGCCATTCTGTTAGTCTTGTAAGTATTAATGGGAAATGTTATTATTACATGTTTATTGTTTTATAAATGATTTCCTATTTTGTTGTATACACAAATTACGAAAACCCTGTCCGACCGCATTATCTGCTAGCTTAAGCTAATTTATGTTTAATTTGGATATTAATTATCTCTAATTAAATGTAAATTTTCTGTGATCAAAATAATTATTCTTAAATATTTCAAATATTACCTTGGGCAAAAAGCCTGTCTTCCTGTCAGCCTGTTTATAAAATTTGTATAGTCTACTAAACTAACTAAAAATTTTATATATAGTTTGAGTTATAAGACCGATATAGAGAGGCCTACATCAAAAACGACGCCATGTTGACGTAGTGTTTTCCAGCTTTAATTTTTTTGCTTAATTTAGGAAAATTTAATCATAAATACGAGCGTTAAAAATGCCATACTTAATATTTTTATTTTTATAAATCATTTTATAATTTTTCTTATAGTCATCGACCCTCCGACCGACCGACCGACCCGAGTCATCGGATATATTTTTGTTATTAACAGTATATTTTTGAACGCGGCTTACTTTATCGAATACAACTATTTTCAGCCGACTTACAAAGAGGAGGATGTTATCAATTCGCCTGTAAGTTTTTTATGTTTGTTACCGAAACCGATTTTAAAAATTCGCTTTTGTTTTGGAAGAGTATACTTCCTGAATAGTCGCTTAATTTGGAAAAGATTGCTGCAGTTTGGATTCGATTAAAAAAATATTGCATCTATCATCTATCAAATTTAAACTGCCATTAATCGAACTCATATCACAGATTATATACTATTATTGCTCATATTATTACCACCCGCTGTAAACTTCTATTTGCCCGTTGTCAAAGTATCGCAAACGCAGGTGCTCGATGAAGGCATTACAGTGAATCGTCCATTATGATTACACTTTGGTGCGCTCTGGCAATCAACTGAAGTAGCGTGCCTACGAGGCTTATTGATAAAACTGCATTTTCCCTTATCTTCCTACAATGTTTACGTGACCACATAATTGCGCAATTATAGAACGTTATTATTCTGTTTATTTTAAAGCTATATAAAAGCCTTTCATGTAATTTCTTGAGTTTATAAATACTAATTTTATTTAAATTAAAAAATTTCACACGATAATTTTTATTATTTCATTATTTAAGTGTAAATAATTAAAGAGTGTCAGTTTAACTAAGATTATAAAGAGGAAAGATTTGGATTTTTGTTCCACTGGTGGAATACAAAAAGGCAAAATATATGTTAATTATCATAATAACAAAATTAATTGGAGGTTATATTGAGAAAGAAAGTTAAATTTTAAAAATATTTGCTTAACCTACATAGAAATCCCATACATACATATTATATACTAGCTGAGCCTGCGACTTTGTCCGTGTGGAAAAAATTCGAAAAAAAAGTAGCCTAAGTTACTCCCTATCACATCTGCCAGTGAAAGTCCCGACAAAATCGGTCCAGCCGTTCCAGAGATTAGCCGGAACAAACAGACAGACAGACAGACAAAAACTGTAAAAAATGTTATTTTGCTATATGTATCGTGTATACATCCATATGCATGTGGTAAACATAAGTTATTTTAATATCACAGACACTCAAATTTTATTTATTTGTATAGACATAAAAGTTTGTATGTTTCGATGTTTGTTACTCGATCATGCAAAAACGGCTGGATCGATTTAGATGAAACTTGTCTTAGAGGTAGATGATGATCTGAAATAGGACATAGGATAGTTTCTATGCCGTAAAAATATGTCACCTATATACTATATAATATTCACTAACCTTTGTAATGCAGCGGGCTGTGGCTTGCAGCTAGTAGGTACATAATACATAATATATATTATATAAATCTATATTAATATTATAAATGCGAAAGTTTGGATGTTTGGATGGATGTTTGTTACTCAATCACGCAAAAACCACCAAATGGATTTGAATGAAATTTGGACCACGAGTAGATGATAACCTGGAATAGTTTTGTCTCGCCCGGGTCTGGTACCACCGCCTTACCTATTCCTGCCGCAATAGCGTCAGTGCTTGTCGCTGTCGTGTTCCGGTTTGGAGGGTGAGGTAGCCGGTAAACTTATGCATGTGGCATTAGACCTCGCCACAAGATAGCAACGCACCATTAACACCTTTGTTGTCTATAGGCGATGGTTGACTCTTTCTATCAAGAGACCCATCTGCTTGTTTGCTATCTTATGATATATATAAAAAAATAGCACATAGGCTACTTTTTATCCCGGAAAATAAGGTAATCCCGCGGGATTTTCCAAAAACTTTATATACAGCGGGCTGCACGCTGCAGCTAGTACTGAAATATTTTTAATAAACACTCAAACCCAAAAATACAAATATACAAATGCTTATACAAATGTTTTTTCCTACTCTAGCACCATTGATTGTGTAGTTGAGGTCGCTCACCACTAAACCAACGGGGTGGTCAATTGATTGTTTCTTGCGATAACTGTTCGTAAAATGCTCATCTAAAATCTGGGTATGATATCACACCAAGGAAGTTATATTCTACCCGGAATGCTTACACGTACTTCAAAATCGTTCCGAAGAGTACCACGACATGAGTGGAGTGTGTCTCTTTCTACTAAATAAAGTGCCAATCGCCATATATAAGTGTGGCCATGCGTAGTTTGCAAATTACTACTAAGTAATTCTAATAATTTGAGAAACAGTTTTTACATTGCATAAGTAATTACGTAATAATTAAAATAAGCACATTTTAGAACTCACTATGTTAATTACAATACATTTAATGCTAATTTATTTATCGACGTGTATGAATAAAAAGGAATTAACGATTACCGAATATATAACAATCTATCATTTAGATAGTTTTGTTTACACTGGCAATTGCAAAAGAGGGACAACATCCACTCTTGTCGTTGTCTTGCTCAGAACGTTTTTCCCCTCTGTTATGTAAGAAACAAATGTCAACTTTATTTCTTACGAAATAAAGTACATTTTTATTTTTCAAATATTGCTTTGAAACAATTCCAGTTATAGTATATAAGTTCCTTGTATCACACTAATACCTGATCACAAATTATAATATTGTAACAGATGAATCACTTCATACAAAATTAACTATAACTAATCTTATGTACCTACGTTTTCAAAATACCGACCGCTGAATTCTAAAATGTGCCTAAACGTTGCTTCGTAGCGGTTACACAATCTCACCACACTATGGGAGTATTTCTAATTCTGCTTTCAAATATGTACTAATTATTAAACGCGACTTTATCTGCGCGAAATTAACGTTTATTTAGTATCTTCACGCTCGTATTCCAATTATATATAACTACAATGTTATCCGGGATTGGTTATGTGCCCGGTTGGTGATAAGCTTGCCACCTATCACATTGTGGGACTAAGTATCTTCAGCTAATAGTGGATGCACTGGTTGTCCATCTGCCTACCTCTTTGAGAATACGGGCGTGAAGATACTTTACCAACAGTATACAAAATTATATATTACATTTTTTTTTAGAATGTCATTAACCTACCTAATTATGTCTCTTTAAGTTTGAACAGGGTTTTTGTTAGTCATTGTAACGTTAGTCAATTTCATTAGAACTGGTACTGTATTTCAATACGAATAAGCTTACTCAATCACATAATGTCACATTTGGCAATGCGTATCAGGTTACCAATTCTTTGGTAAGTAATACAATCGATACGACCTCACAGGTGGCGGTATTTGAGCGTCGATTTATTGAATACGTTCTGACTGCCGAAATATTATTTCCAAATAAGACTACGTACTTGTATATATCTATATCTATCTATCTATATATATATATATATATATAATATATATATATATATATATATATATATATATATATATATATATATATATATATATATATATATATATATATATATATTATATATATATATATATATATATATATATATATATATATATATATATATATATATATATTAAGACTTTGTACCCCTTCTTATGATTGCGTGGACTGTGGAGAATAAAATTCGGAGAGTTAAAATTTATATGAAGAAAGTGATGAAAAATGTCAATAATATACTTTAGAAACACGTTACATTAGTAACTATCAATTATTATACATATATATTAAAAATATATAAAACATTACATTAATAGTAATTTATTATTCCCGGGTCTGGTACCACCGCCTTAACTATTCCTGCAGCAATAGAGTCAGTGCTTGTCGCTGTCGTGTTCTGGTTTGGAGGGTAAGGTAGCCGGAAAACTTATGCACATGGCATTAGACCTCGCCACAAGATAGCAACGCACCATTAACACCTTTGGTGTATATAAGCGATGGTTGAGTCTTTCCATCAGGAGACCCACCTGCTTGTTTGCTATCTTATGAAATAAAAAAAAAACACTGTTCTTAGAGAAAATCGGTAGAAATTCAATCACATTACTGGAAAGCTATTTCATCAAACTGCGACTGTAAAAAGTATGAACTAGCATTTGCACAATAGTATCTAATAGCTAAGCCATCACTTGATGGATATTGGATGTACATAAAAGGCAGAGATCTCTCATTGCTACTAAAATAAAGTTTACTACCATTTATGAGTAACGCAATGACACCATAAAGATTCTTTGGTAGAAATCATTGAAAATTACTTAGTTAAAAGCTATGGTGGCGATATGACAGACATTTGTATTACTTTTATCGGTTTTATATATTTTTCATCACGTTTACTTGAAATATCTTTACGTATGTATTATTGTTTTTTTTTTATTTCATGTAAGGAAACAATCAGATGGCCTACCTTATAGAAAAGGCAACCTGATAAAAAATATATTAATGGATAATTGAAATGTAATATCTCTTGCATACGTTTATGTCACCTGTGAGGCGGGATATAGTGCCACATGTTTGTTTATTTTTATGTCATATATGTGGCGAGATGTAATTTCACATGCTTGAGATTATGTCGTCTATGTGGCTAGATGTATTGCCACATGCATAGGTTTATGTCATTTTTGCGGCGAGATGTAATGCCACATGCATAAGTTTCTGTCATCCGTGTGGCGAGATGTAATGTAACATGCTTAAGTTTAGGCCATCTGTGGCGCGAGATGTAATGCCATATCCATAATTTTATGCCATCTGTGTGGCGAGATGTAACGTCACACGTATAATACCCCTACATAAACAGGGGGTATCTTAAGTAACACTAAACGAACCCCTATTAAAGAATATACTGTCTGCCTTTCTGCCAAGTACATACATATCTTCAAGCCAGATCTCTTACGGGTAGCCAGAGAAAACCGAGTGCCATACATCACGAACCTTGCAGGCCAATCAGACTTCTGCCAAGTGGTTCGTAAAAGGCGAACGATTGGCAATGTACCACTAGCACCATAGCTACTAGCTGGTTGAGTTTAAGGCGCTGTGCAAACGGTGGGGCAGTATTTACAACCGCGAAGCAACAAAGACCACGTCTGCCCGCCCATGTCCGCGGCTTCTTTTACTACGGATATTCCGTGCCGCCAGTGCCCGCCAAACACCTGCAGCGCCGTCTATTTGCCTTTTATGTGCGTTGATAGTATAGGATTCCATTTATGCTATCGTTCGCGGCATAATTGGCCGGCGTGGCCCGCCCGGCCAATTGCGCCACGCCTTAAAGTTCATCCGGCTTTGGTACCACCATCTTACCTATTCCTGCCACATTAGGATCGGTGTTTGACACAATTGTGTCCCGGTTGGTTCAAAGTCTTAATTAACTATCTTTTTTTCCGAGTATTCCAATATGTAGTCTAAATCTTAATGCAAGTCAACAATTTGCTTCATTTCAAGGGCTCCCTTTACAAATTATGTCGACTGTAACTGATGAATAAAATCACTCATAATGTCAAAGTTACTTTCACTCTGTACAAAAGCACCGTTGCAAGACTTGCAGGAAGTGTCTTTGTTACACTTGCATCTAGCAAGAGTATAATACGATCCTGTATTTTCTTCGCAAGTGTCGCTTTTGTTAATATAATCCGTTATGATGCAGAACTCGGCAATTTGCGAACGTCGCTCTACTAGCCTTAACGGTTTTACCATAGATACCGTTTATAAGGGAAATGGAGGTATTTTATGAATATTCACTCGTAATTGCTCTGAATGGACTATATTGGTGCTAGCTTCCGAGGAAGTTCGAATATTTGCAGTAAATAATAACGATTTATGATAGAAAATGGAAAACAACTTTGTAGAGTGGCAAGTAATATGACCATACGTCCAATTTTAGACGATTTTGGTTTAGTCCCGATTTAAAATATTTTTTGTACCATAAGATCCAAACAAGTCATGGTTCTCCTAATGGAAAGAAAAGCCATCGCCTGTAGACATTAAAGATGTTAATGCCACGTTGCTATTTTATGGCAAGGTCTAAGGCCATATGCTCAAGTCTACCGGCTACCTTACCGTCCAAACCGGAACACGACAATGACAAGCGTTGAGGCTATTGCGGCAGGAGTAAGTAAGGCGGTGGTACCAAATACCTGGGCTCGACTTTACGGAACTATTCTGACAGAAAGGATCATTATCATCACGCCACATCCCTCGCCATGTGAACAAAGTAAACCGAATGCTTCTTTTAATGGACGAATTTCCAGTCCACGATTCACCGGTTTGACGGTTGGTGAGTAGAATCATCCCATCGCCGTGTTTTACCGACCTGATAACGATTATTGACTATTTCTAGCAGTAAGCGGGACCAACTGCTTTACATTCTTATCCGAGGCACGAGAGTAGTAGCATAACATACCACGCGCCGAACACCGAATTGCTACTGAATTTTATAGATTTTTGAGAAAACTTCGAAAAAACATTAATAACACTTTTGTTTACCCTGGGAATCGAACCCAAGACGTCGTGGTCTGATCCCAATCCCCTAGATCTAGGCTATCCCAAAGGCTATCCCCTAGATCACGAGGCAGTCTGAAAGCATATCTAATAATTTCGAAGAGAAAAAATATATAACAATATCGTTGTCCTGCACAAAAACTTAAAAAATATAAACAATTTTTTTTGCAAGAATCTTACTTTTCTCGAATACTATTCACACATTTCTTTATACGTAATATAAAATATCATTTCCGATACTAAAAGTGTTAATTTTTTGTCAGAAAGCTAAAAATTACAAAATTTTCCAACAACAATAAATTAAAGTAGATGTAACTTTCCCTTTATAATATCTTTCTTCGCATTTTATTGCTTGTGTTTAGAATTAGGAGACTCACATCAACATAATGTCCCGTTTTAAGATTAACACAAAATGGTCACTTTAGGCGTGGGTCATGTAATATGTAATGTTAAGGCTTCCCGCTTCTGACTTGGCGTTCTAGTTTTATGACTTTAATAACTTATGTAACTAGCTTAGTTTGTAATTATTGCAACTGTGTATACATCATTGACTTAGAGGTTATCTTTGTAATAATACGTGAAGCAAAAACTTTATTCCCTTTTATAAGCAAATCACAAATAAAAGAAATCTTATAATTTTGTCTAATTTATTTCCCCTTTAATTTTTCTAATAAACATTTTTTATTTATATTAATATTATAAATGCGAAAGTTTGGATGTTTAGATGGACGTTTGTTACTCAATCAAGTCAAAAACTATTGAACGGATTTAAATGAAATTCTGCACACAGGTAGATGGTGAGAATAGCACATAGGCTATTTTTTATTCCCGAAGGTATATAGGTGATCTCGCGGGATTCAAACTTCTTTAATGCAGCGGGTTGAACGCTGCATCTAATTTATTATATGTTTGAATTTAGATCACTAGGCAATTTCTAATATGATACAGTTAACTGTCGATTGGTAAGAGTAAATTGGTTAAGTGGTTAGTAAACCTAACTAAGAATCGATGAGGTTCGGGTTTGATTCCCGACAGGGACAAGCATTTGTGTGATGAGCATAGATGTTTTTATTTATGGGTTTATGTGTTTATTATTTATGTTAGTGTTTATTTACGTATTTCTATGTATTAAAATCGTTGACTATCTATGTTACTATCGTAAGAAAATTATATTTTGCTGGTGTTATGGGTGTCATAACACCAGCAAAATATAATTTTCTTACTTTGGGGTTAGATCAATTCGTTTAATTTGTCCAGCTATATTATGATTGTCACAGGTTGACTGGTCAATTTGATACGAAATGTGTAAAAAAAAATGTATCTACTTAAATTTTGACCTAATCATCAAATAAAAATGAAGTACTGCCATACGCATACGCATACGTACTGAAGTTCATTGTTTACAAACAGCGATTTGCTACCGCGGCACGTATTTGTCGAGGCGCGCGCCTGTCGGCTGCACGGCGACAATACTTTTTGAATATTAATACACTAATTTCGTTGAAAGTTTACAATGTAGTTATGTAATTAGTCTTTTTATATTATTTTTAATGGTTATATTTGATCATTACCCATCGTGTGCACAATAATGTACAGTCTTTAAGCAGTCAACCTGCAACATTTGTGTGGCTATCAAAGTTAATCAGATAAAAGATCATAACGTTTTGTTCAATGTGCCTTCTCCGCTAGGGAAAGCAGATTAAATGGTACGTCTACCCTGTTTTGGTCCGGGCTCCTTTGAGTAATTTAAAACCTTCAAACATCAGAGAGATAAGCTATTGGTAACAGTCTATAGCCATTGAGACACTTGAATCATTCAATTCACCGTCCTTTACGTAACCCAACAAATCAATGAATTAAGCTCATCACACACGGCTAAGATACTATAATATTTTATCTTAAGATGCCCTAATATAAAATATCTTAAAGCCTATTTCAGAATATCGCTCACCCTACAAATCCCTAGAACCATCACACACGACAAAGTTAATAAATATTTTATCTTTAGTATCTTAAGATGAACAGAAATATTTTATTCATATCATAAGGCATTTAGCAAACAAGAAAATGGCTTTTCTGATTGAAAGAGACAACCATCGCATATAGACATCAAATATGTTAATGGTGTGTTGCTATCCTTGTAGCGGAGTCTTAATGCCACATGCATAGGTTTACCCTCCAAACCAGAACACGACAGTTGCAGGCACTGACGCTATTTCGGCAGTACCAACCAACAGACACGGACGAGACAAAGTGCAACTGTACCACCTCGTACAAAATCGTCCGCTACTTTTACGAACTTCGTGACAGAACAACAGATGGTATAAAAAAAGAAAGCCCGGACCAACGCAGGGAAATATTTAATCTATATTATCTATACAAATAAATAAAATTGAAATGTCTGTTTGTAATATTAAAATAACCGCTTTTTACTAAATGCATAATATGGATATATACACGATACATATACCAAAATAACATTTTTTACAATTTTTGTCTGTCTGTCTGTCTGTTTGTTCCAGCTAATGTCTGGAACGGCTGGACCGATTTAGACGGGACTTTCATTGGCAGGTAGCTGATGTGATAGGAAGCAACGTAGGCTACTTTTTATCGAATTTTTTCCACGCAGACGAAGTTGCGGGCTCAGCTGGTAATATTATAAATGCGAAAGTTTAGATGTTGGAAGAAGATATACGGATGTCTGGATGGATGGATGTTACTCAATCACGCAAAAACTACAGAACGGATTTTGATGAAATTTAGAACACAGGTAGATGATGACCTGGAAAAGCACGTAGGCTACTTATGTAGGTAAAATTAGGTAATCCCGCGGGATTCGTCAAAAACTTTTACAATGCAACGGGCTGCACGCTGCAGCTAATATTACATATTTATTGACACTCGGCTCCCGCTATCTATCCTATCCGCAAAAGAATCGCTGTGATAATATTACTTGAAGCAATTTTATATTTATGCGATTTGATAAAAAATACATTTGTATACAGGAAACGTTTCAATAATTTTATTACTTTCCTTGAGTAACGTTCGCGGCGAGAGGTATTAATTATTTTTATAAAAAGCATCCGGTAAACTTCCTGCAAATTTTCCACCATCCATTAATTAAATGTTGTCCTGAATCAGAAATAAAAACCAACAGAATTTTATATTAATATTTTATTGAACATTTATTATCTCATATTTGTCTAACCATTATTTTCTTACGAGTTACGACGTGTCTGCCAAAAAGGCAGATCATACATAAATCTATACATATAATAAAATCGTAGGAAAGTCAAAACTGTACATTGAATATTTTTTTAAAAGAATACTTGGGGCGTGATCTACAATCGATATCAAAGCCAAAAATATAGTTTTTAGAATTTTTGTCTGTTTGTCCGTCTGTCCGTCTGTCCGTCTGTCCGCCTGTCCGCCTGCCCGTCTGTCCGCCTGCCCGTCTGCCCGCCTGCCCGTCTGTCTGTCCGTCTGTCTATCTGTCTGTCTGTCCGTCTGTCTGTCTGTCCGTCTGTCTGTCTGTCTGTCTGTCTGTCTGTCCGTCTGTTTGTCTGTTTGTCCGTCTGTCCGCCTGCCCGCCTGCCCGCCTGCCCGCCTGCCCACCTGCCCGCCTGCCCGCCTGCCCGCCTGCCCGGACGCCTGCCTGTCTGCCTGTCTGCCTTTCTGCCTGTCTGCCTGCTTGCCGTCTGCCTGTCTGCCCGTCCGTCTGCCCGTCTGCCCGCCTGCTCGCCTGCCCGCCTGCCCGCCTGCCCGCGTGCCCGCCTGCCCGCCTGCCCGCCTGCCCGCCTGCCCGCCTGCCCGCCTGCCCGCCTGCCCGCCTGCCCGAAGCCCGAAGTTATTATAACACTTGTTCTTTAATTTTATTTCGAAAGATATGTCTCAATTGTTTTCCCCGAGTTGGTTCCGGGCTCCTTTTGCTATATCTTGGGTTTTTTATATCAATGTTCCTCTACAGATATGTATAAATAAATTATCTAAAGATTTGTGCTAAAACGAAGTCGGGTCTCACAGGAGACAATCCATAATTGCCAATGATTGTTAGTAGGTAAACTAAACTTGATTGTAAACTCTGTCAAATCACAAGTTGTTTATTACTTACTAGAAAATTATACTTACGACACTAAAAATATTCTATTTACCCATATGTAAAAAAAAATTGAAATTAGAAATGTTAAAAAAAATTAAACATTTTTAATGTTTAATTTTTTGATTAAAATCAGCCTTTTTCAAACTTAGGGCATTGCAAACTCTTAGAAAATAAACAAAAATATATAATACATATATATATATATATATATATATATATATATATATATATATATATATATATATATATATATAATATATATAAACTGCTTCAGAACCAATAAATACTTGCCCTATTGATGCACAGGAAGTAGTTTATATACTATAAATAATTTTTCATAATTCTCTTTAAATGAGGTCCAGGGTGCGATGTCATCTCGCCAACTGATAAACTAGGGAATCGTGGTGAACCGGAAAGTATTTTTGGGTCAGTTTACTCTGCCTACCCTGCAAAGGAACCGGGGTGATAATACAATAGTTGGACAAAAATAAGACTGTACGAGGATAAAATCATAAACATTCCTAAGCCAATTGAAGGAACATGCAAATGATCATCTAAATGAAAGCAATGGCTGTCTTCTTAAACCGAGAATCCAGCTCAATTATAATCTATTGCGTCAAAGCGATACATTAATTAGTATCATCTTTTAAATACGTCTGCGACATCAATTTGGAGTTCATCTTAAGTTTAAGTATCTTACAGAGACATAATATTATTTTCTTGTTAAATTAGATTGGGATATGTTGGAGGAAATTTTGGCTAAGTATATATACCTGTAGATACAGATTTTTTTGCGCAGCTGTAATTTGTACATACATACAAATAAATAAAATTGGAGTGTCTGTTTGGATTATTAAAATAACCGCTTTTTACGATATGCATATGAATGTATATACCAAAAAAAATTTGTCGGTCTGTCTGTTCCCGCTAATCTTTCTTTTTATTATTGTTTTAAATTTTACACTTGTACTGTTTCACAATTCACTAATTATATATAATATATACTTTTTTATTTAAATAGTCAACCGGTTTCGCATTTTACTGCATCATCAGGACTAAAACTTAAATTGTCAACAAATACGTTGTGTTAGGAATTGTTAATAATGGTCGGTAGATGTGAAATATTTTTTTTTATTTTTTTTATATCATAAGATAGCAAACAAGCAGATGGGTCTCCTGATGGAAAGATTCAACCATCGCCTATAGACACCAAAGATGTTAATGGTGCGTTGCTATCTTGTGGCGAGGTCTAATGCCAAATGCATAAGTTTACCGACTACCTTACCCTCCAAACCGAAACACGACAGCGACAAGCACTGACGCTATTGCGGCAAGAATAAGTAAGGCGGTGGTACCAGACCCGGGCGAGACAATGCAGAACTCTACCACCTAGTAGCCACGGTGGTAGTGACTCACATAGCCAATCGGTCGCCTTTTACGACCTGCCTGGTAGAACGGCAGTTGGCCTATTCTACAAAGGATCCTGGGATGAACACGGGGAAATATCTCTGAAACGGATGGTCCATATCTGACGGGACTTTCCCTTGCAGATAGGTGAAGCGATAAGGAGTTACTTAGGTTACTTTTAAGTCAGAAATCCTTCCACGCGGACGAAGTCACAATCACAGCTACTTTTATATAAATATTATACATTTAAAATTCAAAAAGGTTTTATTGTAGTCAACCTTTACAGGCACTTTTGACGGGTTGACATTTTTATAGATACTACCGGATTGGAACGCGGCCTCACGCTGAGAAGATCCGGAAGAAAAAACTCAGCAAGCTTGCCTTTTTATAATATTAACTGACCCATGCCCATCGCTCTTGAGTTGAGCAACATGTCCTTAATATAATCTTTCATACAAACATTCACTTTTTACTTCAGCCTCTTAAGAGCTTATTTTTGGTTGTAGTGGCATAAGTTTCTCTTCAACTCATTCTAATGAAGAACTCCTACTCTCTTATATAGGTTCGAAGCTCATTCTTATGAAATACTGAAGCTAGTTGGCATCAATCAATGACATCGATTGACTGAAAATTCAGTCATTTTAATTGTTAGGAAAATATGGACTTATAATGCTTATCTTATTATACTAATTGTGGCACATAAATAATTTATGGCAGCGCATAAAGTGCTGTAAGCTTAGTTACAAAAATCAATTGTATTGCCGTAAATTGCATCATATTAGTATATGTAGCTACTCGACTTTTTATACAACTACGAAGTAGGCTTATTAGGTTGTCTTTCTCATTACATGGAAAAATAAGGCCGAGCTTACTTAAAATTGTAAACAAGTGGCACTTGCCCGCCAATTTTAGCAACGTTAACGTATACGCCTTACGACTTTTGATCAATAGTGATAGAATACCGCTAGCATCACTATGTGGGCGGACGCATATATGAATTTACCGTAGGTAAATGACTTTACTGAAAGACGACAAGAAAGAGCACTTTCTTTTTTTTGGCAAATATAGGTAAAATGATGGTACCGGAACCAAAAGCGGTTACAGAACTCTAGCACTCAATATTTTAATAAAAATATAAAAAATAAAATAAATTGTAACAAATATTAACTTATTGTTCTTTAATGTTATGAGCTTTGCATATAAATGAAACTTATCTGAAATCTATAACTGTACACCCCACTTTAACGTTCTGCTTTAATTACGTTTTATTGTCTTAGTAATAAATTAAAATTAGTTTAATGTTCACGCTATGAACGCTTATGAACAATGATAGAATAGATGTGCTTCGAACCACAAATGCTCAATGTGTGTTAAGCACGTTACCGCATTATACTATCTCTACTAAATTTCACAACAAATAAAAAATACTATCATAGAATTCTACACCATATCTTAAAGTAGTAGGTTATATAATACCTTGCTTTTATATCCGTTTATGATCATTTTTGTGCATTGTACTGGAATATTTGATAAGTACACAAGTGTAAAACCTGTGTACACATTATATTAATTCTTCACGGGAAATGAGATGAAACTTAAGTCAACAATAAAACAACCCGACTGTGTGATTTTTATGGCTTTGATAAACGATTTTAAGCTTTGAGTTGAACAATAAGTGATTTCTTTTCGTTTGTATTTACTCAGATGCTTCATGCGCGGTGGACAAGATGGTGACTGGTATTTCTTTTTATGTGCAATCTTTGTAGATATTTCCTTTTTTACATACCTTTTTTGTAAGCTTACTAGTTTTAGTCACGTTTTACTTATAGTTGATTGGGCATTTTTACAATAACTACAGTTACCCTTACAGTTACTACATTTTTTTTAAATTTCTAAAATTTATACTCGTAACTTGAAAAATATTGTATATTTTTTATTTGTCTAAACGCTCAACATTTAAATTATTTTGCAGTTAAGTTTAAGATTATATTTTTTGAAGTGAAAACTTCTTTAGGCGCGTTGAGCGTTTTGGTAGAGGGTAAAATCCTCGGTTCGCGTCACCGACATGCTAATGATAATAGTATATCTATCTATAGCTATGTTTTGCATATAGTTTTAATTACTCTCAACTTAATAGTTCCGTTTTCACTTCTATCGGCAGTCCCACGACTGCTACTATTTTTTTAATGTCTTTAAAGTTTTTTTGAGCTTTGTCATGTTAAACTAATAATTGACTTCAAGTTAAAAAGATTATCAACAAGTACATAGATAACCCATTGCTATCCGTATGGCGTAGGTGTATTCCCACATGCAATATCCAAGATTTACTGGGTATAAAGACACTAGATTTACTGGATATAACGATAGCCTCCAAACTGGAACATGATAGTGACAACCACTGACACTTTTGCGATAGCAAAAGGTAAAATAGCCTGGTAGTGTTAAAACACAAGCGGGATGTGTTTGAAGGGCACCGCACAGTAAATAATAAAAAAATATTAATTCGTAATACCAAGCTCGGGTGGGATATTTCAGAACTCTACCACCTAGTAGAGCTAATGGTCTAGTAACTAGAGAATTCAATCGCCGCATTCGACACCCAAAATTATAATTGTTTACTAGCTGACCTGGCAAACGTTGCTCCTGTCTTTTTAACTACTCTTTTTTTTAATATATTTTTATCTTTTAAACCTTCAACCTGGACTTCAACAATTAATTCAAAACCAAAATTAGCCAAATCAGTTCAACCATTCTCGAGCTTTAGCGGGACTAACGAACAGCAATTGATTTTTACATATATAAATTATATACAATAATTAGTATATTTACCTTAACTCAAAAGGTAAAAGAAGGTTTATATAATTTAAATATTTTCCTATTTTTTAATTCCCCGTGTTGGTCCCGGGTTCCTTTGAAGAATAGGCCAACTGCCGTTCTGCCAGGCAGGTCGTAAAAGGCGACTGAGTGGCTATTTGCGTCACTACCATCGTGACTACTAGGTGGTAGAGTTCTGCATCGGCTCGACCGGGTCTGGTACCACCGCCTTACCTATTCCTGCCGCAACAGCGTCCGTGATGGTCACTGTCGTGTTCCGGTTTGGAGGGTGAGGTAGCCGGTAAACTTATGCATGTGGCATTAGACCTCGCCAAAGATAGCAACGCACCATTAACATCTTTGGTGTCTATAGGCGATGGTTGACTCTTTCCATCAGGAGACCCATCTGCTTGTTTGCTATCTTATGATATAAAAAAAATTGGATAACAAACAAGCAAACGGTTCTCCCGATGAAAAGAGATAACTATCGATTATATAAACCAAAAGTTTGTTGTTGTCCATGTGGCGGAAATTTCATGCAGCACGCATGAGTTTTACAAATACCTTTCTCTTCAAACCGAACTCGACAATGTCAAGCATTAATGTTATTGCGACAGGAAAATGTAAGACGGTAGCACTGAACCTGGACAAGATATTGCAGAACTTAACTACCTAGTAAAACTTCGGAAAAAATAATAATTTAGTCTTGGTATTTAAAAATTCTAGCGATAATTCGCTGGTCGAATTTCGACCATACATTAAACAATAATATATCTTTTAAATTTGACAACACACTTAAGCCGTAAAAGACCTATATTATATACTAGCTGTTGCCAGCGACTTCGTCCGCGCGGAGTTCGTTTAATCCGCACTGCCCTGCCCCGTAGGTGATAGCGTGATAATATGTAGCCTATATGTTGACCCGACCTATTAGTAATATTCATACAAAATTTGAAGTAAATCCATGCAAGTACTTTTTGAGTTTACCCCGGACATACATACAGACAAACAGACAAACAAACATACAGACAAACAGACAAAAATTCTTAAAACTATATTTTTGGCTTCGATATCGATTGTAGATCACGCCCGAAGTATTCTTTTAAAAAAATATTCAATGGACAGTTTTGATTTTCCTACGATTTTTTTATATCTATAGATATGTATAGATTATAATCTATATATATATATATATATATATATATATATATATATATATATATATCATATACACATAATTATGTGTATATGATGTATGCCACATTAATATTATAATTTGTATGATGTTCATTTTTATTAATATTAAATTAATAAAAATGAACATCATATTTCTAATACATATTATTTAAATCACGCCATAAAAGTTAAAAAATATTCATACTTTGCTTATAATAATTATTGTATTTGAACAAAAAACTGAAAAATTCACGTAATGTTGTTAAAGTACAATAATTATTATAAGCAAAGTATGAATGTTTTTTTAACTTTTATGGCGTGATATTGTTAAAAATGTATATAAGAAAAGGCTCACGAAGCGAAAAGTTTTTACAATAATTGTTTAAACACTATTTTTCCTTTACAATTAAGTTGGAAGTGCGAGAAAATTTTATTAGTTAACAATCGTTTAAGTTGTTGAAAAATTAATTTTAAGTAAAATTTCCAATGGAAATAAATTACTTGTAGTGTTCAAATACATTATAATTTTTCAAATTTAAAAAATAATATTCAATACCTTAAATAAATTAATTTATGTGTCGTACTCGCTTTTGAGGCCGTGCGCGCTACCTAAAAATGTCGTGCGGAGTCCCATTTTCAGCGTTAAATTAAAATGATAAATAATGGAGATAGATTTCCAAGATCTAAAAGATTTTTCTTGAAAATTTTCTCCTCTTTCTGAATCTTATTTTAAAATTTCTTAAATATTAAAAGATTATGAAATATTCACAAAAAACGAAATGCCACTTTTTTCATCTTTAATTGTTTATAACTTTTGCAATTTTTTATGTACTAATACACGATTTTAGCACATTTTTCTAGGCGTCATTCTGGATTCAATGAACTATCGCATATAATTTTAAGAGCAGTATCTCTATTTTAGACCATTTTAACTTATCGAGTAGACTATTAGGTTTCTGCAGTCCACCGCAATGTAAACATAATTATGCCAAATTTCAGCCACTCTGTCCCCGTGTTGGTTCCGGGCTCCATCGTAGAATAGACCAATTGCCGTTCTGCCTGGCAGGTCGTAAAAGGCGATCGATTGGCTATGCGAGTCACTGCCATCGTGATTACTAGGTGGTAGAGTTCTGCATTGTGTCACCCGGGTCTGGTACCACCGCCTTACCTATTCCTGCCGCAATAGCGTCAATGCTTGTGATTGTCCATGTTACGGTTTGGAGGGTGAGGTAGCCGGTAAACTTATGCATGTGGCATTAGTCCTCGCCACAAGATAGCAACGCATCATTAACATCTTTGGTGTTTATAGGCGATGGTTGACTCTTTCCATCAGGAGACCCATCTTCTTGTTTGCTATATTATGATATAAAAACAAAAACAAATAAACCATATCGTTCGCGGAATTGTTGGAAAAAGGGACACAACGTTTTTTTTTCACGTATTATCAAAATTCCTGCTATGCCTAGCATCCTTATTACATTTTTCGCAACTCCATCCGTGCTATGTTTGCTTTTTATTGTTTTTGGGCAATGTCAGCGGATATGAGATCAAACAATCTCGTTGTTTTTTATCAAACTTTATAAAGTCAATATCAGTTTTTGTTGAAAACATCAGAGTTGATAAAATGAAATCGATAAAAAAACAAAATCGATTATTCTAGACACAATCACCACTAGCATCAAATTATTTTCACTAAAACTTGTATTAAGAGGGACTTTGTCGGCGGACAAAACGACACAGGTTGTAATTTGATAAAGTCGAAACGCCTACCGACACGGACCTTTTCTTTGAAGGTTAGCCCACGCAACTTTCAATCTAAACATGGACCCGTAAAAATGTAAAATATTGGATACGGTATCAGTACTTTAAAACTGTTTATTAATACCAGCTGTTACGTGTAGCTTCGCCAGCGAGTAGAGTAACGTAATTGATATAATCTTTAATACAAACTCTTATACCCTATTGCAACTCTTAAGGGTAAATTTTTACAGTCATTCAGGTAATGTAATCGATAAATTAATGGCATTACCATCACGTCATAAATGAATATACAATATGTAAAAACCCTGTCCGATTCGAAAGAAGTATATTGGTAGGTCAATGATATTACCAAAAAATAATAAAATAATTCTTTTTATTAAAATATCGTATTTTAAAGTGCCTCGTTTTAGTGCTAAACTTGAGCAACTTCCCTTAAATCAAGCAAATATTTTGAAAATTTATCTATCAATATTCATAAAATAATGACACAAATATGATCGTACCAAATAATGCCTTTGACAATCGGACAAAGATTTTGTTACTCACTGTAATTTTGATGTAAACATATTTTTTTATTTTCTATACGGCGACGGTTGTCGCTTTTATATTATACTAGCTGTTGCCAGCGACTTCGTTTACTCCGCACTGCTCCTCCCCCGTAGGTGATAGCGTGATAATATGTAGCCTATATGTTGACCCGACCTGTTAGTAATATTCGTGCAAGATTTGAAGTAAATCCATGCTGTACTTTTTGAGTTTACCCCGGACATACATACAGACAAACAGATAATAGACAAACAAACAAATAAACAGACAAACAGACAAAAATTCTAAAAACTATATTTTTGGCTTCGATATCGATTGTAGATCACGCCCCAAGTATTCTTTTAAAAAAATATTCAATGTACAGTTTTGACTTTCCTACGATTTTATTATATGTATAAATATATTAGTATAAAGTGTTTCTGAAGTCAACAATTATATTAACTAATTTATGTTTGTTTATTCTAAAATATTCGTTAATGTTTTTTTCGAGTTCCATGCTGTATTCCTTCATTTTAATGTATCATGATTTGTGTCGATTAAAATTATTCCAATGTTATAATTTCTCGTAGCTACAAAGATTACTTTAAATATTACACGAAAGAATGAGTTAATGACATTTTTTATTATATTCACTGTATTCTTTTACTTTATTAGGTAACGTTAATTGTTCATTATTCACTGTACAATAGCAAAATTCTCTGGGAAATAACCTCATAAAAATAAAACAAGCATAAATACAAATGTAAGTATGTAGGAATAAAATATATTTAAAATGTTGACTATAATTTATGGATAATGACATAATCATCTAGATGTGTAATAGGGATGATTAGATTGTTTGTAATTAATAAACCCAAACACTACTGGGCTGATCTTTAAAATTATGTTACCATTAGAAAGCTACACTATCTAGAATTAATATAGGTTATTATTTATCTGACTGATTAAAAAACCCTTAAGTTACGCGAAGGAAGTTACGGGTTATATTATTAGTAGACGGCTTCAATAATATACACAGATTGGTAATATAACCGCAAGCTTATATATATAAATTGTGAGTGTTAAGTCTACATGTTTTTAGACTGGACAATGCAGTGACAAACACTAGACATGGCATTGTAGCACATTTGGCAATTATTGCCAAATGTGCTGTCTGTTGCTATATCTCTATGTCTAGCTAACATGGTACGAAACTGTATTTTACTTTTATGTTGTCATATATTTTGGTGCACAATAAAGAGATATTGTATTGTATTGTATGTGTGCGCAACACGGATAGCATTACACCATTAACATATTTAATGCCAGTAGCCAGTAGGGTATGTTTATCTCTTCCCATCAAGACTGCCTTCAGTTTTTTAGCTATCCAATAAAATGAAACAGTACTTCGTGTTAATCATTTTTTATACCATTAGATGGCAAACAAGCTAATTACTCCCCCGATGGAAAGTGAAACTATCGCCTATAGGCGCCAAGGATATTAATGGAGCGTTGCTATCCGTATGGCGAGATGGTAATGCCACATGCATAAATCTACTGGCTACCCTACCCTCCAAACCGTTATACGAAAATGACAGGAATAGGTAAGGCGGTGGTACCATATACCCGGGCAAGCCGTAGCGAGGCTTTACCACCTAGTAGCCATAATGGTAGTGACACGTATCAATCACGTAGTCAATAGGATGCCTTTTTACGGCCCACCTGGTAGAACAGCAGTTGGTCTATTCTTAAAAGGAGCCTGGTCCAACACCGGGAAAATTTTTACCATTTTAGAATTGTAGAGCTCCAAATGTAAGTGAGGCACTCGTAAAGGACCGAGCACACTGGGACAAGCCGCAATGGACGAACTTAGCACATTAGGACGGGCCGTAGCGGGACGGATCGGGCCGCATCGCAAAAAATTCATCG
This sequence comes from Apodemia mormo, assembly GCA_036924255.1. Lineage (NCBI taxonomy): Eukaryota > Metazoa > Arthropoda > Insecta > Lepidoptera > Riodinidae > Apodemia > Apodemia mormo. Next base: position 10,568,555 of record JAUPFN010000013.1, on the reverse strand, counting down.
TTTTCTATCATAATTACCTGATTTTATAAATTAATACTGCGTTTCGCCATAGTATGCGATAGTTTATATAAAATGTATCAAAGCACCTCCGCAAATTTTTGCGATACGGCCCGGCTCGTTGCGATCCGTCCCAGTGTACTAGATACTTTAAAGATAAAATGACGAAGAAAAATACCTTCTCCGCAAAATACATTAACCCCTTACTCCGAAGACAGGATCAAAATTACAGAGGTTTAATTAAATCGACATTAATCTAGGAGTATTTGGGATAGAAGTCGCGTTTTATGGACGTCTCTTCATTGTCATTATGTTGTTACCGTAAGTTTTTCGAAGGGCCTGCAGGGAATTCAGCCCGAACTCATTGGATTAATGTCAGGGATGTCAGACGTTTTTATTTGATGGAATTTGGATCCCTAATTTAGGCATGGACATGCATGTATAAAATATTTTCGAATTCGAAATTCAAATTTGAATACCCTGACGTGTTAAAGATTAAGCAAGGAGTAAATTAAATAATTTCAAAACGTTGTTAAATCTTTGATGTTTTTTACATAGTATTTTTAAAATCTTGCGTGATTTAAGACTTTGGTGGTAATTTCCTTCACCAATTTATTATTTGACAAGATTAGGACTTGGCATTAATTTCAATAAGCAATTAAAATTATGAAATAGCATGCATTCCAACGCTGAATATATAAAAATAGCTTTATCTCTCTTTAACAAGTTTGAATTTTCATAATAAACTAAACTACAAAAATTATATCAGTTCTCTAACTTGAAATCATTTATGAAAATAACGTCACCTTAAACAGCTTGCAGCCGATTCGCCATTAATGTTGCACGCTGTCAATATACATAAAATGTCAAATGATGTTTGTTCACATAAATATTTACCAATTTTAATTATATAACTTTCCATAATTGTGATGCGTACCTTAAATATAAACGTGAAAAAAAATTAAAGGAAAGTCAAATCGCAGCATTATAGGATGTACCTAGAACGAATAATAGAACGAAATCTCCAAATAAATCACTGCACTTGTACGTATTGTTTAAATGTATGTGACACTTAATTACAACAGTCTTCGTGTTCTGTTTTAACCGGTATTTTAATTAATCCTATTTGAATAAAATAATATTAAAGATATCCATAAAATATCGATGTCTTTTAGATTTAAGTCTTGGCATTTTGTCAATTGTTATGTAAATAACTGTACTTAAGTCCACCGTTACTCGCGACGAAATTACATGGTTTTTTCTTAGTTATTTCATATGTGGTAGTTTCCTCAATCTTAGGTTTTATTACGCAAATAATATAATTTTTAACCAAAATATTGTCACGCTTGTTTTTTTCGCTACGTAGGCAAGTCAAATTGAACGCAAACAGACGTTCAGGTTTGACCTTTCGTTTGCTTTTAACGAACTGTCAGGAAAGCAGATGGTATATTCTCCAAAGAGGGACAAAAATAGGCTTGATTTGTTAATATATTCCATTTTAAAATATCAAGCAAATTTTATGCAAATTTTACTTTTCATATCAAAGGAATAAATAGTGACGACAAGAAGCAAGGCAGTAGTAACACATTGGCTTAGTTTTTACGAAGAGTGTCCTTTTAATGGTAACTTGTTAAGTCTTTTATGACTTTCCTGAGAGGTATAACCAAACAAGTAGACGGCTCTCCTGATTGGAAGAGAAACCATTGCCTATCAAAGATGTTAATGATGCAATGCTATCCATGTGGCACAATGGTAATGTCACATATCATATAAGTTTACCAACTACCTTATCCTCCAAACTGGAACATGACAATAACAAGCATTGACGCTATAGCGGGAGGAATAGGTAAGGTGGTGGTACCTTATACCCGGGCGAGCTGTGTAAAACTCAACCACCTAGTACTTACAATGTTAGTAACATGTATAGCTATTGGGTCGCTTTTACAACTTGCCTGGTAAAACGGTAGTTGGTCTATTCTTTAAAGGAGCCCGGACCAACACTTTAAAAACTTTCAAATCCCGCGTGGCAAAATTTTTCTTTGTTGTTTTTAAAGTATTTAAAAATGGACCAAGCATGGGCTTGATTACCTACTAAATAGTAGATTTCTACAACTTCTTGCTCGGATTTTGGTACCAACGTCGTAGCTATTCCAGATGCAGCGTCGCCACCTTAATGACGCATTGCCATCTGCATCACAGAGATGGAATTCCAAATGCTGCTGAACAACTTGGAAGAATGTCACTGGGCAGATGTCTTACTTTTCAATGTGGGGCCTGATACCAAACGAAAGAAAAGAAAAGAAAGCCCTGATTATGCAACAAATATGTATTCCAATAAAATGAATAGTTACTTCCCATTTATATTAAAATAATATAATGGCAAGACCCCTAATAAATTACCTTTATAACTTATGTTAAAATACGTCCTAATGTTTAGTACGCTCATAATTCAACAATTGAATTCATAATAATCCTCTTATCTATTATTTGAAACTCCGCTATGAAGGGTTTGAATATTTGTGAGCAAATTTAGCATAACAATAAAACCATTTTAATTCAACCGACCCGTTCTCAAAGGACCTTATCAACTTCTTTGCGAGCAAACACTAATCTCCTTTTAATCGTTAACATAACAACAGGGTCTCGAGAAAATGTTTACTTTAAAAAAAATATATAAATATAGGTTAGGAGTTATTAGCAAATAACACGGACCAGGTACGTGTGTTCGTAGCAAAGATTTGGGTCATTATAGTAATTACAGAGCAAACACTCGACGGCTATCTCGAAATTAGTGGCAATTAATTTTTTAAACTATTTTTATTAGTCTCTGAACAAGTTTTGTCTACCTTTATAACGATTTCCGTTGTCGTTTAAGTATTCGATAAATGGTCAATAATGTTCTGTCTTGTAAGTTTGTTATGCATTTGTAAGTAATTTAATTTACGATAAAAGGCGCTTGTTTGCATGTTGTCATTGTTCTACATACATTTGAGGATACGGAAGATTATTGATTTTCTTAACTTCCCGCTAAGTATGAGTAGATAAGGAAGTTACTGATTTTGCCCCGGTTTTCGAAAAACGAGTTGTGCGCGTGTGCGCATGTGAGCGCATATGTGCGTGGGAGCGCGCGTTTACGCGTGTGTGCGTGTGTATGCGTATGTGTTCTCGTGCGTGCGCGAGTGTGTGCGTGTGTATGCGTTAAACTGTGTGCCCAAAGAATATTGCTTAACTACTTAAAAAACTACAAAGAAATTAGTATAGTAATATTTAAAAAATATGGTTACCACGTGGCCCGTTAACAAGTTACAAGTTTGGTAAATTGCTGTTTGTGAACAATTATCCTACATGTTATATATCTACGTGCGGGTTCTGGTACTTTTTAATATTATATATATATGCATATATCATAGCATCTTTAACAACCAGATGGGCTCTCCCGATGGGCTCTGGATGGGCTCTCCCGATGAGAAAAGAAACCATTGCCTATAGATATCACAGATGTTAATGGTGCGTTGCTATCTTGTGGCGAGTTCTTATAACAGATGCATAAGTTTACCGGCTACCTAATCCCCTAAGCCGGAACACGACAGTGACAAGCACTGACGCTATTGAGGCAGGAATAGGTAAGGCATTGGTAACAGACCCGGGCGAGGAGACAATGAAGTACTCTGCCACCTAGTAGCCACGATGTTAGTGACTCGTATAGCCAATCAGTCGCCTTTCACGACCTGCCTGACAGAACGGCAGTTGGCATATTTTTCAAAGGAACCCGATGCCAACACGGTTACTAAACATTTTTATTGGATAGTTAGATAAAACTTAAGTGCTTGTTTTTTACAAATTCGATATCAAAATCGAGTACTAAACACCCTCCTTTAATATGAAATAATTTTAAAACAAAACATTCTGTATAAATACTCGAAAGTACAATTACCTTCTAATACAATGTGTATTAGAAGGTCATTACGAAAATATAATAAACATCTAAACCTTAAAATAAAATCATCTACGCTCATAAAACAAATGTTTGTTTCTCCCTGTCGGAAATCGAAATCAGCCCAGTATTTGCAAAAGCAGGATTGCCTACTACTTAATCAACGAGATCCACTGAAATTCCTTTTAAAAATCACCTGAAATCTCAGGAATGGCTATTTTTAATATTTTTTCAAATAATAAGACCTATTATAACGGTAATATATTATATATATATATATATATATAATATATATATATATATATATATATATATATATATATATATATATATATATATATATATATATATATATAATATATTACCGTTACCGTTATAATAGGTCTTATTATAACCTATTATAACGGTAACGGTAATATATATATATATATATATATATATATATATATATATATATATATATATATATATATATATATATATATATATATATATATATATATATATATATATATATATATATATATATATATATATATATATATATATATATATCTCTGTTAAACTTTATTATTACTTAGTATCAAAGAATATAATACTCTCTCTTAGTATCAAGGAAATCCATATTTGTACCTACTATTTTATAGAAAAAAGTTTTATCCGTTATATTTGTTATTGCTAAAACATCATACGGTATACTTACCTATAAAGGAAAGTCTTAAGGATCTAGGTGCAAATATAGACGCCTTATATAGTGCTGGGCTCTTAAACCGGTTAAAATAGGGATGTCAATTCTTTTTAAGAGAAATCAATTCCAACTGTGAATATTCAAGATAAATCGAACCTACTTAGGTGGATTTTTAAAAACTTTAAGTTCTAACGTTCATAAAATATATAAATATCCAAAATGTTTTATACAACATGAAAATAAACAAGCAAATATTAGTAATATTATTAGTGCATAGGATTAACCAATAATTTATCTTTCAAGCTATTGCACGACTGTTGCAAAAATGGATTTTACTTTCGAAAATATAGTATAAAAATAATAAATATCTAATGAGTGATACCTAACTCGTCACAGAACTCTGCAAATTTATTATGATTTTACGATGGTTTTTTGTCTTGATATATATTTATTTTTGTTGACTATGATATAAAGAAAAATGGTGTCTGCGTAAAACCCGACGAAAGAAATGAAAACTTCAGATAAATTAATTAATTATGATCTTGTAAATCTAAATACGTAATATTTGTATTGTACATTTTAATAATAATCTGTGTTTGTCATTTAAATACGAGTATGTACAACATTGACGCATTGACTGCTGACTTTACCCAAACGAGCGTTACAGTCAAGCGTTACGGTTTAATTTCATTAAATATCTGTAAAAGTGTTTAGTGCGTTTCCACTTCAGAAAACATTAGTATCATAATATCAATTATACAATCCATAAAAGTATTAATTTTGTTATGAAAAATTGTCTGTGCCTAAATCCACTAGATCGACATCCCTAGTTCTTAACACCATGAGAAAATCATAACTTGTGCACTTGCAAGAAACTAAATCATAGAGATTTGATGAATGAGGAAGCCGTAAGATTCTCGTATATATATAGATTATTACCTTTCTCATTCTATTTAAGGGTATAAGAAAGAGATGTGAAGTGTAATTAGATAGATACTACTTGAAAAAGGTCTCTTTGATAATAAAAACACTGTATCGACCGGCGCTGCGCATTTAGAGAGGTTATTAAAGAACTCGCACACATCCCTTGTGAGTACATAACCGGTCTTGAGCAGACCGCACACGAAATCATTTATAAAATGTAAAAGTTCAAATAACATGTATAATAATTTTTAGAACTGTTTTCTTTTCGAATATGTGCAGAAATAATGAGACCTTCAAATTTTATGATTGAAATGACGCGTCTTAAAAAATACGTAGTCATCTATAAATATCTCGTAATCGAGGTAGAATAAAGATCAGTTTTCAATTTTATTTATGTTACGTTTTTTGGTTTTAGATATTTAAATGACAATTTTGTCAAAATTGTCATTTAAATATCTAAAACAAACTGAAAAAGTCTTTTTTTTGTCATTACATTTTCCGCCCTTAGCTACTTGCCTTTGTACGGAGAAGTCTTGTGAATGGAGCCAAAATTTCATTCATTCACCATTTCACCCAGAAGAGAACTTTTTATCATTTTCTTATAATATAGAATATAATTGTGTGAAAGTAATCTTTGCTTAAAGGACATAATTTTACATAATATATTTTACATTTGATTTTATAGCATGGCAAGCTGCTCCATATTTAAAACTGGTTTTTATGGATTACAAATACATCAAAATGACTATGTTTGTTCTTGTTAGTTTTTTTTTCGTTTGATTTACAGTTTACACTATTGTACATTCTTCTAAGTTTACATACAGCTTTAGAAATAGATCGACATAACAAGTCTGCTATTTTGTCATTACTTATTTTAACTGACTAGCTAATTCTGCCATAGTGCATAAATTATTACTAGGTCTGAATTTTAAGCCCAGTCAGACTAAAAGTATTTTATAGATAATTTTCCTTTATTTTGCAATTCGTCAAAAACAAATGATTAACCAAACATGTCACTAACATCGTGACTACTGATTTTAAAATTTTGCAACAAGCCGGCAGGCATTGGTTCCATCATTATATCAGTATTCCGGCAGCAATAGAATCAGTACTTGACACTGTCGTGTTTGTGTTTGGACAGTAAGGTAGCCGGTAAACTTAGACATGTTGTATTTCAACTCGCCATAAGGATGGTAACACATTTCCAGTATCTATATGCAATGGTCGTATCTTACCACTAGAAGAGTCTTCTGCTTATTTGTTATCCTGTAATAGAAAAAAATCTCATTACCAACTAGCCTGTAGATAGTACATATTATATCAACATTCCTGTATCTTGAAGATTGCGTAAATTTCCTGATATTGTGTGAAAAAGCGATTATCGTCAAGGCTGAAAATGCAAAGTAGAGATCAGTTAGCTTGGGAAAACATTTGGTTGTCTGTCCTGTCAACTCAGCAAAGAATACAATACAGAAGTTCATGTTATTAAAAAAAATATAAAATAGGGAAATATTTGTTTTAAAAATGATTACGTGTACGTCCCACCTAAAATAATCTTGCTTTGAAGTAATGAAATATTTGCTACGTGATGGATTTGAAAATTACAGGAATCCAAGTTTAAATTTAAGTGATAAAATAGAATCAATGTTTAAATTTTAGCAATTAAATAGAATCCAAACTTAAATTTAAACAAGAAAATTAAATCAAATTTAAAACAATGTGAATATTTCGAGTGTAGGTATTCGGCTCAGATCCAGGTTCGATATCCGGGTCGGGCAAAAGTGTTAGAAGTTTTTTCGAGGTTTTTATTGAAAACTCAAAATCTCAGTAACAGTTTTTAGTGTGACGGTGTTACTACTCCCGTGCTGTGGCGCCGCAGGTTAATACCACTGGAGAACTTAGTAAGCAGGCCAACTATTGACGAAGTGACGTCATAACTATAGAGATTGATGACGTCACTCTCGTGACAAAGATGTGGAAAAAGAATGTCTTCCTAATCAGGCAAAGTGTACTGCCTGGGGTTTGAAGTCCATTTGAAAGACGGAGAAACTTGCATATAGTGTTTACAAGGTAAATAATTATAATATCACGATTCAGGATTTTACTTTGAAGTTTATTAATTTTTTTTTCTTGAAGTGTTTGTAGATTGCTTGAATAGCTATAGTGCCTTGGATGAACACGTAAAATCGTCGATCCCGGCTTTTGTTAGAAATAGTCTATAATAGTGATCAGATGGGTAAAATGCGACGATGGGGATCATGGGGATCACCACTCATCTCGTTAACCGACAAACTGGTAAATCGTGGTGGCCCGGAAAGAAGTCCGGTTTACCCTGCCTATCCTGCAAGGGACCCAGGCGTGATGATACTTTTTTTAATATTGAAGTGTTAAAGTTAGTTAGTGAGTTTATTTATCGCAAGTAATCTCTGGAATTACAGAAACGATTTTGAAAATCCTAGCAGCAGCGGAAAGCAATATTATTTTTAAAACACGTAAGTTTCATTATATCTCAATTTTCCCGCAAGATCTGGATCTATGCGGGTCATGCCGTGGGAAACAGCTAGTATTAAAATTTACTCATGAAATGCTTACGAGTAAAATTACATTTTTAGAAGAACTCAAGGATACGCCAAGGGCCTTCCTACAGACCTCAAATATATTATCTTTAAATATTAACCAAAGAGGAATTTAATAACATTCATAATTTGAGATTTAATAAGAAGGTACACACGAAAACATTTCACTTAGCTACACAGGAAAAAACAGGACCCTTATATAGCCGTTGTCCGTCTGTTCGTCTGTAAAGACCCGTTTTCTCAGGAGCACGTTGAGTTATCAAATTGAAATAAATTTATGATGATGTTGTTAGATTAAAATTTTTATTATATTCTAGAATTTTTAGCCGATAAAATTAAATGTATTAACATTTAATTAACATCTATTAAGATGGAATTATAAGTATGTTGAATTCACCTACAAATTTTAAATGCAAAAAAAGAATTGTAAATGATAAAGTGACTTTGTAAATTATAAACATTTTAATTACAAAAAATGAAACTGTAATTATGTAAATAACTTTTGTGATGTGAAATCATTCCTGTACATTAGTAATTAAGTACATAAAATAGAGGAAAAAAGATAAGCCCGCTGAGTTTCTTCCACCGGATCTTATCAGTGTGTGACCGTGTTCCGAAAGAAGGAAAGAAAGAAAAAAATTATTTGAAAAAAAAATGGGTGTTCCAAGTTGTTAAAAATTAATTAAGGTACCAACATATTCTACCATTATATAGTGTGCAAATATTTAAAAATGTTATCATTATATAATATTACATTTAAAACATTGTATCGATTTTTTACTACCAGATCGAAACGCAGCCACACACTGAGAAGATCCGGCGGAAGAAACTCAGCGGGCTTGTCTTTTTTCTCTATTTTATGTACTTATTACTAACGTATAAGAATGATTTCATACTACAAAGTTATTTCTATAATTACAAATTTCATTTTTTGTGTAATCATTAAAATTTTTTTAATTTACAAAGTTTTCACCATTTACAAAATTTTATTACATTGAATTTTTTTAGGCGAATACAACAAAATTATATTTCTATTAACATTTAATTTTATCCGGGAGTAATTCTAAAAAATCTATACAAAGTTTCAAATGTTATATTACAATATTATATAATAATAATTTTGAAATATTTGCAAACCATATTATGGTAGAATATGTTGGTAACTTGACTACCAGAGGTCTTGCAGTACATGTAAATTAAAAGTGATATTGTAATTTAATTGCTAACTTACCCTAACCAAATTATATAAATTCCCTATGTAGATTATAATCTAACGACTATTGACAATTTCACTGCGACATGGTCAGCTATCTATCTATATATATAAAAATCAATCCCTATTTCCCTTGGTCACGACATCACGCCTGAATGGCTGGACCAATTTCGGTAATTTTTTTTTGTTGTGTTTGTAATTAAAAGGAGAAGGTTCTTATAAAAGAAAATATTAAGAAAATTGCGCGGAAAATTAGAAAATTTAAGAATACTTAACCACCATATAAGTTTAATGCCATTTTGGCTGTGTGGAAGGACAATTCCGTAGTCTTATATAAATTACGTGTCACGTTGTTTGTCCACTATGAATTCCTAATATGTAAAGCAAAACAACGTTTGCCGGGTCAGCTAGTATCTTATAATTGCATTGTCTTACAAGTGTCACATATTTTCCAATTTCTAAAGGGGATCAAAACCTTTAGGGTTAGTTCCCGCTGACCAAGAATTTTGAAATTTTGTAAAAAGCAATGTCTTACAGCATATTTTAAGGAAAAAATCCGAAAACCGTAAGTTTTTAATTACATAACAAAAAAAAATACAAGTTTTTCCGGAAACCTCGGTATGCGAGTCCAACTCGCGCTTGCCCGGTTTTATCGTAGGATAGGAACGTGCCATTAATACCTGTGGAGATGTTTTATTTTTCCTTTAAAAGAACCAGCTGTTTACCATGATGCTTAGTAGTAGGACCCTTTTTTATACCATAAGATAGCAAACAAGCAGATGAGTCTCCTGATTGAAAGAGTCAACCATCGCTTATAGACACCAAAGATATTAATGCTGGGTTGCTATCATGTGGCGAGGTCTAATGCCACATGCGTAAGTTTACCAGCTACCTTACCCTATAAACAGGAACACGCCAGTGACTAGTACTGACACTATTGAGGCACGAATAGGTAAGGGGATGGTACCAGACCTGGGCGAGCCAATGCAGAACTCTACCGCCTACTACCACCACCATTAACTTCACCTCAACTTCTTGCACAAATCTAATCATGGGCGTACTGAGGGGGGAGCAGGGAGGGGCAGCTGCCCCCCCCCTGGAATTTGTTTACCTCTCTACTAACTATCTACTGTTGTAGATAAAAATATAATAACATAAAAATATAGTCTTAAAACGTTACGGTTGCTCCCCCCCCCCGGCCCAGAACCTGGGTCTTAAAATTTTACGGTTGCCCCCCCTCCCCTGGCCCAGAACCTGGATACGCCCATGAATATAAGATAGATATGCTTATAGTTTTTTTGCCAATAGTTATAATAGCACCCTTTACAGAATTTTAAACATTCTAATTAACTAAGCATCGTGCATTCGTTTTACGGTTCTTTAACGATAGAAATACGGTATCGCTAGCAGCACTCCATACACAGGTCAGGTCAACATATAGGCTACATATTATCACGCTATTACCTACGAGGGAGGAGCTGTACGGAGTAAACGAAGTCCGCGCGGACGAAGTCGTGGGTAACAGCTAGTATATAATAAAAGAACAAATCTTACCGCCATTGTCCTGTTAAATTAGAAAGATAAAATGCTATATATGTACATATTTGCTTTTGACATTTTTACATTATTTAAGAGGTTAGTTATATTACATAGAACTGTTATACTTTCCATCGTCGGTACTTGGTGAATCATAACTACTATATCTATAATATTGGGTATTAAAGTCTTTGTGTGTGTAAAATGTTTAGGTTTTAAAATAATATAATGAAAAAGTTAATGAGAAAGAAGCCCTGATGATGCTTTAATAGACGAAACCAGCTGGCTTTAAAATTAAAAGTGATTGTGATATAAATACAATTTAAATTATATTCGTGAAGCAGTACAAGCGTATATATTTAACAAAAATGATATAATTATACTAGGATAAAACCAACAAAACATTGAAGCGAATATTTTTGTTCATAAACATTTAACTGGAAAAAAGTTATTAGTTTGTGATTTAATTAAGATTTAGCACGGGTTCCCTTTTTATTGACTTAATTTCATATTGAAAAATGGGTCGGAATTATTTTGTGAATTCTCATGTTCGAAAACTTTACGAGTCAGGTCGAAGTAATATCAAACACAGCGCTATTTCCAACTTAGTAATATAAATATTTGTCATTCCCAGGGGCAATGTGTATAGTTATAGATTTATTACTATAATTTGGAAACATTTTCAACTGACGAAAATACGGAGGTTCGCAATTCAATGTGTAATTTTTTTGCATAATTTTTTACAGAGTAGTCCGACTTTGAGCATTATTTTTTTATTAGAATAGTTATACCTACACCGAGGGTGGTCTTATTTAATTTTTCCTTTAAATTCCAACCATAAGGGTGTAAGCAAGGGATGATTGATTGTACATTTACTGATTTTAACGTATAACTACTGAACGTTTTGCAGTTATCGGTTTTAAGGGTTCCGTACTAAAAGGCAAAACGGAACCCTTTTTCTAAGCCTTTCCTGTCTAACTATCATTAGGCTGTATCTCATAAACCGTGAAAGCTAGAAAGCTGAAATTTTGTGCAAATTATGTATTTCCGTTGTCGCTATAACAATAAATACTGAAAATTTAAAAAAAAATATATTAAGCGGGTCCCCGTCAAGGAACTTATATACGATAACTGGAATTACTACGAAGCAGTATTTGAAGAATAAAAATGTAGTTTATTTCGTTACTCATAAAGTTGACATTTGTTTCTTACATGACAGAGGGGAAAAACGTTCTGAGCAAGACAACGACATGAGTGGATGTTGTCCCTTTCTTGCAATTGCCAGTGTAAATAAAACTTTCGGATGGTAGATTTTTATATATTCGTTAATCGTTAAATCCCTTTTATTCATACACGTCGATAAATACATTAGCATGAAATGTATTGTAATTAATTAACATAGTGAGTTCTAAAATGTGCTTATTTTAATTATTACGTAATTACTTACGCAAAGCAAAAACTGTTTCTCAAATTAGTAGAATTACTTAGTAGTAATTTGCAAACTATGCATGGCCACACTTATATATAGCGATTGGCACTTTATTTAGTAGAACGAGACACACTCCACTCATGTCGTGGTACTCTTCGGAACGATTTTGAAGCGCGTGTAAGCATTCCGGGTAGAATGTAACTTCCTTGGTCCCCATACAATAAACGTGTTTTTTTTTTCGTTTTTTTTTTGCTATGGCACGGAACTCTTCGTGCGCGAAAATCTATGCTCGTCATACAAATTCCTGCCCCTCCTTCCTTCCTTGCTTGTCGTGCAAATCGAACCCGAGCTCCATTGAATATGTAGTCAGGTTCGGTAATCTTTCGACCAACGTACCGATTAAGTGCCGATAAAATTGGCAAAATACTGTTTCAAATAGGTATATTACACTAGCTAATCCGTGGATAATGCTGTGAAAGAAATCTTCTAAGCTGAGGTTCGATCTTACAAGATGGATAGATGGCTCTCAGGCTAGCTTTAAGCCTAAACATTGGCTGAGCACTCCCTCTCGCAATAACGTTCACACAGATTAAGTGCCTAAAAATGATTTCGATAAAAAGATCGAGCGGGCCTTATACAGTATTCCAATATAAAGTTGGAAGTTTGTACAATCTGATGGCATAGTCTGCTTCCGCGCGCTAATTGGTCAATTCAATTAGCGCATGCTCATAGATGAATTTAAATAAAGCTTATTCCCGGTTTTCTGTCAAACACTGAAGTTGAATTTCACGAAATCACTCCCACAGATAGGAAAGCGAGAAGAAAGATATTACACATCAAAAATAAACTTTTTTCAGATACACTATTTCATATTATTAGATAGCAAACAGTGACTTGGTGGAAAGAGACAACCATCACATACAGACACGAAAAATATTATAGCGAGACACTAAAGACAAAGGAAAAAAAAAACTGGTTTGCTCAATCACATTTTTATCTATTGATTTTTAAAAACAGGTTTTGAAAAATTTATCGATTTACCTGAAGATATTATCTAAGGAATGTACTAACTTATTACATGATAGAATGTACTTTACTCGATTATATAAAATTCCGAAAACAGGCTAAAAAATCTCTAAAACAAGTAATTTGTCCATAATATTTCTAATTTTCCACATGATTTTTATATAGTGATATTTAGTTTTAAATACAAAAAAGAATGTACTAAAGAACAAGGGCAAGACTTCATACATTTTTTTTAGTTATTAACATAAAGTTTAATATATTCCTTAAGATTCTATATCAACTACTTAACTTATCCGCATTTAATAAATATTTTTTTAACTCAGGGAATAGTAGCTAAATAAAGTTGGATTTTGGGTAACATTAACGTAAACAATCAGATCTCTCCTTAGTAGTCTGTGGTTAGGTATTTATCTTTTCATTGGGCGTCTTCAGTACAGCTGCTAATCTCAGAAATTTAATTTAGATTGACAGCATCCTGAGCTAAGATTTTGCGAAGATACTTTATAGGAACTTAAAAGAACAAAAAATAAATTGGCATTAACTATTCTTTAATACAAAAACAGGGAGAATTTTTATGTGATAATTAGAATGAAAATTATGATATATGAACTTATTGCTGTTTTAATGAAAATGTAATTAAAGTTTTATGCAATGGTAACTCTTAAATATGATGATAGAATTCAATCAAATTAAAGTCTCAATATTTTTTATATTATTGTACCTTGCGATATATTTTATTTAATTGATTTAAAACACGTAGAAAATTATTCTATTTTATCTAATATTCGTTAATCCAAAAGATACGCAAGGGATGTACAAAACAGAAATGGCCTGTGTTCTTTTGGTTTCCAGCTGAAGTTCTATATTTATTTATCTGAAAACTAAACCGTTTCCCAGAGGTTTCAGAACATACCGCGCCACTTTCGTTAGTATTGGCGCGAGTTAAAATACCTCGCATTAATGGCGATCTGTTTGGCAAGGTGCTAATGCGACTTGTAAATTTGTACCCGTTAACTTACTCTCCAAACTAGAACATGTCAATGACAAGCGCTGACACTATTGCGGCAGAAATAGGCAAGGTGGTGGTACCAAATACCCGGACGAGATGTTGCGGAACTTTACCACCTAGTATTCACGATAGTAGTGATACGTATAGCCAATCGGTCGCCCTTTACGACCTGCCTGGCAGAACGGCAGTTGGCCTATTTTTCAATCCACCAGTCGCTCGTCAGTCGTTCACATTTTACAAACTGGCGGTCAAAATGACAGATAGTTTTTAATCGACGTAATCGATCATATAACAAAGAAGAATTTCGCCACGTCAAACCCGTCGACACTAGCTCAGTGGAAGAGCGTCCCGGCTTTAGGGAGACAGTCGCAGGTTCAATCCCTGCGTGTCGATGTTTTTCTTTGTTGTTTTTAAAGTTTTTCCAGATAGTTCATTGTTCAAAAGGTCCCGGGCTAAGAAATTGGTTCTTCTAAATAATATTTACCCATGTGCAAATATTTAACGTAATTTATAAAAAGTATTTGATAAGCGTGTGATCGGTCAACCGTTTTGAAGTCTTTATTTTCTGGCACAGGGAGCGTCTGTAACGAATCCGCGCGGACGCAATCTACCGACTTAAAACAAACAATTACTTTTATTTGTAAAGAAGCAAAAAGCGAAGCAATCAAATCGGTGCAGCTCTGCGGCAAAAAACCACGTCATGGGCAGCGGCCGGTGTAACGGTCGGCGTAATGCGGAAGCCGGTGAAATTGAGTTTTATTCGCTTGTTGATAGAAAAATGTTATAAAAAACGGAGCAGCATTTAAAGTTATGATTGTAGACCTTAAGGTCCGCTTACGTCAAACTATTTAAAATTCTTTATAAACGAATTCGAGAATAGTAAAATCCATTTTGAAATATTTAAATAGTGTGGTATAAATAGACCTAAGAATAATTTATAAAGTAACTTCACGCCCATATCCCCGAAAGGGTAGGCAGAGGTACAACAAGTGCACCCACGATTAGCCGAAGATACTTGGTCCCACTATGTGATAGGTGGCAAGCCTATCGCCAACCGGGCACTTTATTTATATTTATAACTATATATATTTAAAAAAATTAAAAGTCCGGTCAAATTTTAAAATTAGGAACTAAATATTGAATTGAAAGTGCGTTTTGAGTATTAAGGCGCACAGATACTAGGCATCGCCACATGGTAGACGTTCCACGTACCCGAACAAAGCGGTTCGACTCGACATTCTTGATCCGAACCGCAAGGGACTGGAATATGCTTCCTGAGTCTGTGTTCCCCGACGGGTACAACCTGGGGATCTTCAAGAAGAGAGTGAACAGGTACTTTCTAGGGAAGCGCGTTCCATCTTAGGCCGCATCTTAGCTTACCATCAGGCGAGATCGTGGTCAAGCGCTTCCCTTTCATAGTCAAAAAAAGATGTAAAATTATTACAAGATAATAATCTATACATATAATAAAATCGTAGGAAAGTCAAAACTCTATATTGAATATTTTTTTAAAAGAATACTTGGGGCGTGATCTACAATCGATATCGAAGTCAAAAATATAGTTTTTAGAATTTGTGTCTGTTTGTCTGTTTATCTGTTTGTCTGTTTGTTCGTCTGTTTGTCTGTATGTATGTCCGGGGTAAACTCAAAAAGTACTGCATGGATTTACTTCGAATTTTGCATGAATATTACTAACTACTAATTATATCAGGTAAAGAACACTGTGATCCGCTATCAACCAAACAAAAAAACGGACAAATTTGTTTAGGGCAGATTAACACTGCGTTTGAAGTAACGTACAGTGGTATTTTTTCTCGCAGTGTCTTATAATTTTTGACGTGACAACGTCTTATAATTCGATAGAGCTGGCTGCACGCACGAAAAAACATGACTCATGCGGCGTTACCTCGCTCTGAGGCGTTCCGTTTAAGGCTTGGAGTACAAGCGAGAGCTTAAGACGTTGTCACGTTCAACTATCGTCTGTAAACCAACTTTACAGACAACCGATTTTTTTTGGTGTCAGCTTCGATCAAAAATAACGAGATTCAAGATTACGGCCTTAAAAGTGGCTAATCAAATCAGAGCATAAATAAATGTGTGGTCCTATTTCGTCACAGCCTACGAATGGACCTGTTACGTCACGGAAACGTCTCAAGAGTGAAGTTAATGGTGCGTTGCTATCTGTGGCCAGGTGTAATGGCACATGCATAAGTTTACCGGCTACCTTACTTTCCAAACCAGAACATGACAGTGACAAGCACTGTTGGTCATTGCGGTAGGAATAAGTAAGACGGTGGTACCAGACCCGGACGTGACAGTGCAGAACACCACTTAGTAGCCACGATGGTAGTAACTCGAATCTCCAATCGGTCGCCTTTTACGATCTGCCCGGTAGAACGGCAATTGACCTATTCTTCAAAGAAACTCGGGACCAACACGGGGAAAATGAAACATAATATAATCTTGTACATGAGGATTTATGTCCTTACTTATTAGAAGAAAAGTCAGTTATTCGCTTTTTTATGCTATTAAAACACAGTAGTTTATGTTTTTAAGTAAAAAATATTTTTAGTCGCCTCTGTAGTCTAATGGTCCAGCAATGGCGTTGACCGCATGAGGTCTCTGGTTCGATTCCCAGGTCGTGTACTTAAAAAGTGTTTTCTCAGTTTTCTGATAAACACAAAGTTGCCCGGGATTGGAAAGTGCCCGGTCGGCGAAAGGCTTCCCACCTTTCACATCGTGGGACTAAATATCTTCGGCTAATCGTGGGTGCACTTGTTGTACCTCTGCCTACCCCTTCGGGGATACGGGCGTGAAGATATTTCTATTTTTAACTAAATAATTCTTTTTTTTATAATATCAACATAGCAAAATGTTCACCTTATTACCAATAATACCAAATCTGATTGGCAACTGTAACTTTAAGTTATAGGACATGTTAGATGCGTAACGAATCCCACACAAGGTGACACACTTTCCTGTATCAAAGCCAATATGACTATGGAATTTCAAATAACATATAAGATCTGTGAACAGAATAAAATGATTCGTTTCGCCCAAACCAGCTGCGGTAAGAAGCACACTGAATCGTGCGATTTGATACGCGCCTCCATCAAGTTTTGAAAAGGCTAGCTAATAAAGATTAGCAGATGTGATTTTCTAAACAAGACACTAACAAATGGAATACGGATTTGTAAAAAGATATTATGATGGATATATTTTTATATTATGTTCCTTTGTAAATTATGTAAAACGAATTGCAAATTGTATTATTAAAAGGATGGATTTTAAACAGTACGCCGTTAACTCTCATGTTAGTTAAATCATAAATAAATTTTTATTGGCTACTAGCTGCAGCGTGCAGCCCGCTGCATTATAAAAGTTTTTAGTGAATCCCGCGCGATCACCTAACTTTTGCGGGATAAAAAATAGCCTATGTGTTATTCTGGCTCTTCAGTTATCTACATACCAAATTTTATCGTAATCGGTTCGGACGTATTTGCGTGAAAGAGTAAAAAACATCCATACATACATACTCACAAACTTTCGCATTTATAATATTAGTAGGATTTTGTAATGTCGATAGGGAAGCGCTTGACCAAGATCTCGCCTGATGGTAACTTAAAATGTGGCCTAAGATGAAACGCGTTTCCCTAGAAGGTACCTGTACACTCTTCTCTTGAAGATTCCCAGATTGTGCTCGTCGGAGAACACAGTCTTAGGAAGCATGTTGCAGTCCCTTGCGGTTCGAATGAAGAATATCAAGTCGAAATGCTTTGTCCGAGTACATGGAACGTCCACCATATGGCGATGCCTAAAATCTGTTTGCCTCAATGATCGATAGAAAAAAGTGCAATTCCGCAGCGCACTCTCCAAAATGTATCCGATAAAACACCGATAAACTAGCCACTCTGCGGCGAAGAGCGAGGTTCTGGAGGTTTTCGCCTATCAGATCATCGTCGTATGTGAGCCTCTTGGTACTCCTTGGCCTCTCTTTTGCCTTAAGCGTCTCCAGATGGTATTTTGCCGATCCATCCCAGAGGTGAGTGCAGTATACATATAGAAAATTTAATCCATAATAAGAAATCATTATATGGGTTTCTTAAGGCGATGTCCACACCAAAAACGCGTACTCTGTCTATTTCTATTGGAGTAAACGAGATTACGAAACCCCACTATAAGTGTAGCTGGGCGGCAAGGTCTGTATAATAAATAAATTTTAAATAAGAAAAATGCAGATTATTTGTCAAATATGGTTCGCTAGTGGTTTAGGTATGAATATGACGACTTTATTTTCTATCATATCATTGCAGACCCATGTGTCAGAAAAATAAAGATATAGAACCGTTAATGATGATTTTAAGACCAATCTTCGCAATTATTTTCTATCGACCCAATTTTGTTAAATTATGTATGGAGTCCAGACGGTCTTTAACATATTATGATGAGTATTAACATATATTTTTTGTGATGTGCTATAACAATAGTTTTTCTTAAAAAATTGCTTAAATAACACCAATTTCAACAAATTAGGTCTTGTCAGCATCTTAACTTGGCTTATCATAATAGAGTAAATAACAGTAGAGAACGAAATTAGAGATGTAACACCATCTACAAGGACTTTACTCACCACTTCTATATATTTGGGTTAATTTCGAGATGCTAATTCACAAATATCATTGTAATAAAACGCCAGTAGATTTAAATAGCATTTTAAGTATAGCCCGTCCTCATATAATTATGAGCCTATTAGAAACAAAGGAATCGATTAATAATGTAAATTTTCTCGATAGTTATCGTATTTTTTGTAAAATGAATGTACTGCCATCTGATCTGGAGGTTAGCCTATTCAGCCCAGACCACGAGGTCCCGAGTTCGATCCCCGTGTGGAACAAAAGTGTTATTGAGGTATCTGGAAGTTTTTTGAAAAGCCAAAATCGCAATAGCGGCTCAGAGTATAGCGGGAAGTATTACCACTGCTGTGCTTCGTATTAGTGGTCCTACTTAAATAAATAAATATAAATATTCACGGGATAAACTTCACTTACTGACCTAACCCCAAAGTAAGCAAATTATTTGCTTGTGTTATGGGTGTTAGTCTACGCTACTAATATATAGAAATACATATATAAATACTATTCTCCCAAACCCATATGTACACCCAAACCCATAAGTACAAATATCTATGCTCATCACACACATGCTTGTCCCTGTCGCGGATTGAACTCGAGCCCCATCGATTGCGTAGTCAGGGTCACTAACCACTCGACCAACGGGGCGGTTGAATTTCTGGTTGGTCCTGGTCCCTAGAAATGATAATTATTATCTGGTCGGTAAAAAAGAGGCGATGAACATTAACGCCCATCTCGCCAATCGACAAACCGGTGAATCGTGGTAAATCGAAAAATCTATAGAGGTTCTGTTTGCTCTGTCTACTTCGCAAGAAAACCGGGCATAATGATACTTTTTTGTGAAAGTTCTATTGATGAGGCTAGTTTTCCGAGATAAATGTTAAAAGCTTATAGCAAATTATATTCCCCATGAATTTATATTTATTTATCTCGTTAAGAACTGAAGATGGTAAAAGTTATTTTTTTTATCTTTAAGGTATATTATAGCCATCAGTAAAAATTATGGAGTCTGAAATGAAAGAATTTAAATATTGTTGCACTTGTTGGTCTGGGCTGCTTTGTAGAACAGACCATCTGCCATTCTGCCAGGCAGGTCGAATTAGGGAATGATTAGCTACAGGAGTCACTAATACTGTGACTACTGGGTGGTAGAGTTCTGCATAGTCTCGCCTTGATCTGGTATTACCTTATCTATTTTTGCCACAGTGCGTCAATGCTTGTCATTGTCGTGTTCCAGTTTGGAGGGCAAAGAAGCCAGTAAACTTATGGATGTGGCATGCTTAACATGCTTAACACCAAATATGCGTGATACACGAGTTGCATGGTGCGACGCGTGTATCACGTATATGTATTTGGTGTCTATATACGATGGTGGTCTTTTTCCGTTAGAAGATTGCTATCTTATGACATCGAGTATTTATTTTAAAACGTATAGTCTTTTAGTTAAATAATGCGTGGATTGCCACCCAAAAAACGTTTCCAATTAATTAAGAATAAGACTTTACGAAAACATGACGCTAAACGAATCTTATACAAATGAGAAAATAATTTAAATTACCCGACATGGCTTGGAAAATTTGAAATTCAAACACAAACGTTCGTACCGGAATTTGAATTATTTAGCAACGATATCACAAAAAACAATACCCATTTCGTTTTCGTTATCGTCACACAATCGCTATCAAAGATTTTTAGATTTTTTGAATCCAAAGTTAAGGGCCGTGCATCGAATTCTTCGCGTCCTACAACATTTTGATTCGGGCAAAGAAACTGACCTGCATCATTAAAGTCTATTGTAACGAATTCAAAAATTTACAAAAGCGAATTCGTCAAACGTAAAACAATTCGATACGCGTTTGAATTTGTTGTTCGATCCAACTTCAATTCAATTTCTTAGTCCAGAGCGTTCCTGTGAATTGGGTCGCGTAAACGGGCCCGCCCTTTTGGGACCAGAAACGTTATTTTTTTCACACAGATTGCGCGTTCTTTGATCTTCAGAATGTGTGCGTTAAGCATTTCCTACGCCTTACGTCGGTGTATTATTATGTACAACTGCGCCGACAATGACACCCAGCGGGATGTAAAATGAAGTAAAAGTAATTCGCGATGATTTCTTCCTTTTTGCTGTTGTTGTTTTTGAACTTAATATTTTTTAAGATAAATTTTATTTAGCCGCGTTGAGTGTTTTATGGACGAGGAAGTCTATGGGATGAGGCTAAAATCACAACTTCACTTGATTGTCACTTTAGACCCGTAGGTAAATACAATTCATACTGTGATGAGACGTATTGTTTCCCAAATGTCTCGCGTCACTATGGATTTGATCGTATGTTGTATTTGTTAGGTTACTTGTGTAGTCTTAGATAGTGTAGGGTATTAATTAAGTTATATTTCTATCAGCAGCCTTCTTTATTACAGAATTACAACTAAACAGGTATCTAGAAATTGAAAAACATCGCCTTTAGCGTTTAAATTTGATTGTTAATTGTGCATAGTTATCGATGTGGATGTGGCAGGACGCTAATAACACAGGTATAACTTTACTAGATACCTTAGTTGCCGGAACGAAATACGACCATGACAAGCACTGTCGCAATTGAGACAGGAATAGGTAATGCGGTGGTACCTAATACCCAGGTGAGCCGTAGCGGAACTCTCGTCGTCGTCATTGCAACAGTAATAAGTAAGGTGGTGGTGCTGAACCCATATAAACTAATCTAGTACAATTTAAGTAACAGATTTATCCAATAATTCTCTTTTCGTAAGACTGATAGTTGGTTTCCGAAACACAAATTATTTTTAACAAGCAATTTATTCGTGTTTAACAGAACATTTACTCTTAAAAACTATGTGAAACATATATTAACTCCTTGTTAAAATTGATTTGGATTTCACGAACCGGTCTATAGTTTTTTCATCAACAGGAGCCGGGACTAGACTGGGTTGAAAAAAATAAACAGAGCTAATTGTTAGTCAGACAAGTTCAAAATATGTCATTTAATTTTTAAATAACACAAAGATAATGTTTCTTTTGGTAGATACACTAAAATATAACAATCTTCCAGAAATACACTATTTTACAGCAGCAAACCAAGAAAGCTCTCTTGTGTTATGTAAACAAAATACCACAATCTTACGGAAATAACCTATTTTCAGATCGCAAAAAACAATGGTTCTTTTATACAGACACAAAAATATAAAAACAAGCCTGCCGTAAGGAACTTCGTTCCAAAAAAAATCAGAAATACCCTATTTGGCGAAAGCAAAATCAAAGCTCTCTTACACAATATTACAATAATCTTTCGGAAATAATCTGTTTTCAAATCGCTAAAACAATGGTTGTTTTGGTAGTTACAAAAATATACCTAACAATCTTCTAGAAAAAAGCCTACTCCCAAATAACAGAAAAGAATATGGCACTTTCGGCAGTAACATAAAATAAATAGCCTTCCAGAAATAGTCTATCTTCAAATCGCAAAAAAATGGTTCTTTTGATAAATACATAAAAATACAACGATCGTTCTGACATAACCTGTTTTCATAGAGCAAAAGAGTCACTCTTTTGGTAGATACACAAAAGTCTAACAATATTCCTCAAGCCTTTTTCCAGTAATAAAAAAAATAGATTTTCTTACTAATACACAAAAATCTTTCTAAAATAGTCGATTTTAAATTGCATCATAAATCATAACTTATAACACACCTAGCAACTATTTTACTATGGCGTAAAATTACAATACGTCTAGACGGCGACCAAGGATTATTGCCAAAGATTAGGTAAATAACAGTTACTGCTATTGCCATTCAGTAACAACAAAAATACATTTTAGATCATTAACAATCGTAATTTGAATAAAAGGAGTTAAGCGTTTCCTGGTTATTAAAGGTTTTTTTTTAAGCATTGAAAGGATAAATATGTTTGAAAGAATAGAATAATAGATAATACATAGATATCGTTATAATACGTATACTTAAATCTATACTAATATTGTAAAGGATAAACTCAAAAACGACTGAACTGAATTTTAAAGTTATTTCACCTATAAAAAGCTGCATTGTCACCGAATAGCATAGGCCACTTTTACCCGAATGAGTAAAGGAATTCATGAGTGTGGGTCACGTAAACGAAATTAAGGGAACGACTAGTGGTCGATAAACAGATAAATAATATTTAGCGTAAATAAAAATGTACAAAATTAAAAAAACATTAAAATTAATTATCTAGGTTGCCACTAGGAAGAGTCAATAAACATTATCAGGTCAGTAAAATGTGACGATGGAGACAAATTGATACCTGTTAATGCGTTCATATAAATATATATATATATATATATATATATATATATATATATATATATATATATATATATATATATATATATATATATATATATATATAAATATATATATATATATATATAATATATATAATATATATATATGTCTGTATATATATATATATATATATACAGACATACACATACACACATATACACAAACTACATTTTAGCACCGCGATTGCATTGGGGGTTTAAAAGTAAAAGTTTAAAGAGGAAGTACTCGTTGTACAAAAACAATACTTTTTTATCTGGGAAGTCGGAAGAGGACTTTTTAAAAGCATTGTAATTTCGCTAATATAAGACTTGTCCAATAAATCCTAACAATATACATTAACTGTAAGTATTAAGGAGTCAGGGTATCGGTAGACTTCCTGATTGCGTTAAGATTTCAGATCTGAAAACCATCTTGCTTTCGATTAAAAAATATCGCATTCAAGGCGGTCAGGCATTTGAAGCTATGATGCTACAAAAAGACATGGAACATCCAGAAATACATATCAAAAATACTCGTATATCCCTTTTTTAACATCGGGAGTTAATAAAATTGAGTAAATGAGACCTTTCAACTATAATGCACTCTCCAGTCATACTCAGGAAAGCTAATTACAAACAGTTAACTAAAATTCAAAAGAGCAATTACAAGTTGTGAAAACTCGACGGTGTCAAGAATTCGAACGAGTTCACGCTTCTCGACACGTTTGCGCTCTTA
This sequence comes from Apodemia mormo, assembly GCA_036924255.1. Classification (NCBI taxonomy): domain Eukaryota; kingdom Metazoa; phylum Arthropoda; class Insecta; order Lepidoptera; family Riodinidae; genus Apodemia; species Apodemia mormo. Next base: position 10,544,543 of record JAUPFN010000013.1, on the reverse strand, counting down.
CCCTGGATTAGACCTGGCGCTTTGAAATTTGGCACAAAGCTGTTAACTGTCTAGTTTCCAAACTTAGTTGACGAACTTCTGCAGCTCTGACAAAGGTAAATGCAATTTAGTAATACAATCTTGATGTACTAAACTCACATATTTCTTTCGTATAGTGCTATTTATATTCTGAATAGCTTTACTTACGGACGTTTTTAAGAAACATTTTGGAAATATCTTTTATTATGTTAACTTGGAAGATGATTAATATTTGACTCCATAATTAATGTAAGATATATATGGATATCTTATTTTCAACTCTACTGTTTTTATAATAATAAAAATATAATGATATATAAATAAAAAATATAATATGTACAAGTCTCAAACAGTTATCATTTTTTCATATTTCACATTTTTTAAAAAGAAAAAAGTATCTTCACTTTCGAATTCACGAAGAGGTAGGCAGAGGTACAACCAATGCTTCCAATATTAGCTGAATATACTTAGTCCCACAATGTGATAGGTTGCAAGCCAACCGGGAACTTATCCAATCCCGGATAACGTTTTCTTTATTAGAAAACTGAAAAAAGACATTTTTGAATTGCTGGGTATCAAACCCCGAGCCTTATGTGAAATCTCACAATCGACACCGGACCACTTGACCACAGAGGCGATTTTAAATTTAGTTTGAAATGTTAATAAAAGCTGTACATTATTTTTATTAAATTTTTATATATATCAGTATATAATTTTTTTATATATCACTAAGAGATACAAGTGGTTTGTATAACATCACTTTCACAATTAAACATCAGATACTATTTTAACAACACTTTTAATATTTTTAAATACTTGAAAAATAATAACAACTTTTACAAAGGAGACTGATACCGTTGCATACAAACTTGGGCCCCCTTGTAATAAGATGAATATTATGTTAATTAATAGCTAGTTTAACGTTATATAAATACTGAAAATTTTACAGATTTTAGCAATCTGAGAACAGAGATATAAGATATTCACTAGAAGTAAGGTTACGGTACTATGGTATAGTTTAACTCACTGTAACCGTTTACTATTATATAAACAACTGATACTTGTTATACAGGCAACTGTGCTTCATGTTTATAAATTGACACAATACTAAAACACAGATTTTTGGAAAAACTCTCTGTAGATAGGTAGTACGTAAAATAGCGAAGAGTGAAGTTCGCGACTTGCGAGTGCGACTCTTGCGAGCCGTCAGTGATTTCAGTTGTAATTGTCAATTTTAGATGTATTAAATCCATAGACACTAAATCGTATTAAGTTTGAAGTATCGTAATCAATCGATTATATAAATTGTATCGATTATATTTTTTCTTTTTATATTATAAATGGTTTGTAAAAATGATGGTACTTACTGTTGATTATACTAAATATTAATCAAAAATACACTTTTACATATATTTACGACCTCATATTTCGATTTAAAACTATTTGCATAAATCGATTATAATTTTATCGATTATACAATTATAGTACCACAAACGTAGTAGTATTTTCGTGATTTCTTTTTTCTCAGAAAGCGGATTAAGCTCATATTTTGAACTTTGAAATAGAAAAATAGTATCATTTTTTTGAACCATACTTCAACCCTTTACATTTGGGCCCAAAAATCCCACTCTCCTTTCACATAAAAATTGCCAAATTATTAGCTTACTTATAATTCTCATATATCTCTTTTTCATATTTTCACACATACAAAAGTTCGTTTATGAATATTGTAACAGAAAATAGTCTACTAAAACAAATGGATGCGTGGTATTCAAAGACCGCTTCTTAACGACTATGGTAATAAAGAGTATAATTCCCCTTTGATTATTTAAAATAAAAACTTAATTAAAGTTTAATGCTAAGAGATAATTTTGATAAATTTTGTGAATAATGTTACGACCACCAATCAAGAGAGCATTCAATGTAGATAATTTGGCTAATTGGTACCTTTCCCAATTAAAATTTATAATTTTAAAGATTGCGCTAGATGTTCTTTGTCTTATATAGTAGGGAGTTTTATTCATATTAAATAATTATTCCTATTATATGATAACATTATTTTACTTTATTTATACGGGTATATGTGGACATTATAATAGGAAGCCTCAGGATGCTAGTGTTCGATAATTTTGTTTTATAAGAAATAGTTATAAATTTCTACACTCTGTCGTCGGCACTTGGTAAAATTTCATTTTCATTCAATATTTAATATTAAAACACTTGTACTGTTTCACAATAAATATTGTTTTGTTTTTAGTTTTATGTTCTAATTACTCTGATGATGCTTGTTTAGAAGCGAAACCGGTTGTTTAATATATGTAATAATTTATTGTGAAACAGTACAAGTGTTTTAATATTAAATATTGAATGAGATATAAATTTGCTATTTTTAATATATAAGTTTTAAAAGTACTTTAATTTTATAGGCTGTTGGTACTTTTAATAAAACAACGTTGACATAATCGGTCCTTGACACTGTCATGTTCTGATTTGGAGCACGAAAAGCTGTCGGCTCGGTTGTTGCTAGAAATAGGCGATAATTTTTATCAGGTCTGTAAAATTTCGATTCGACTAATAGGGATCACCGGTTAGTTGACTAGCAAGGTGAATCCTCGCTTGTCAACTAACCGGTGAATCACGATGAACCGGAATGTCAATTAACATTCGTTTCGGTCTGCCTACTTTGCAAAGAAATCGGTATAATGTTATTATTTTTTTAGCTGTGTCAAAATGTAAAAAGGTTTCCAGTTTTCCCTAGCACAGAATAACAGCATATATAGTTATATTAAAAAATAATGAAAACTTCACATAACTAGTAACAACCAATGCAATAATTCATAAGCATATCTACATATTACTTGCAATGTAATACCTCCGAGAAAATGCTTTCAACAAAGCTGTAGATTAATTTAATCGTTGGCGCCACATAAATGGATGTCACAACATACGCTATGTGATACGTCCTGGAGTAATAATAGGATAACTGTATGCAGGAAACAAGAATAAAATACTTTAACGTACATTAAAAAATCTAAGAGATCTAGATCGGGTGGAAGATTCTCTGGTTTTCAGGGTTATATATATAAAAAGTTATAAAACGGAACTTTATTTATTTGCCTTAGTAGTCTTTAAATATTTATAAAAGGACATTTATGCCAATAGCCAAGAGTTTATGTATTAAATTTGTTAATTAAACGTATAATTCAACCATTATAAAATGCTATTAGAATTAGAGTATTTCTTATTATTATAATAAAGACAGAAATTGTCTTGCCATATATCACATTTGTGGGACCAAGTATCTTCGGCTAATCGTGGGTGCACTTTTTATACTTCTGCCTACCCCTTCAGGGATATGGGCGTGAAGATACCTAAGGCAGAAATAGGTAAAGCAGTGGTTCTGCAACGTATCGCCCGTGTGTGGTATCACCGCTTTATCGAATCCTGCAATAGCGTCAATGCTTGCCATTGTCGTGATAAGATTTGAACAGTAAGTTAGCCGATAGACTTGTGCATATGATATTACCATCCCGCCACATGGATAGCAACGCACTATTAACATCTCGGTGATATTTTCTCTTTCTTACAGAAGAAGAAGAACTAAAACAGGATATCCATCTGTTTCTTTACTATCTAATGAGTAATGACATAAAAAAGCTTGGCAGCGCGCTGGGGAATAACGTGATGCAAATGACACGTTTAGAAAATTGTTCGTATTTTATGAACTTTCTAGCAGACTGGAAGATCGACTATTTTTTTACGGGAGAACACACCAACACGTGGTTAGTCCTATACTATATGCTTATTTGCTATATAAATACACCTAGGTACATGACTTTATATGACTTACTACGCGCAGATTAAGTTGTAACAAATTTGGTAGTATCTGAAAAATGGTCTCTTATTCATACTAGTACCTACCTACAATAGTTATAGCTATACTATAATCTGAGCTAGTACTTTAAGTAAAATAATTCAACCATACTAATTTTATAACTTTACTTTTTTTTACTTTTTTACACTTTTATGGCTGAGCCGATGAGACGGTTTTGACGAAATTCGACTCGGAGATACCTGAAAAACTGAGGTCAAATTTATGATATTTTTTTCTAAAATTAACCCCTAATGGGGTAACATAGGGGACGAAGTTTATATGAAAAGATCAGCGATATGTTAATCTATTCACGGGCGAAACTTTGCGAGTCAACTAGCGTTATTATAATATATAGATCGAAATGATCCATAAATATTAATAATACTGGCAGACAAAATAATTATAGGCACAACATTTTAACATTTTACTCTAGTCTTAGTTTACTTAAGTCTAGGTTCTTGCAACTTTACCCTGTTTTAACTAGTTATAAAAACCGAACACGGAATCTTTTAATTTGTGTCATAAAATATTCCCGAGTTAAATAAATTTCATAAGTTACATTCTAAAATTGCTTCCAAGACAGGCACATCAAATTGAGTTTTATAGGAGACTTCGAATCTATTGAAAGTTATTCGTTAAACGGTTCCTTTATACGTGAGATTTGTGCTCAAATTAGTAACGCCGCGGTGTCACCTGAGCCGAAAGGACCTCACGCACAACAAAGACATATTTTGGTTCCAAATTGTAACCATTTACTAAGTATAATGAAATATTACACGACCCCACAGTATGAGAGCTTTTAAACCGTTTTTTGAGATTGTTATACGGAATAATATACGATATACAATTAATTACAAACGCAAGACTTATAACGTACTCTTATAGTCATAGCTATAACGGTGTTAAGGCATGTTTGTTTTATTAACTTGCTTAGCGGGAAATTTGAGTTACAAAAACTATAAATATATGCAATAAATAGTATAAATGAAACCAAAGATTTATTCAAACTCACAGGAAATTTATATATATATATATATACATATATATATATATATATATATATATATATATATATATATATATGTATATATATATATATATATATATATATAATTTATCTACATCATAGTGTAGTCAACGGGTTTTCATAACTGAAAAGCGCAATAAAAACTAGAAGACAAAAACCTGCTCCTCATAGCACACACACACATATATATATATATATATATATATATATATATATATATATATATATATATATATATATATATATATATATATATGCGCTTTTTTCAGTTATGAAAACCCGTTGACTACACTATGATGTAGATAAATTATCACTACTCTGTTTTTCATGCGAAATTAAGATATTGGTGTTGTGTTGGTCCCGGTCCCTTTGAAGAATAGGCTAACTACCGTTTTGCCAGGCAGATCGTAAAAGGCGAACGATTAACTATGCATTGTCTCGCCCGGGTCTGGTACCACCACCTTAGCTATTTCTGCCGCAATAACGTCAGTGCTTGTTACTATGGTGTTTCAGTTTGGAGGGTAAGGTAGCCGGTAAACTTACGCATGTGGCGTTAGACCTCACCACAAGATGGCAACGCACTATTAACATCTTTGGTGTCTATAGGCGATGGATGACTCCATCAGGACACCCATCTGCTTGTTTGATATCTTATTATATGAAAATAAAAGAAAGGCAGAATGGAACAAATATTAATGGAATTTAGGTTCGTTAATTCAACAACTTGTCCGTCAGCGAAACTAGTACCTATTAATCCCAATAGCATTTACATTTTACAAGGTACTTTTGTTAACAAGCACATCACCGGTTTCGGGGTTTCTAATAGGGTTCCCAACCATCTCGTGTGCTGTGAAATCTCACGTAACCAACGCCTAAATAACGAGTCTCGTGATGAGTGTTTGTGGGAGGCTAAAGTTATGCATGTGGCATTAGACCTCGCCCAAGATAGCAACGCACCATTAACATCTTTGTTGTCTATAGGCGATGGTTGACTCTTTCCATCAGGAGACCCATCTGCTTGTTTGCTATTATGATAAAAAAAAATCTACCCCGAAAGGGATCTGGCGTGAAGATATGTATGTATGTAATAATGACAAATGGACTTAACTTTTTAGTACCAAAAGCAAGTAAAATAAAGCTTATCTATATAGAATAAATTCATTTCTATAATCCCAACAAGGCAATCTACTGTTTACATTGGTTGTTTTCGGGTCGACGAGAGGATTTCGTCCATTCTAAGCCAGTTTTTTACGTAAAGTAAATCGACATAATGTTTTTAATAAATACATCTTAGATTTTTTATTCAGCTTATTACTTTACTTTCGTGCTACACATAAAACATATTTCCTATTATATAGTTCTAATTCCATCTAGGGTTGCAACTGTTTTTACAAGAAATAAAGTTTTTATGAAAACAAATGTAAACAGTATTTTAAAAGAAATAACACTATTTTATTTTTTTATTGTTGTTTATTTTCAAACAAGGACTGTGGATACCAGTGACGCTGGAAACAGTATTATATATACTTATTTTGTTTTTGTTTAACATTAAAAATATGATGTTGTGCACAACAGTATAAGACTCTTTTAATTAAATTGGTATTATTGGAACTCTAATCTCAACCCATACATCCTACTATCTTACTAATAATAATAACTAATATTTACTAATATTATAAATGCGATAGTATGTTTTGGTGGATGTATGGATGTTTGTTACTTTCACGCAAGAAACGGCCTAAACGATTTGGATGAAAATTGCACATAGGTAGATGATACCCTGGAATAGCACATACAATACATTTTATTCCGGAAAAAAAAACAGTAGCAGTCGTGGGACTGCCGATAGAAGTGAAAACGGAACTATTAAGTTGAGAGTAATTAAAACTATATACAAAACATAGCTATAGATATACTATTATCATTAGCATGTCGGTGACGCGAACCGAGGATTTTACCCTCTACCAAAACGCTCAACGCGCCTAAAGAAGTTTTCACTTCAATAAGTTGTTCCCGTGGGATTGAGGGAATTAAAGTCCTGGGTTCGATTCCCGTTCGGACAACCTAAAATGTGTTTTTTCATTTTTCTGATAAAAACAACTTTTTCCGGGATTAGACAAGGCGATATGCTTGCCATCTTTCAAATTGTGGTATCTTCGGTTAGTCGCGGGCGCACTTGTTGTTCCTCAACCTACGTCTTCAGGGATATGGGTGCGAATATACCTTACTTTATTGTGTACTACGCGGGTCATGCCACGTAAAACGGCTAGTATAGTTATAAAGTTTGACCACCCCGTTGGTCAAGTGGTTAGCGAACCTAACTACGAAACGATGGAGCTCGGGTTTGATCCCCGACAGAGACCAACATTTTTGTGATGAGCATTGATGTTTTTATTTCTGGGTCTGGGTATGTATCATGTATATATATATATATATATATATATATATATATATATATATATATATATATATATATATATATATACAATTACACTGCGACAATTTCACTGCGACATTTGATATAAAAAACCCTATGTATTAGTATCGTTGACTAATATTCATAACACAAGCAAATAATTTGCTTACTTTGGGGTTAGATCAATTTTTGTAATTTGTCCAGCGATGTTATTATTATTAGTATAAAAGTTAGTATACCACACGCAAATATAATATTAATTCATAACGTAACAATAGAATTGACGATGGGAAGCTCATATATTCTAATCTATAAAACAGTTGGTATTTTAACCAATTCTTTTTGATGTTGCGCTAGTTTAAGAAGTGTATAGAATCAATGAATTTTGAACAAAAGTAACAGATCAAAACAACAATTGTGAAATTCGTTTCCTTCCTTGACAGCTCACATGCTGAGTGCTAATTTTTCGTCTTCACAGTCAAATCGTTTGCAGTACAAAAAGACTGCACCGTTATAAGTGTCAAAAGCTTAGAAATTAATGGCTACAACCTTTTATTTGTTTCTATTGTCTCGTACAAAATTCTTTTGTCTATTATAGGCTTCATAATGTCAGTGTTTAGCGTCATTGCTTTTGTGGAGTTTCCGAAAAGACTATTGTGTGGGACGCGTGGCGTGCGCCGCGTGATATTAGGACGTGTCTTCAGCCAAAAAACAGTTTAAACTGGACTATTGTCAGTAATTTGACACAGATTTTGCTACGGATTGAGTTGAAATTTGTATTTTTTATAAAGAGTTTAATTACTCTTTAATTAATTCGTATATTTTACTCTTCAAACCCGAACACGATAGCCTAGTTACTATCTTTTTTACTTTTGGTAAAAAGAATATATATATATCTATATCTATATATCTATATATATATATATATATATATATATATATATATATATATATATATATATATATATATATATATATATATCCCCCTCATTTGTAAAAAGCGAACAATTGAATATATATAATATCCTAGGTATAGTACCACCGCTTCACCTATTCCTGCCACAATAGCGTGCCTGGTGTTTCGTGTTTAAAGGCGATGGTAGTCTTTCCACGAGGAGAGTCAAATGCTTTTTTACTATCTTATGATATATAAAAAAATATTCACCTTCTCCAAACACGAAGAAATTTTTTTCCTCGAGAATATTTTTTTAGGGATAAAAACACCTTATATAAAAATAGTAAGAAAGTTTGGCCTCGATTGTTCTTATAAACGAGTTTTAAATTCTATACAATTATTTCTAATTCATATCCCATCGATTGACTACGTTAACTTACGACTTCCACGACCATCAATTTGAATTATTTATATTTTAACAATATTCAATGGTTCCTTAGCGTTACAAAATGATATATGAAGTGATTGTGTATCAATAAATTACAATTTGTACGAAAAGCATAACATGTTTTCATTAAGTTACGTTAGATTTATATTGTTTAATAATAACTCGCTGTGGTGTAAGTTAGCGAAAACGAGAACATTATTCATTGTTTAAAGCTGTTTTACAGTTTTTGCTCGAGAAATAATTATGAAATATAGAAGATATTGACTTTTTTGTTGGCCGATTTAATAATCCTAATAAAGATAATAATAATAAAAATGCCTGATATCGTCTTAATAGATCGGATATCTTCAAGAATTTTCTTGATAGACATCAATATTCCACATACAAACACTTATAGTTTCACTATGTCCGACGTCCGTCCGTCCGTCCGTTCGTCCTTCCGTTCATCCGCCTGTCCGTCCGTTCGTCGGCTCAGAGATCCTTAGTACTTGAAAGCTGTAATTTTGGCATACCTACATATTAGTTATGACAACAAAGTGGTAACACAAATCTTGAAAAATATTTTTAGGGTGGCACCTTTACATGTAAAGTGGTTAGTTAATTTTTTTAGGGTAGCACCTTTACATGTAAAGTGGTTAGTTAATTTTTTTAGGGTAGCACCTTTACATGTAAAGTGGTTAGTTAATTTTTTTCATGTACCCCATAATATGTGATGTCGTTGGATATGTTTATAAAAAACTAGCTGTTGCCCACGACTTCGTCCGCGCGCACTTCGTTTACTCCGCACAGCTCCTCCCCCGTAGGTGATAGCGTGATAATATGTAGCCTGTATGTTGGCCCGACCTATTAGTAATATTCTTGCAAAATTTGAAGTAAATCCATGCAGTACTTTTTGAGTTTACCACGGACATACATACAGACAAACAGACAAAAATTCTAAAACCTATATTTTTGGCTTTGATATCGATTGTAGATCACGCCCCAAGTATTCTTAAAAAAATATTCAATGTACAGTTTTAACTTTCCTACGATTTTATTATATGTATAGATATTGTAGGTTTGTGAAAACAATTTTCGAGTAAGCGAGTCGTTTGTGATATATTAAGCTTTAAAGTGCTAATTTTTGTTAGAGACAAGTGTCTACCCTTTTTACAACTAAACTGTTGGTTTTGGAGGTAGAAGAAAATTCACGGTAGTAGTAAATATGGTGAAGTTAAAAGGAAAACTATCATAGCTAAGAAGGCTTTACAGGTTTTATAACAGTTGACCAACTCGGAGAAGTTCCTTTAGGCGGTAAACCTATGGTTCCGATATATCCGTCATTGACGTTAAATAGAATAAATGTTTATAGTATGAAACATAAAAGATCTTACTTCGCAATATTGGGCAACTTCGGAACCTTACGATGCGCGCGGCCCGATACGAACTTTGCCAATTTTTCTAGATGCTGGTAGTGAAACATTAAGCCAATCTTTTTTCCTTCTTAAATTAATTTACTACGAGAAAATATAAATAATTATGACTTTTTATAACACTGGAGTAAACCCCCGTCTATTATCAAGAGTCAGGTTTTCTATCGTAGGCTAAATGATTTTTTTGGGTTATCTCTGGATACATATCATCTCTTTTTGTGTATCATAGGATAAAAAATAAGTATATGATTCTCCTGATGCAAAGAGACATTCGTCATTCATTCGAATTTATGCGTATTTACAGAAAGAATAGTTAAAGTAGTGTTGCCAAACTCAGACAGAACTTAATAGAACTTCACTATATGTTTCGGCCTCATTGTAGAATTTCTCTTTTCTTGTATAGTATTAAACCGACCCGTTGGTCAAGTGGTTAGCGACCCTGACTACGCAATTGACGGGACTTGGATTCGATCCCCGATGGGGACAAACATTTGTGTAATGAGCATAAATGTTTGTATTTCCGGGTTTGGGTGTTAATTATGTATGTAAAAGTAATTGTGTATGTATTTCTTTAAATATATTCTAGTATTTATATATGTATTTCTATGTATTAGTATCGTTGACTAACACCAAATAATTTGCTTACTTGGGATTAGATCAATAAGTGTGATTTGTCCCATGAATATTTAATTATTATTATTTATTTATTTATTAAACTTAACTTAATCCATACTCCGATACTTGATATTATAAAATGTAAATGTAACTCTGTCTGTCTCTTTTCACGCCTACCAGAAAACCAATTTAGATTAAATTTGGTACAAAGATAGTTTGAGACCCGAGAAAGGACATAGGATAGTTTTTATCCCGGAAATCCCACGGGAATGGAAACTATGAGGGAGAAGCCCCGGCATTGTCAATCTTTTAAATCGTTGTCCACACGGATGAAGTCGCGGGCACAGCTAGTATACTACCAAATTTATCTGTTTTTCTATCTTGTATAAGTATGCCATGATATAATTGAATACCGGCTCGACCGGTTTCGATAAAATTGTTAAATAGAGAGAGTAGTGCGTAGCAGACCATATGGTCAAAGAATTTACCCCTAGCGAAGCGGGCATGTCATAGCGAACAAAAATATAAAAATGTAGTATTGTAAAGTTAGGTATATTAACATTGCAGATAAGTTTAATATAAAAACGTGCGTATGTACTGAGCAGATTCACGAGAACTGTATTAGACAATGTAAAGAAAAGTTTGGCATACATAAATTATAAGAAACTGTACAAATTATTGTTGTAAAATAAATAATTAAAAAAAAAAACAAATCTATTAAGTACATCGAAACTAAAGAGTTATTAAAATATTGGCAGTAATTTTATTTTTTATACCATGAAGGAAAAAGACAACACAGACAACAAAGATTTAAACGGTGCATCGCAATCCATTCGCTGTGGGTCGTAAGTTTATTGACTACCTTACCATCTTCCGGAATACGACAGTGCCATTCACTGACGTTATTCCGGCTGAGAATATATAATAGGCTATAATTATTTCTTATTGATGATGACAATAATAAAAAAGTATATTCACGCCCGTGTCCCCGAACAGGTAGGCGCAGGTGCACCCACGATTAGCCGAAGATACGTAGGTCCCATAATTTAATAGGAGGCCAGTCTATCGCCAACGGGACATTCTTCCAATCCCGGGCAACGTTGTTTCTTTTTTCAGAAAATCGAAAAAAAAACATATTTTTATTTATCTGACCCAAGAATCGAACCCAGGACCTAATGTGGTTAACGCCGACACCGGCCCACTAGACCACAGAGCCAATTTCCCTGAGACTTTTTCATGAAATATTCGATATCTTATTTGTAAATTAAAGCATATCATGATGGGGGCAAATAAAATTGACTAGATTGTTAAATTGTTAACGTTTCATAATTTTATCAACCATAATAATCGTCCATACCGTGAAAATATGGTGTCCATAAGATATTTCATACAAATCCAGAATATGTGAGTAACTTGTATTCTGTTTTTATTAAATTTTTATTAAAACTAGGAACGCTAGGAAATATTAAACGTGCTTTCAACGCAGTTTTCAGGTACTATATTGCTATTATATTAATTGCCAAAAAGCGCACAAGAAGGGGAGCCACCATGTAGACACATAAATAAAGCGCTTCCAGCGCTTCTGTCGGTAGTTAATTTACGATATTATTAAATAAGTTTAACTATTTCATGAAGGAGTCGCGGGTTTAGTTAATCATTGCGATAAACGCTTTTTTATCATTGATCTGATCAAGAAACATCATGATGTGGCCAATAGGTCGTGAAATTTTAATGAAATGGTACCGCTTCATGAAATTCTCGAGCATTTCATAATTTATAGGACCAGATCACGACTAATACATATAAAAATCATTTAAAACCGTTTGTATATTCAAGTGTAAAGACGTCACGAACATACATACGCAAATATTTGAATTTATAATGTAAGAGAGATTAAAATAGTAAAAAAATTAATATAAATAGAACTAGCTAATCCGTGCGAGGATTTCGCGTGGCGCCATCTAGCGTTTACCAAGTATAAAACTCGATTAAGATGTTTGATGTAGACCCACAGTGGCGCTCTTATAAAAATTATATTTAATTATTTTCTTTATTAACAAAACAATTTTTTCGAATTTTTTCATATTTTTCGCCCAAAGTAGAACACATAAGCTTCAACTGGGTATTTTTTTGTGTGAAGTAGTTAAAGAGATCGTGACACCCAAAAAAAAAACATCTTTTAAAAAGAATATAATATATGATGATTCTTAGAATTTTCTAGAGCTGAGCTCAGACAGAAAAATATATGGCAAATACAAAGAAACTCATTAGGTTGAGCAGAGATTAGTTGCGAGAATCCTATTAATTGCTAATTCGAAATGAAATGGGTTCTGGACCTTGGCTGAATATTTAATGATCTTAAATCATCCATTCGATTCCAATCCGACGTTCTCAGAACCCAAACGCTATTGTCGTGTCTTCATATGGACGTAAATTATTTTGACAATGGTATTAAAGTATTTATACGTGTAACGGCTTTATTTCTAAATAGCTAACTCGCGCAGCTTTGTCTACGAATAAAATAATGTAGAATAGAATAGAATAAGCTTTTATTCAAAATAAGTATTTCTATGATACATTTTTCGAACAAAATATGTCAATATGTTAAATATGTCAATGTAAGAAATGTTATACAGTATTTTACCCCCTATTTCACTATCTTATGGGATGAATTTCTTATCCCTCGCTGTTAAGAACAGCTCTGTGAAAAATTTCAGCCTTCTTGATCCAAAGGTTTCGACTGAGCGTTGATACGTTTGTCAGTGAGTCAGAACTTTTCTTTTCTATATATAGTCTAGATGTTTTCCATGACTTCTTTCACGTGATTTCATTGGGAGTGAGTTGGGTCAAAAGTAGCCTATGTTACTTAATTACAATGTTGCTTTATATTTGTAAAATAATTTTTAAAACCAGTCTAATAGTTTTTGAGTTTATCCATTACAATCAAACAAATCTTACCTCTTTTTTAATATTAGTATAGAAGTATTAAGCTTCTGCTTTGGCACTTTTATTTAGATGAAGGATAGCCTGTAGGGGTTATCTTACTCAGCTAAGATCATAAGGTTCTGTGATCCCCGGGTTGGGAAAATTGGTTGGACGTTTTTCTCGAAAACACAAAATCAATCATCAGATCGATTAAAATCCGTCGATGAGGATCCCATCTATTAACGTTTGGTGTACTCCGCCTACCCTCCAAGAAAACCGACGTCATGATATTTTTATGTCAATGTTAGGAAGCATAGAGTTTTACTGTTTTATTATTAGTTATGTACTCGTATTCTCCTCATTTTGGTCTGAGCCCTTTCGAAAGAGAATCTCTAAAAAGTTCATCAAAGGCAAGTGATTATTCGGTAGTCATTTGGATGAACTGCTTACGTTCACTTCGAAAAAAGTTGATTATTCCAACGAGTTACTTCCACCGTGTTATATTCTGCTACCTGCAGAATATAACACGGTGGAAGTAACTCGTTGGAATAATCAACTTTTTTCGAAGTGAACGTAAAAGTTCATCAAAGGCAAGTGATTATTCGGTGGTCATTTGGATGAACTGCTTACGTTCGTTTCGAAAAAAGTTGATTATTCCAACGAGTTACTTCCACCGTGTTATATTCTGCAGGTAAAATCCTACGTTTTAACACCACAGCTTTACCAACTTTTGCTTCTATGACATCAATACTTGTCAGTGTGCAGATGCTGTTGGGTTCTGAAACTTATAAATGTAGCCATTGAAATATATTAAAAAGAGACATTTTACTATCGTTTAATGGATGGCCAGACAAGATAACACTAACAATTTATAGTCTTTAGTGGTTGTCTTTTTTTAACTTCCCGCTACGTATGTAGATAAGGAAGTTACTGATTTTGCACCGATTTTCGAAAATAGAGTTTTCACCAGATCTCCGCGTTTTGAGGTCCTAGGAACTTTTTCCGAATATTTTCACAAAGACTTTAGTATGCCTGTGTGTGTAATTATGTGATTAAATACATTCATCGTTTCCCAAATTTACAGCTTTTCAAGAATCAGTATACTTACTGCCATTTTAACAAAATAGGTGAACGGAAGAAATGTACGCTTATAGTTTTTACTATTTTTAACTTAAAATTATCTTAATTTTGCAGGAAGTTTCAAGAATGGCCTGTAGGGTCAACCTTTTACACATTTTTATATAGGCAATAGAGAAATGGCAAGAACTTTTATTGTAGATAATTAAATTTCCATTTTGTAACATATATTTTGATATCACTTGCCGTTTATGACTTATAAGTCTACTAGCTGCACCGTGCAAGCCGCATTGTAAAAAATTTCCCGCGGAACAACTAATTTTTCTGGGTAACCTATGTGTTATTCCAGGTTATCATCTACCTGTGTTCCATATTTCATCCAAATCCGTTTAGCAGTTTTTGCGTGGTTGAGTACCAAGCATCGATCCATCGATCCAAACATCCAAATTTTCGAACTCGCCGTGTTGGTCCCGGCCTCCTTTGAAGAATAGGCCAACTGCTGTTCTGCCAGGCAGGTCGTAAAAGGCGACCGATTGGCTATCGAGTCACTACCATGGTGGCTACTAGGTGGTAGAGTTCTGCATTGTCTCGCTCGGGTCTGGTACCACCGCCTCACCTATTACTGCCGCAATACCGTCAGTACTTGTCGCTGTCGTGTTCCGGTTTGAAGGGTAAGGTAGCCGGTAAACTTATGCATGTGACATTAGACCTCGCCACAAGATAGCAACGCATCATTAACATCTTTGGAGTCTATAGGCGATGGTTGGCTCTTTCCATGAGGAGACCCATCTGCTTGTTTGCTATCTTATGATATAAAAAAAACTTATAATATTAATATGGAACCACTTGCTGCTTACGACTTATAAGACTATTACTATTGGACTTTTTAATTTTTTAAATTATTTGTGTTAAATATTTTTTAATTTTGAAATATTTTTTTTTAAAAGGATAAAAGTGCGTGCTCCTCTATTGACTGCATTACTCTATTTAAAGTCGTAAAAGGTTTGTGTTTTAATAGAATATACTTGTAGATAAGTGTATAAAATTGAATAAGTGCACACTTACGGAGATATAAGCTGAAGCAGTTATTCACAAAATAGAGACACTTCCATCCCCCTTACTTGAAAGTGATTTGTGCATCTACAATGAGTACCTACGTCATACTCACATACCACATGAATACTTTCATACTAGACTCATTTATAAAAAACTCCTGCAACATAGTGCAAGAAAAATCGTCTATTTTCTGTACTATTTCCATTAGTGTTATCTACTTGTTTGATTATCTTTCGTATAAAAATGTATCTGTAGATATAAATATCACAATGATATAATGCAATAGCGCGTCCTCTTCTCAGTAGAATAATAACATAGAGATGAATTATTATTTCCTGTTTTTTAATTCTTTACAAATTAAATATTATATTTATCACAATGCACGCTATGTAGGATGTTGGCAAGGTTATCAAAGTAATAGGTACACTAGTCACAATTACATAATACTAGCTGACTCAGCTGACCCAAATGTCACTCCTTATGTAAGCCTCTCAGAGCAGTGTTTTTCACAAAAAAAGGAAAACACATATATAATAAAGTCAAATACTTAGCCTATATTTGGCCCCGCGTCTTTAATTATTTTTTAGCTAAATCTTTATAGTCACTCATGCATAGCCAATCATTCACCTCTTACGAAAGGTCTATTCTTAAAAAATTGCCCGGACTAAGACGGCGTAAATTCTAAGAAGATGAAAAAATGAAGTAATTTTAAAAAAGCTGTCTTAAATTACCGATAATGTGATGTTATATACTTTCTTAAGAACTTTTTCAACATTTTTTTTGAAGAAAATTCGACATGGCTAGGTTTGAACCACAGATCTGTGACGGATCTTGTCCTCTGACCAATATCGCTTATCCAATTAGTTTTTACCTTTTTAAAAAAAATGTTAAAAATCATATAATAATACATGCACTTTATATACACATAAACTAGGATTATATTTTGATAGCAAACTCACAACGACCTCTAGGACGTAGTACAATGGTAGTACATTAATCTCTTTGTAAACTTATTCGTTTTTACACAGTTATAAAATATTTTTTACAGATATCAACACTTATCAAAGGATTTAATACATGCTCACTGCTTCTAATTTGCTAACGAAAAATTGTTTAAGTTTATAAAATAGCCTTTGTCTAAAAACTTTATATGCAAATATCTTGTGGATTCTTCTCAGAACGCCTTCTAAAAATCCGAAACAATCGTCAATCGACACGTAAGGTATTCGCCGTGTCCAAGTTTGTTAGCAGGAAATGATTGTATTAGCATAATGCATTCGGTCGTCTAACAAAATTCAAAATGCCCTTTAAATATTTTACGGACGGATGGACTCGGCGCCGCTGTGATAAAAACACAACACCTTGCTACTCGTGGTGTCTACTAAAGTGTTGGTTTTGCACCATCATGTATATTAAGGTAGCTTTACACTTACAAATATATATATCTCCTTTTGCCACAGTTCAATAAATTTTAGGATCTCTTAAGATCTTCTAAAGTCTTATAGCCAATACCTTTGTAAAACGATTCCTTACTCACAAAAGAAGTAAATTCTTGAACCTTCTAGGTGATGAAAGTAATTGTCGTATCTTTGTGTGATGATACTGCGTTCACTTGATGAAAGATAAATATGAGGTTCAAAAGAAACGCTGAAAGAACGAAAGATACGTGGACTGAGAAAGTGAACTTTTAAATTCGAGTGCAGGGGATGTAAATTAAATACAAATATGAATTTTATATGCAAAAGTGGACGACGTATATAATATACGAATATGCGAATGTATTTAAGTGTATTATATAGTGTGGGCTAATCTACGATTTTGATGACGGAGACATGACCGCCCCGTTGGTTGAATGGTTAGCAAACCTTACTATGCATCGATAAGACTTAGGTTCGATTCCGAACAGGGACAAACATTTGTGTGATGAATATAGATGTTTGTATTTCTAGATTTGGGTGTTTATTATTTATATTTTAATATTTAAATATGCATTTCTATGTATTAATATCATTGACTAACACCCATATCACAGGCACATAAATTGCTTACTTTAGGGCTAGATCAATTTGTGTAATTTGTCTAATTTGTTTTTTTTTTAATATTTATTAAATTTCTTACTTAGCTTATTTTCATCCAGATGTTAGTAAATATTATGGTATCTAATACTGCGCTAAAAATAAAATAACTATTGACTGCTTATATGATTTGCATAGCTTTTTGATTTATTAGCTTATTCAGCTGTAGATCCCGAGAAGCCGGCCTGAATTCAATACTAGATCTGGAACATCGTTATACATCACTTTTCATGATGATGGATGATCATCTCCATTACCGAATTTGTCAACCTTAAAGTCTACTGATAGTAAAATACTTTCAGCATGTCATATATTACGTATTCTCGGAGACACATCAAAATGTTGATACCTTATCATGTCCAAATTCGGCCTTCTACCGAATTTTTTGACAATAAGAAAATTAAAAGTACTTTACACCTGCATTGGATTAAGACCTCAGGTCTGTAATCTATAGTTAAACTTGACTAAAAACTAGAGTTATCCATTCTATTGCTTAGATACTCTTTTTCGTATTTACCCCCCCCCCCCTCTCCTTTAAGGAATAGGTACACCGCCTGCTATTATTACAGGCAATAATTTTAAGGCAAACGATAGTCCAATACATATTATTACCACAAAATCTAGCATTTTTGGGAATTTTGGTAAATAATTGGTACTGTAAGTTTCGCCTGGGTTTGATATACTACTTTACGGATTTCTGCTGCAATACCTTTAGTCATGGTACTTTTGTACAACCGTAGTTATAAAAATATTGCAACTATGCCACACAAATAGCAATGCATTATTATTATATTTAGTATATATTCCCATTAGAAGAGCCATCTGCTAGTTGTTACTCTATCGTACCAAAATGTCTTATGTTAAAAAAACAATATTTTTAACCAAAACTTTTAACGTGTATAGGCGCCATAACAGCCAGACTCTTGCTAGGGATAATCTTGCTAATGAACATGTAGACAGAATAGTAATCCGACTTCCTGATAGATAAGACTGTATTGTTTTGGTACTACTTTTATCTTAAACTTTAACTTTTTATTACGGAGCCGTTGACCGCCGTAACTTATTAATCCTTTTGTCTACTTTTTAAAAGATATGCTGTCTAGATTTTGTATGTACATTAAAATAAATTCATTTAGAACTTAAAGAATAATCCGGAAACGCTTAAACACCTATTACTGGAATTATTGTGATTGTTAATGACTTAAGATATATTTTTTGTTGTTACTGGAAGACAAGATTCTTTTGTCGCCGTCTAGACACAAGTTTCCGTCAAACTAGCCGACATGTTGACTGTTTTTAAGCCCCCAATGCAAAAAGCTAAGATTAACATGTGTAAGTAACTATTTTTTTTAAAGCAAAATGGTTTTAAAGAGGATCTGACTTTCTAATATAATCACTCTTCCCCCCTTTCCAGACCAAAATCAATTTAAAAATATTTGATTTAATTATTGTGTTGTAAGTCTTAATGCGTATAATTTCTTTTTAATTTTTTTTTTAAACTGATAGGTGTCGAACTGTGGCGTTATTGTTGTTGCATGATATATGCATTTTGTTGTGTTTGTAATTGTAAGGAGAAGGTTCTTATAAAAGAAAATATTAAGAAAATTGCGCGAAAAAATAGAAAATTTAAGAAAATACTTAATCACCATATAAAGTTTAATGCAATTATATATATATAATTGCATTAAACTTTATATGGTGATGGTTGATACTATAAACACGAAATAGGTTGATTGGCTTTATGAATTCATTTTATTTTATTATCAATATTATTTAATCCACTCAGAATAGATTCTTATTAAAAATCACTTCATTCGGATCTGTTTTTTTATAGTAAATATAGAGAAAAAAAACGTCCGGCGTGTACTTTTGGATTTTCCAATTTTTTTATTTTATTTATTTGTACAGATGTACAGAGTACAAATGTACAGATAAACATTATTTTTTATTTGTATGTTTGTATTTTATGCACTGCCATAACCTGTTCATTCCATTGAGATGAAACTCCTTCAGTCTATTGCTTGCACCTTCAAGAAGGAGTAGTATGGAGGAAAAAAGTAGAAGAACAGACTTTTAAGTTAATATATGTGGCGCTGTTTTGTTTTATAGGATAGCAAACTAGTAGATAGTTCTTGATAGAAAGAGGTAAACATCGCTTATATGTTAATGGTGCGTTGCTTTCCATGTAGCGGGTGTGGAATACCACAAGCACAAGTTTATCGGTTATAAGTTTATCGGCTACCTTACCCTCTAAACTGGAATATAACCGTGATAAGCATCGACGCTGGTGTGGCAGATATACATAGGTAAGGCGATGGATACATAGGTACTGGTCCAGATATTGCAGAATTTTATCATCTAGTAAATTTTACAAATACATTTTGTCGTAGCAATGCGTCCAGTGCAAGAATTAAATGGATACGGCAATTTCTTAGTCAGTGTAGCCTTTTTTATATTATAAGGTAGCAAACAAGCAGATTGGTCTCTTGATAGAAAGTGAACCATCGACTATAGACACCATGTGTCGAGGTGGCGACACGTTGTGGCGAGGTCTAATGCCCCATGCATACGTTTACCAGCTACCTTACCCTCCAAACCGTAACACGACAATGGCAAGCACTGACGCTATTGCGGCAGGAATAAGTAAGGCGGTGGTGTCAGCCCCAGGCGAGACAATGCAGAACTCTACCACCAAGTAAGCCTGCATTTACAATCAGAAATATTGAGTTATATAGTTAGTATTTACCGATGAAATAGAGTCACTCCGGTGGTATGTATTAAGCCTTGACTTCTTACATAACATAAAATATTAATACATAAAATCACACAACATGTTGTGTATGCCATGGCATATTTCAATTTTTTCACTTGGTTTACAATATATATAATAGCGTTTGATATTTAGAAGCGTAACTGCTCCTATGAGAGGCTACACGTTTTACGTCCAACACCGTATCTATTAGTATTTTTGTGGTCTGTGGTCAGGTGCTAATAATTCTAAAATAAAACAATATTTAACAAAGTTCCAGATGATTCAAATACTCAATCGGAAACGAATAATATTAATAGAATTTTCAATGGTTAACATATCTCCGGTATGGTCTAGTGGCTAGGATACCTGGCTCTCACCCAGGAGGCTCGGGTTCGATTCCCGGTACCGGAATACTTTTTTCAATATCTACTAATCAGTTGATATTTTTATTTTTTTAATTTATTTTATATAAAAATACTTTTTGAATTTAAATACCTACTAATTGTTTTCATATTCTTATTTTTTTTTATTTAAAAAAAGTTCCTAAAATGTAATTGCGATTATGTTTTCCTGGTCATATTATCGCATTCCTATCCGGACCGCGATCCGTATCTGGACTTCCAAATTGGGATTTTAATCTAATTTAATAAAATTAAATAGAGATCTATCTATGCCTTTTTTAAACTAAGAAAATATAAAAATATATTCACGTAGCTTGAAATGTACATCGAATGAGACGAGAATACATATTCCAGTAAGTCAAAATTGTTATAGTAGTTTTTGGATTGCTCTAGGTATATATTGCCAGTGCTTTTCATCGTCGTGTCCGGTTTAAAGGGTAAGGTAGCCGATAGATTTACGCGTGTGGCATTACTATCACGCCACATGGATAGCAACGCACCAATAACAGTAATATGCGATTGTTTTTCTTTCCATCAGGAGTACCAACTGCTTGTTAGATCTTATGAAAAAAACGTACAACGTTTGCGAAAACTCTTAACAACACATTCAGAGAGCACCCGATCAATCTGATCAAGATATATCAATCTAGGTCTTCCCTGATACCTACAAATTTTACCTATTTTTAATATTTAGAATCTTATCGTTCGTATCCCCGAAGAAGTAACACCTCCTTACCTCTTACGCTTAGCTCGATTCGCTGAAGATATTTAGGGCCGGTGTCTGAAACGCAAATTAATTTTAACAACAAATTAATCTGTATTTCATATAATTTTTGCAAGCAAATGATCTGTTAAACACAGATTAATTGCTTGTTAAAATTAATTTGCGTTTCGGAAACCGGCGCGGCGGTTAGTTCTACAACGTGATAGGTGGAAAGCCTATCGTCAACCGAGCACTTATCCAATCTCGGGCAACTTTGTTTTTATCAGAAAACGGAAAAAAACATATTTTTGATTTGGTCGGTAATTACACCCGAGACCTCGTGTAGCAAACAAGCAGATGGGTCTCCTGATGGAAAGACTCAACCGTTGCCTATAGACACCAAAGATGTTAATGGTGCGTTGCTATCTTGTTGCGAGGTATAATGCCATATGCATAAGTTTACCGGCTACCTTACCCTCCAAACCGGAACACGACAGTTACAAGCACTGACGCTATTGCGGCAGGAATATGTAAGGCGGTGGTACCAGACCCGGTCGAGCCGATGCAGAACTCTACCAACTAGTAGTCACAATGGTATTGACGCGCATAGCCACTAGGTCACCTTTTACGACCTGCCTGGTAGAAAGACAGTTGGCCTATTCTTCAAAGGAGCTCGGAACCAACACGGGGAAAACCACTAGACCACAGAGACAATTTATAATATTTGTTTCGATTTAGACGACATAGTACCTAAATAGCTGACTACTTTCAAACCTGACTGTACACTCTGAATGGTATGAAAGGTTTGTTGTGCAAGGTGCATACGACCACCCAACGCGCTGTATGGGCCATTGTATCGCTCGTTAGCTTAGGTAGCCGAGACCTCGGATGTCAGGTTATAAGGTTAGTGATAATAGTTGTTCGGCTGCCGGGTGGTTTGTATGTATATATTATGTACTATCTGGCCATATTATCTATATACTATCTGTACGGTGTAAAAAAACGCTGTCTAATCCGTAAAGGTATTGTTTGGTACCTAATAAAATCATACATATTATGCTATTATTTTGCGGTTATACAGGTTGACAGGTAGTTAATTATGGTCATAAACAATAAAAATATAATGAAAAGAAAATATTGCATAACTGCATGGTTAAACTCAACAAATTAGGTAAGTAATATTTAAAAATTATGGTCACCAAGTAGGCGATTGACGCGCGCCTTGACTTAGGGCTCAAACCGGCGATCTCGGCGATGTACGACATTAATTAATGGGTAATTGGTAGCCAAGTGTCATTCGTGAAACGAAACGTTATATTGTATCGATCATTTTTGATCAATTTCATACAAAACCTTAGCCAAGTGGCACTTTTGACAAGCAAAATTGGTGATCCAATGATTAGCGAACGCTAAAACCCTGTAAATTACGCTAAAAATGGCGGATAATCACTATTATTTAATCAGCTGTTCTAAATCGTGGATAATATCTGTTAGAATTTTTGATAATTTTGAAGTAAAATGAACGCAAATTGCCATAATTTAAGAGTCCTAACCTAACTAGGGGGTTTTCAATACATTTTCTTTTTTTAAGTCGCAGACGCCTTTGTAATGAATTTCGGTTTTCATCCCCTAACTCCACGGGGAATTAACTCAGAGCAAAGTGACCTTGACAAAAGTTGGTGTCCCTTACCCCCTCCACGTAATGGTGCAACAAAAAAGGGGTGTTATATAGGGTTGAAATTTTCCATCAAAATTTTTCTAAGTCCTGCGCACGCTCTGACCGCTAACCGAGCTCTCTGTTCATTCTAATATAACGCATTGGCGTCATTTCGACCAAATTGGTAGCCAAGTGGATTATGGCTTGTTTAACGTTCGTTCCATACGAACTTTACGAATTATATCGAATATTGTCTCTGAATTGAATATAATAAAAATAAGAACAGAGTCGCTATATCTGATTCAATTTTGATTGTATGTACCGCGTGAGTGCGAATAAGATAAAATATACTATCTTTTCTTCTTAATTACTGTCATGCCGTAAGTTTCTATATAGCTAACATGTTAATTGAACTCTGTCAGTACTACGGACTACCAATTTAAAGAGTTATAAAATTAAATACTGTCACCAAGATTTATGTATTTATCTTCATTGCTATCAAATTTGATTGTTTTAACATATTTTAAGTAAATCCTCTTTACCTACCTTACTTACGATAGTCACATTTTAAAACTTATGTTTCAGATTTATGAAAGCTGATGATAAATTTATTATTAAAAATGAACAAAAGTATGCAAAACTGAACATATAAAACTTCTTTTTTACGTATTTTTTGGCATACATATTTACAGAAATGTAAAATTGATCGAAATCTATTGCTACACTGAAAAATAAACTATCTTTCTTTGTTTCATTAAATTTACAAAATACAAGGGTTGTAACAAGAATATAGTATTTATAACCTGAACTTATAGTGTCTGTAAAATATTTAAAGACGAAATATTATATTTATCATCATTAAGACATTGTCAGCATTTTGCAAGCCTATCACTACTTACAATGTGTCTAGGCAGTTCGTTAGAAGCGAACAATTGGGTAAACGAGTCACTTGTATTGTGGCTTCTAAGTGGTAGGGTTCTGCATTGTCTCGCCCGGGTCTAATACCACTGACCCACCTATTTCTGCAGCAATAGCAACAGTGCTTGTTACTGTCGTGTTCCGGTTTGGAGGGTAAGGTAGCCGGTAAATGTATGCATGTAACATTAATACCCCCCCCCCCCCCAGCCACAAGGATATCAAAGCACCATTAATAATGTGCCACCAAAAGCCTTCTTAATTTGCGTTAATTTTACTTTAAAATTATCAAAAATTCTCACAGATGTTATCCACGCTTTAGAACAGCTGATTGAATAATAGTGATCAACCGCCATTTTAAGCGTAATCTGCAGGGTTCTAGCGTTCGCTGATTATCGAATAATTCGCTACTATTTTGCTTGTCAAAAGTGCCACTTGGCTACGGTCTTGTACGAAAATTGACAAAAATGATCGATGCAATATAACGTTTCGTTTCACGAATGACACTTGGCTACCAGTTACAAATTCGTTTACGCTCGTGTCAACAGCTTATGACAAATCCATAAATTTCTCTTTCTATTGTACTAACGTTGATGCCACATCTTGGGGGGCAAATCTTTTTTGCTTTTAATGCACTTTTCATATAAATAAAACTTATAACCTCGGTGAAAATAATACTTCAAAGTGACGTTTACCGTCAATTCAGAGACAATATTCGATATAATTCGTAAAGTTCGTATGGATCGAACGTTGAACAAGCCATGATCCACTTGGCTACCAATTTGGCCTTAATATCGCCAAAGCGTAATATTTATTTATTTATTTATTTAAAATTTATGCACAACATGTACAGAGGTGGACTTAATGCTACATGACATTCTCTACCAGTCAACCTTAAACAAATATAAACAGTGTTTACGATGGGGTGCACAGAGAAACTTAATACAATCGTTTACTACTGACATATTCCTTCTTGATTATTATTAAGATAAATTAAAATTAAAGAAAACAATAAGATAATACGATATTACAATATACTTAGATACAAGTAATATATTACATATATAATACATTATACATATACCTACATAAATACCTATATATATACAAGTACATATTTATATATAGTTATATAAATACATATATACATACATATTATACTACCATAGCGCGTAACACCATTATTCTGCCAAATGCTTACAGAGAGAACGTTTAAAAGACAATTTGGAGGGACTATTCCTAATATCAATGGGAAGAGTATTCCAAAGCCTCACAGCTTCAGAAGAAAAAGATTTGGATAAGAAATCGGTACGACAAAAAGGTACTTGAAGAGTCGGGATATTTTCTGAACGAAGTTGGCGTGAATGTGTGGCATGTTGAAATATGAATTTTGACTTAAGATATTGAGGTGCATTAGGATTATAAAGAATTGAGGTGCATTAGGATTATATAATATTTGAATAGTTACTGAGCGTTTGCCACTTGTCTAGGGGGGCTGCCTAGTAACCTATGTCAAGCAAATACTAATTGACATTCACATCCTCAAGACCATTTAAACTTGTCCAATTAAAATAAGAAAAATGTCTTATAATATCCGTTATAAGTTTTTAAAATGCAGATAACAATCTTGTAGACTGGGTTATCATGACAATATCATCACATCTATATAAATAAAAATTAATTGCGACAATGTTTGTATGCGCATTACTGCTGAATAATTTAACCACTTCTTTAAGTTAATTAACAACCTCTTTTTTTGTTTGTTATTGATGGGAAAAGATTTGCATGTAAAAAACAAATTATAAAATCGTACAACAAAGTTTGTAAAATCTCATAATATGAAAATTGAGTGAATGAGTGAGAGAGAAGATAGTGGGTAAGATCTTCAACATGAACATTGAACACTAATATTATAAATGCGAAAATCTGGTAGTAAACAGCCAAATTACATTTTGAAAAAAAAAAAAATTATCACTTCTGTAGTCTAGTGGTCCGGTGTCGGTGTTGACCACATGAGTTCCCCGGTTCGATTCCCGGATCGGGCAATTCAAAAAAACTTTTTTTTACAAGTTTCTTCTAAAAACAACGTTACCCGGAATTGAAAAGTGTCCGATTAGCGATAGAATTGCCATCTATAACTTTGTGGGACCGAGCGTCGACTAATCGTAATTGCACTTATTGTACCTTTGCCTACCGCTTCGAGGATACGGGTGTGAAGATATCTTTTTAGATAAAGCTTGGCAAGGAGATACATGTAGACCCGGGGTCAAACCTAAGCTACTTATAATTTAAAATCAATTCCTGAGGATCTGAAATTGAATGAATAATATATATGTCGCGGCCACATTGTCAAATTGCAATTTTTTATGAAATATTCGAAAATTTTATGAAAAAATCGCATTTCATGTTGTGGACAACTGAAATCGAAAAATTGTTAAATTGTTAACGGTTCACGATTTTATCATCCACGTTGGCCAATTCTTGAAAATATGGTGACCATATCTCATAAAAATCGAGAACATATTATTAAATTTTTATTGTTTTTTTAAGTCGACAGACATTTATTAAAACTGCAATAGCGTTCTTAAATTTATTTCCGAAATATTAAAAGTCCTTTTAACATATTATGTTTTAGATTTTTACCAAATAACGCTCGATGAGGCGGATCGCCATGTTGATACATACACAAGCGCTTCCAGCGCCTCTATCACTAGAGTAACTATCTATGTAACTATTTTGTGATATCAAATAAGTTTGACCACTTCATATCAATAAACGATTTCATGTCATTGATCTGATTCAAAAAATCACGACGTGGCCAGTGAACAGTGAAAAAGTTCATGAAATGGTGGTATTTCATGATGTGGAATGTAGAATATAATATGTAATAAATACGCAATGTAGAATATATGTAATAAATTTCTTACATTAATGGCCTGCTCGCGGGTAAATCTGTGCGAGTCAGCTAGTTTATTTTATATAAATTTTAGTGGTTATATCGTTGACTCTCAATTAAAGAAATTTGCATATCATATCCCATTTTATATGTGCTAACTTAGATAAAATATAAAAATACTAGACGAAAATACTTACACACTCGAAGCGATAAGTAATACATTGTATTTTGTCATAAAATAGGATCATACATCCCATAAAATACCAAATTTCAGCGATTCAATCATTTTTATGGCTCATAAAAGTTTTTCTTGACCATCGAAATTATATATGTGTTCAAAGTTGTTACGACATTTATTACCCATAATGAATTACTCATGGATAATAATATATAAACATCTGTCTGTATGCTACTTAAGATTTAGAAACCAGACGTCATGTCAATCAATTGAAGATCCCTCTTACATTAAACATATGTTGCAGGCGTGAATATCTACATTATAGACAATCCCTTACTATTGTATCTTACACCCTCTTTCGATTTGAAAATTTTGTAGTTTTCAATTTTTTTTTATATCATAAGATAGCAAAAAACTATCAACAAATAGGCCAACTGCCGTTCTGCCAGGCATCTTGTAAGAGGCAACCGATTGGCTATGCAAGTCACTACCATCTTGACTACTAGCTGGTAGAGTTCTGCAATTTTTCGCCCGGGTCTGGTACCACCGCCTTACATATTCTTGCCGCAATAGCGTCAGTCCTTGTCACTGTCGTGTTCCGGTTCGGAGGGTAAGGTAGCCGGTAAACTTATGCATATGGCAGTAGACCTCGCCACAAGATAGCAACGCACCATTAACATCTTTGGTGTCTATAGGCGATGGTTGACTCTTACCATCAGGAGACCCATCTGCTTGCTGCCATCCTCTCATATATATATAAATAAATAAATAAATAAATAAATAAATAAATAAATAAATATATATATATATATATATATATATATATATATATATATATATATATATATATATATATATATATATATATATATATGTCTGCTAATAGAGACACCAAATGTTAATAGTACGCTTCTATCCGTGTGGCGAAATCTTAATGCCACATGCATAAGTATACCTGTTATATTAGTGGCTTGCATGGCCACTCATTTGCCTCTTACGAACTGCTTGGCAGAAAGACAGGTGGTCTATTTTAAAAGGGGCCCGGTTCAACACGAGCAAATATGATTTTTGCTCATTTTGAACTTGATTTTTGCTTAACTGCCATTTTTAGGTTTGCGTACTTTTATAGTGATCAGAGAGGGTGTTCCTATAAAAGTAATCACACTTGACCTATTTATATAATCTATACTAATATAATATTATAACTCAAGAGTTTTTAGTATGTTTGTTTGTTTGTTTGAACGCGCTAATCTCTGGAATTGAAAAAAATCTAAAGGTGTTAGATAGCTTAATAACCAAGGAAGGCTATAGGTCATATACCTGCATGATGGTATATGGCCTATAGCCTTCCTTGGTTATTAAGCTTAAATACATATTGGATACAAAATTTAAAAAAATCTTAACATGACAAAAAAGACAATTTTAATATTTTTTTGTCAATGATAACTGCCAAATGAATCAAACGATTTAAATCTGATTTACGGCATTCGACGCAGTTTTTCAAGATAATGCACAATGATGTTAGTATATCTGTATGTATGTGTATGTGTGTGTGTGTGTCCTGTCTTAAATTTAAAACGCATTTGCCATCTAACAATTAGAGTAAAAGCTGATAATAATAATAGAAAATTGTATAACATATACTCCAAAATTAGATCGTCCAGGTTACATCCATACTAATATTATAAATATGACAGAAACTTTGTCTGTCTGTCTGTCTCTCTTCATGGCTTAACCACTGAACCGATTTGGATGAAATTTGGCAAAAAGATAGTTTGAGACCCAAGAAAGGGCATAGAATAGTTTTAATCCCGGAAATTCCAAGGAAACGGGAACTATGCGAGTAAAATCCCGGAATTTTTATATTAGAATTTTTTCCACGCGGTGGAAGTCGCGGGTACAGCGATTTTATGCATATTTTTTTTTATAGAAGAGGGGGCAAAAGGACAGGAGGCTCACCTGATGGTAAGTGATTACCGGCGCCCATAGACAACTACACTAACAGGGGTCTTGTAGTTGCGTTGCCGGCCTTTTAAGAATAAGTTGGCTTTTTTCTTGAAGATCCCTAAGTCGTATCAGTTCGGAAAAAATTCTGCCGATAGCTCTTTCCACATAGGAGTAGTGCGGGGCAAAAAGTGCTTCGAAAATCGCAGGTTGTGCACTTCCAGACATCGAGATGATGAGGATGAAACTTAGAATTTTGTCACGATGTCCGATGGTGAAATTCGGCAGCAGGATTTAATCCAAACAGTTCCTCGGAACATTCCCCGTGATAAATGTAACCCGTACTTTGTTCTTTGAGAGGTACGATAACTAAACATTCTGCTACAAGTTAATCGAATAGGTAATAAATAACAACATGTTCCTCATCTTAGAGATCAAAGCACAAATATGTTTATAATAGAACTTTACATACAGGTAAGTTCGTTTAATCATTAATAAAATCGTGTCACAACATATAAAGTCAATGAGAGAACAGAGAACAAATATTAGGGGTAATAATATTAGGCGGTATATAATGGCGCGACCTATTTATCAAAGTCGAATTAGTAGATGACATTGAGGCGTAAAACATATGGCCTATTAGTTTGCGGTTTGCCTTACTCGAAGGGAATGGGTGTCATTAAATTAAAATTAGGTGCTAAGTAAATTATATAAATCAAGCGAGTGTGAGGAGCTTCCGCTCAAATTACTAACGGTCACAAATGTTAGGATTAAATTGTTCATACTTTGTGGTCTTGTGGTTAGCCTTATTCGGATCTGATAATGAAGTTTGGGGTTTAATGCCAGGATCGGGAAAAATGTTATTTTTTTTCGAAATTTGGCTCAATAATCGAAATCTTAGTAGAATACATATGAGTGACGAAATATCACGTCCCACTTTGAAGGGTAAGGTGGCTTAAACATACCCGGTACTTACACGAATTTAATTTTGTACGTAATCATTTAGGTCTGAGGAAAAGTACATATTATAGAATACAGAGGTTAAAGGTGGATCGACTCCGTAGATTCCCATCATCCAATCATCCAATTCAAAAATCATCCAATAGTTAACGCGCCACCGTCACACAGGGTCAATATTATTAGGAAATAGTATAATTTGTCAATAGTATTATTCAAATTTTAGAAATAAAGCGGTTAAAGCCCTTTAGAACATTGCCAATAGGCAAGAAAGACCAGCTTATAGTGGACTTTTAACATTTCAAAAATCCACTAATAAAATCAATTGACTTTCAAGCGTCGAGATATATATATATATATATATATATATATATATATATATATATATATATATATATATGTATATATACCGTTCGCTTAGCTCAAAATACTACAATATATAATACATAATATAATGTATATTAACTACGTACTTCCAAAAGGAAGAATTGGTCAGTCGGGTAAAATTAACCTATATAACTCCTGGATAATGCAGTTTTCTAATGGTAAAATAATTTTTAAGATCGGTCCAGTTTTTGAATAATTAAATATATTGGTATGGTAAGGATTTATTGTAGGTAATACAGAGTGATCCAAGTTCATAAAAAATATTCTGCTTTCCTGCAAGCAACTTGTGATTACCTCACAAGTTGCTTGCAGGAAAGCAGAATATTTTTTCAACTCGTGACTTTATTCCTTTCCATTCCATTCAACATGTGAGTTTATCCCTTTCCATTAGGATAGCCGTCTGCTTGTTTAGCAAATATAAATATAGCAATCATAAAACAAAAAATAAATATTATTACAAATATATATTATAAATATATTATAAATATATATAAAACAAAAAATAAATATTATTTTGAGCCGACTGACGAATTTTGAGTAACACAAAATTTTGAACAAAATAAATAAATGTATTAATAAATATTATACGCTCAGGACTCACAAATTATCATAATAGATAAAATTACATAAATTAATTCAAAAACGGTAATAAATTAAATGAAATAAAACAACTGATAGCACGATCAGATAAAATTAAATAACTGTGGTATGTTTTGCAAAAATATAGTCTAGAACCAGGCGTATTAAACCAGAGTCATCGATACCTCGAACAAAATACAACAAATGATTTACTAAAAGGTCAAAAACGAATTTATGTCTCTTTGGGGACGTACTGGGCGGTGTCCATTACTCGATATCCCACGTGATTTATTAATATGGTATGCTACGCGAATTTAAGCTGATAATGAAAAATGTTACTGTCAAATTACAGGTTTTATGTAGACGTGCTTGTAACCACTGTTGTGTTTTGGTTTGGTGGTATTGGCACTCGGTGCTTGATATCTGAGCCCTGGGAATCGTAGCGCATCAGGTCACTGGTGTTTATTTGCATTGGTAAATAAATCATTTTCGGAATTTTTTACAAATGATTATGAACCGTTTTAATATCTATCAATTTGAAATAGTTTCTTATTCGTACAATAGAATATAAACTGGAAACGAATTCCTTAAAAAAATTTGCGAATAATTTCCAAAGAATTTTAAAAGATTTTTTTAAGGTGCAATGTTAAATTCACATAACTAGTGTGTTTAATGTACTAAATTAAGCAAGTACCCATTTTTTTATTCCTATTTCTATGTGCATCCCTTCTACCTGTGCCAATGTATGTGTGCAAAATTCAAATAAATAAATAAACATTTAGCTGAAGAGTAAACTTTTTTCTTTCCTTATGCATCTTTAATCTTCTTGTTTGTTTAGGTTTTATGTCTTCTGTAACTTAGTAACATTTATTATCATCCATTTATTAGTTAATATTTGACTATCAATAAAATCATTTATTGATTGTTTTGTTTTTTTATTTATTGTTGACAATTAATTTATTCTTCTGTAAATCTAACTTTCTGCACACACTTTTTATTAATATGTATTATTTTATTTTCCATTGAATAATAAAATATACGTAATTTTAAAATGTCTCGAATTTGTGACTGCCTTTTTAGTATGTAGGTATACCTACAGGTTCTCTGGTAAAATACGGTACATATTGAAGATCATATTTAATCAATAAAAGTATAGTATAAAAAGAATGTTGTTTAACTACATAGTAAGCTTCAACGAATTTATTTTTATAATATTCAAAAAATTTGGTCACCGCGTGGAAAATAGACGCGCGTTTTGGCCGTCACGTCTCGTGGCGGTAAAGCTCTGCTTGTAAATAATGTACTTCGATATTTATGCGTTTGTGTACGTACTAAACATTTTTGTAAAATAATTAGGTCAAAATTTAAGTGCTTATTTTTTATTCGGTGTCAAAATTTAGTACAGAGTACGCTCTTGCAATATAATATTATGTAAAGTATTTTACTAATTAACCTTTATATTAGATTACATATTTTGATTTTGATTTTGTTAAGTCAATGACATTTTACTAAAAGACAGGTCATAAGCCAACATTATATAATATGTTACTATAGCTACTTATAACCAAAGAGTATACAATCACTGTTTTAATTATGACGTGACGTGATTAAATAAATTCAGGCAATGCCCTGTTTTCATGATGCCATTTTGAAATCCAAACAACGCATCTATACTTTTTTACATAATTGCACTTAAGGCGAGGCATCACGACAAACGGGAAAAAACTGGTTTGTTTAATAACGTTTTTGTATTGATTTTTAAATAACAATTTTACAAAAAATACACAATATACCTGAAGATATTATCTAAAGAATGTGCTAACACATTACATGATTTACTCGATCATATAAAATTCCGAAAACAGGCTAAAAAAATCTCTAAAACAAATAATTTGTTTATAATATTTCTAATCTTTAACATGATTTTTATATGGTGATATTTAGTTGTAAATACAAAAAAAAATTTGCTAAATTTTAGTTTTCAGATGATGTCCTATATTTATTTATCTGAAAATTAACACGTTTCCCAGCGGTTTCAGAACATACCGCGCCACCAATTTTCTATAGAATTGACGCGCGTCGAAATACCTCGCCTTAAACAATGATTTTTAAAAGTTAACTCAAGTACTCCTCTTGTTTGCTATCACTTATTTAGATATAGATATCTAAAAATTATGTCAAAATCTTCACAATCCTTTCTTAAAACCACATTCAGACACATTTTTTTCGTGTAGTTGCTTATAAATCGTTTGAATGTCGATGCAATCTAATCTATGTCGATTCAAGTGTACATTGTGAGGTCTAACCGGTAATGAAATGTGGGTGGCAAAGTATGCTTTAGGGCGCTTCTATGAACATACGATATCAACATGCACGCGATAGAACACCGGAGGCACTACCTTAATAAGGCGTGTAGATTATCCTTATAGATTTGCGCATTAAAAGCCCTAGCTCTATCGTATCGAATGCATTGGACTAGGGTTGTCTAAGAATTAAGATTCTTGTGCTTGTGAATGCGGATACAATAAAAATATTTGCAGTTCATCTTTAATCCAAAAGCATCTTATAATAATCCAGCCACAAATTGAAATTCAATATTTTAGAAATGCTTTAATACGGAACTAAAATAGCTAGTTTTCATGTTAAAGTATTTCATGTATATCAACGTCCTGGAGATGCTCTAAACAAGTAAAACTAGTGAATTTATGTGTTTAAAATATATGTTACTAAAGATAAGCTCACCCATTGACTTTTTTTTCTTTTAATTTTTTTGTTTAAGTGATTTGTGTATAATAAATAATTAAATAAAGAAATAAGTGTTTGTAAAGATTATCTAGTCTGTGTAATAAAAGTAGAGAAAAAAGAAAGTAATCACTAAGAGTGGTGGCAACGACCTAATTCTTTACCTGAATTACGTCAATCGTAGCAGCTTAATGTTTTTCATTAAAACAATTTGCTAGAAAAGCTTTAAAAATACCTCAAAAATGTTTGTTTTATATATTAAATTTTGGGCTGCTCGCTTAGGATTTATTAACAGCATTTCAATAAGTAAATGAACAAATTTGTTTTTTTAACAAAAATAATGCAAAATATTATTTAAATAAGTCAAATATTCATAATCATCAAAAACTTATTAGGACTGATGGTTTATATAAAACATACTCAACGGATCTATATATATATATATATATATATATATATATATATATATATATATATATATATATATATATATATATAGATCCGCTGAGTATATATATATATATTAGGGTGAGCCAAAAAAACTAACCTATCGATTTTATGGGTTAAAATGAACCTATATATCGAAAAAAAAAATCCCCTGCAAGGAGAGATTTTTAGCTTAATTTTGAAAGGTGTCGGTGAGCATTCAAAGTTTCCCATTTAAATAACACGTAAAAAATCTTTTTTCATTAAAAATAATGTAACCTTTGAACCACTTGAGATAAAAAATTTTTGATGGCAGATTCTTAAAGGGCACTAAATTTCCTACAAAATCGTACCTGGTTCCATTTTTTAAAGTCAAAATATATTTACTGGCCATGAAACTTAAACAAAAAATCAAAATAAGCAATTTTAAGCATTTATTGTCAGAATACTTTTTACTTAAGGAACTATATATATACTATATATATAATCTATATATATACCTAAATTACGTTTAACTTATTGTTTAATGTTTAATGGAAATTAAAATGTTTGATATTCGTTTTGTAGCATTATTCCACTTTATTTTCAGAAGGTCAAGGGACTCAGAAATGCAACAAATGGAAAGCGACACTATACAAGACCAACGTGAATAGACTTGAGTGTAACAGACTTATAACTAAAGGTGTTTAGTTGAAGGGTTGATATATGTATGCTAAGTGGTAGCATTAAGGCGGATAAAGTACTTACGTAGGACGTACTCTAGATAATCTAGGGTATAATTTTATGACCGAAAAAAATGTATTCACAAAGTGAATACCAAGAAAAAATAAAATTCATATTTCCATACTATAATATTACAAATTCGAACATCCATCTAGCTGGTACACTTTGACGGTTAAACCCATGAATCGATTTTTATGAAATTTGGCATAAAAATAGTTGAAAATCTTGGGTCAAATATAGGCTAACTTTTTTTGCAAAAATCAACACCTAAGGGGCTGAAAGAGGTGATGAAAATTTATATGAAAAACTATATTGACGACATATTAATAGTCAAAGTCAAAGTCAAAACAAGTTTATTCAAATTATACTTTACATTCACTTTTGACGAGTGTAATTTTTTGAGTTACTACCGGATCGGAAACGTGCCCATCAGTAGATTAATAGTGTCGGGTGAAATTAAATAGTATAAAAATACAGTGTATTTATTTATAATTTAAATACAATTTTGTTAAACGCCGACGATTTACAGTGCAGTATATATTTATTTTATAGGATATCAGACATTCACATGATTCTCCTGATTGAAAGAGTTAATATAAATATCAAATATGTTATCAGTGGATTGCTATTTGTGTAAATTTCACATGTATGCATGGTTACCGGAAACCCTCCGTATTGGTCCGGGCTCCTTTGAAGAACAGACTATCTGCCATTCTGCCAAGCAGTTCATACGAGGCAAACGATTGGCTATGCGAGTCACTATTATCGTGGCTACTAGATGGTATAGTTCTGCATTGTCTCACCCAGGTCTGGTACTACCGCCTTACCTACTCCTGTCGTATTAACGTCAGTGCTTATTATTGTAGTGTTCCGGTTTGGAGGGCAAGGTTGCCAGTAAACTTATGCATGTGGCATTAGACCTCGCCACAGGATAGTAACGCGCCATTAACATCTATGATGTCTATAGGAAATGGTTGTTTCTTTCCATCAGGAGAGCCATTTGCTTGTTTGCTACTCGTACCTTATAATAAAAACGTGGTCGGTCGGTAACCAATAACCATAATAGATAAAGCTTCATGTCATTCTTGTCACTTGAACAAAACTCCTATGCAAGCAATTGAGTTAATAATGTCAAAGGTTATTGCCAGAAATAGTATAGGTTTACCATTTACTGGCAATAAAATTAGAACAGCTCTCTCTCTCGTTTTTTTTTTGAGATGCTTAGCAATATTATTAAGTTAATCTACTATTAAAAAAATAACCGGATCACCATGAGGAAAGCATAAAAGTCTTTCTACTTTTTGTGTTAATAATGAAATTTTATCACTCATTGCCATAATCAAATGTTAATTTAAAAATATTTTAACATAGTACCAGCTTGACTACACTGTATATATCATTAATTTCTATGACCAATTTATGTAGCACCTTAACACTCTGGAGCAACAAGCTCTGTCAATACAGAACATTTCCAATTATACTCGCTCAAATAACTCACTCCATTCCGTAAACTAATGCAATAGGATAAGGAACAATCTATTCACGATAATATTATGGATAACATTTTACTGAGTAATAATTTTAGATTATTTTGTTTCATAATAAATAATGTTATCATCTTATTGGTTTCAAAGCTCATTGAATGGACGAATGGAATAGACACCCGAACGATATTAAAGGAGAATTGGACAAAAATGTATTTCTAGAATTAAAACGTTAAAATAAATAAATTTGTTATGAATAAACAACTGATAAGAAAGACAACGTCTTATTAATAAATAGATAGGTTAATGATGCTCCGGATAAAATAGAAGACTCCCGTGTGTCATCAACTTGCTTTAGAACAAGTTGGTTTTTCGTCCCTACGGTTACGGCTCACCAATTCACTATCATCTCCACAGCTTGTGGCTCGTTATCCCGCGCGTTCGACTCGCTATCACAGTGCTTACGTTTCTGCGTACCCGAACTTTTAACACTTTTAACAATACTAGTACCTATTATATAATCTCTGACACGACTTTCTAAGATGCAAGCATAACTTTGTGTAGCTAATAGCTATTAGCGTGGCATTGCTCAGCCGTATTCGAGTTGAGGGCGAAACAAAAGGCGAGTTGAAGGCGAGAATACAGTGACAATCCCTTCCGAGTTTATATGTTTGCTTAAATCACGTCTTGAAAAAAAAATTACTTCAAAAGGTCACAGGTCACAAAATCCACAATAACGGTGGTAAATGATGGATTGATTGGATTAATTCGATAAGTTGAGGGCTATTATTAATTGCACATCAGACAACTATTCGTTTTCAATTTAGGATCATTAATAAAATATCTCTGTACAAAAGCTTTTTAAAACTTTCTCAAAACAATGTCATAAAAATTTAAGAAAACTCGTTTAGAAAATTGATTACTCAGAAGACAAAAAAGCTTCAGATTAATTGCTCTTCATGCCAATCTTTAAAATTTATTGAAATATAAATACGTATTATACATCAAATTTAAAATATGTAGATAAAAAAGACAAGCCCGTCGAGTTCGTCGGATTTCATCTGAAAAGTACAGACAAAAGAAGAATTCTTCCTCCAGTAATTTGAATGAGTTATTTTTTATAAATATTAGTATAAAGTACAGTACAGTACAGTAAAGTAATAGTATAAAGTATTGAATGTGTGGCCGCGTTCCGATCTGGTAGTAATTATTTTTTAAAAAATACTCGTCAGAAGTGTCTCTTGAAATTAATTTGAATAACAAAATATTTTTTGGCATAAGTACCATTTGATTTACATTATCATCCAAATAAGAGGGCCTCGAGCTTTTAAAGCGAATCGATATTTTGGCCTTCTACAGGACTGGGGGGAAGGTTCTGATCGTGATGGTACTGACTAAGATGGGCGATGCGAGTGCGGATTTTGATATTTCCTTCCTATCATTAACAACACTTAAACACATTTTAAAAATATAAAGTGTATAACTTATAGAAAGCATTTTGTTTTGTTATTATTTAAAAACTAGTGGCCTTTCGATAAGTATTTACGAAATACTATCGGTTTTCTTTTTTGAAATTTTTCTTCTATCGAGGAAACTAAAAATTATCATGTTTCCGAGTTGTATAATTTAAAGCATGAATCCTTTCATACCAAACTTATGTATATTAGGGTAATTAACGGCTGGTTCCCGAAACGCAAATTAATTTTAACAAATAATCTGTATTTAATATAATTTTTACAAGCAAATGATCTGTTAAAACAGATTAATTGCTTGTTAAAATTAATTTGCGTTTCGAAAACCGGCCGTTAATCTTTAATAATAACGATATAGTAAGGGATCTACTCAACGCATTTGTTTCAAAATTAGCTCGGTGCAGGGTCAATAAAAAATGTAAATTTGTGCCATTTGGATAACATTACTTCTAGAATTTAATTTAAATATCAGCAGTCAAAAAATCACATAAGTCTTAGAAAATACCTAAAAGAATATTTAATATGACGAGATACACAACCTAAATCGCAATAGTATACAAGCTTACATGGAATTATCGTAGCACCATTTCAAACATTCTATTCACATAACTTTATGAAGCATACCTTGACAGATGCCCGGGACTCGGCTCTATCAATACGGAACATTTCCAATTATATTCGCTTCAATTTATTGACGCTCTCCGTTAGTTAACGCCATCAGTAATAAACAATCTGCTGTTTACGATTTATTACAAAGTGGAATGTATATGGATCCATACTATTATAAATGCGAAAGTCTGTCTGTCTGTCTGCCTATCAGTCTGTTTGTCTATTACGCTGTCACGACTAAACCACTGAACTAATTTTGATAAAATTTGGTGTGTAGATACTTGTGGATTTGGTAGGGTTTTTTATGTCATTAGATAGTAAACCAGCAGATAGCTTTTTTATAGACACCAAAGATCCGTGAGGCGAGATGGCAATGCTACAAGCATAAATCTACCGCTTACCTTACCCTTCAAATCGGTACACGACAACGACATACATAGTTGCTATTGCAGCAAGAATAGGTAAGACGGTGGTACGAAATACCTGGGCTAGACGTTACGAAACTATACAACCTAGTAGTCACGATGGTAGTGCCACGCATAGCCAATCATTCGCCTTTTACGAACTGCCTGGTAGAAAGGTATATGTTCTATTCTCCAATGGAGATCCGGACCATTACGCATTATTTGTTTTTAAAAAGGTTTTCTCTCTAATGGATCTATTACGAAGACTACATCTGAATGGATTCCCCACATCACCACACTTTATATTATATCTGCTTGTAGATAAAGATACTCTTCTGGTATTTTAATTACAAAAAATTTGCTCTTAGCGGGTGAATTACATCTATAAAATTACGTGACTTAGATACAACGTGACGTGATTACAGTAAAATAATAAAGATCTTAAGTTTTTGTGTGTAGTTGCTATGCAGAGAAAAAAAGTGGGTGTGGCACGGACTTTGGTATGTTTCACACCGACCGACTCGCATCGGTTCAGAGTGCTAAGTGTGAGTTTTTCTTTTCGCATTCGATCGTGAGCGCGTTTCGAGTTTACTAGGAATTTGTATGTGATTTGTACAGCGCCACCTAGTGGTAAACGTGAGAAACCAGTTTAGTTAGAAGAAAAACTCACACCTAGCACTCAGATGCGTCCGACCATGTAGGCCGTACGCCCGCCGCGGAAGCCTTGCGCGTCCATCGGTACACAGCCGACAGGACCCGCTCCATGCGTGCATCGTAACTTGAATGACCTGATTCCACGGCTAATTTTCGTCCAGCCGTACAGCCGTCACGGAATTCAAAAGCTGTACGGTTCCGAACGGACCCGACACATCCCGTTGGAATCGGCTACCTGCCACGGAGCTCATACGGAATAGTACGAAGCCGTTCAGCCATCGCGGAACATAATAGTAACGGTAATATGAACTATAATTCCTGCTTAAACATTTACATTTACTTTACGCATTGTAAAATGCCGTCCAGCCTGGCCCGTTGTGAGCCAGTCAGTATGAATCGTACCCTTTCTGAACAACTACCGACAGGCCATACTCTGTTTAAAGTTGATTGCAAATAACTTGAGTACAGTTTATTTTTCCGGGATTAAAAGTAACATACCTATGTGTAAAGTCCTCTTTGAATATTATTCTTTTCTATTATTTGATTTTCTACCAAGTTGTTCGTAAAAAGCAAATAGTGGGGCAAAGAACGTCTTTTTTTATTCAGGCGTTACTTTGCTGAAATCTAAGGTAAAATTAATTTTTGCTATTCTCCGCGAATTTTTGTGTGTAACCACCGCGATGCCATCAAAAAAATTACACCGGTTTAATAAATGGGTGGAGTATTACTTACACTTGTGGTTGGACTTAAGGTAGTCAGTAAATATATCAAGGGTGGATCCAGCATTCGATTCAGAGGGAGGGTCCATATATAAGGGCCGATCCAGCCTTTGTTTCAGAGGGAGTCACATATTTGAGATTTAGTCCTTTTTGTCCATAGACGATGGTCAGCTTCCTGTACGATAGCCATCTGCTTCCTCGGTTTCCTATCATTAAATAGCAAATAAGAAAATGACTCTCCTGATGGAATAAGAAACCACCATAAATAAAATACCAACGATGTTAATGATGCGTGGCTATCCATGTAGCGGGATGGCAATACAAAAGGCATAAGTTTACCTCACCTTCCAAACATATTATAAGAGAAGGTGTAGAAAATTCCATCTAAATCTATCTACCCGTTTGATTATAAATAACATACGTATAAGTTATCAAATTTATAACATGGCTAGACAACTATAATGACTAAACAAATCTTTTTCTAATCTATGTTGTATCTATATGTGTTTATCTTAATCTATATGTTTATAATAAATATGATCTTTTACCTATTTAATGTTGTGAATTTATGAATCTATGGTAATAATTTACCACGACACGGATTTTCTCTGTATAGATAACAACGCAAAAAGTCAACGGTATAAGTTATAACATTCCATATTTTTTACAAAATGAGAGAGGCAAAAAAACAAGCAAGTATTTTTGGTGGAAAAAGATAAACACCACTAAACATTATTGGTACATTACGCTCGTTGCATGCCATCCATGAGGCAGGGACGTAGATGGAAGAACGGAGTGTTACTTTTCCTGAATAGTTGTTTTCGAAGGTTTGGATATTAAAAATATCAGTAAACTCGTTTTTTATGAATGGCATTGCATCCATATCACACGAATATCAACACAACATTAAAATCGGGCGCACATATTCCAAGTCCATTACGGACACGTATATTTAGGGTTCCACAGTCTACAAGGAATCCTTATACTAGTAATACCTACTAGAAATCTGTTAGGGTTTTAGGGTACTAATGCCTGCAGGTAAAATAGGGATCTCTTTTTTTCACGCGCATCCCATAGTATGAGATATCATTGTATAGGTCTTTGAAAAATAACTATTGTGGGTTTGTCAAATCAATTTTTCTATTAATTGATCTTTGATTAAACTTTAAAGTGCTAATTTTTGTTAAAGTCGAGTGTCCTCACCCCCTGCCTGGGAAGTTGTTGTTTCTGAATGTGAAAAATTCACAGTATTTGAATGTATAATAAAGTTAAAATAACTATGAAAATCAAATAAAAATATGTTTTATTCTAATAATTTTTTACAGGAACTATGGATGAGTCAACATTTTAAGAATTACCTACTCCCATCACAGCTGAGTAAGTCTTGTAATCAATGAATCGACAAACTTACATTATGTACTTGAGGAAATGGAAGCGGAGATAACAGTGGTTTACATTAAAAAAGTTAAATATTATGTTATACTAGCTGTTGCCCGCGACTTCGTTCGCGCGGACTTCGTTTACTCCGCACAGCTCCTCCCCCATAGGTGATAGCGTGATAATATGTAGCCTATATGTTGACCCGACCTGTTAGTAATATTCATGCAAGATTTGAAGTAAATCCATCCAGTACTTTTTGAGTTTACCCCGGACATACATTGACTTTCCTACGATTTTATTACATGTATAGATTATGTTTATAGATTTTTTACAAAAAGTTAAATATTGTGTTTATAGATACGCGTAATCCAGCTCACACTTGGATAACTTATATATAATGTTATGTATTTTGTGTTATATGTTCCAGCTTAGATTATATAAATTCTATCATAAAAATTATCATAAATTTATCAGTGAATTCCATAAGTTACAAACAGAAGACGGTGTAGGTAACGGATGGTATAACGCCTCAACTCCTTAGTATCCAGGTTGAATAAGTATCCAGTTAATATGAGGTATTACTTAGCTACGGCAACGCGTGAGCGAGTCTGCTATTAAATATAATAAGCCAGATGCATATAACTTTTACCTCACAGGGGAATAAAATTTTAAAATTGAGGAATAATTTGGTACATTGACTTAAAGTTGTTCGTCAAATAGCAGCTGATGAATTAACAAAACAAATATACAGGATTGTAATTATGGACATAGTAAGATGATTTTAAAAGCCTCTGAAACAGGCATTTCATTTTGAAACCAGGTGCAACAAGTATAATAGGTATGTACCGTAATATAAAACATTGGACAAGTGCGAGTCGGACTCCGTTTTCGAGTCCGAGAGTTCCGTATCATCATCTACAAAAACGGCAAAAAATCATGTTTGTTGTATGGGAGTCCCCCATTAAATCTATACATATAATTAATCGTATGAAAGTCAAAACTGTAAATTGAATATTTTTTTAAAAGAATACTTGGGGAGTGATCTACAATCGATATCGAAGCCAAAAATATAGTTTTTAGATTTTTTGTCTGTCTGTCTGTTTGTCTGTTTGTCTGTTTGTCTGTTTGTCTGTTTGTCCGTTTGTCCGTTTGTCCGTTTGTCCGTTTGTCCGTTTGTCCGTTTGTCCGTTTGTCCGTTTGTCCGTTTGTCCGTTTGTCCGTTTGTCCGTTTGTCCGTTTGTCCGTTTGTCCGTTTGTCCGTTTGTCCGTTTGTCCGTTTGTCCGTTTGTCCGTTTGTCCGTTTGTTCGTTTGTCCGTTTGTCCGTTTGTCCGTTTGTCCGTTTGTCCGTTTGTCCGTTTGTCCGTTTGTCCGTTTGTCCGTTTGTCCGTTTGTCCGTTTGTCCGTTTGTCCGTTTGTCCGTTTGTCCGTTTGTCCGTTTGTCCGTTTGTCCGTTTGTCCGTTTGTCCGTTTGTCCGTTTGTCCGTTTGTCCGTTTGTCCGTTTGTCCGTTTGTCCGTTTGTCCGTTTGTCCGTTTGTCCGTTTGTCCGTTTGTCCGTTTGTCCGTTTGTCCGTTTGTCCGTTTGTCCGTTTGTCCGTTTGTCCGTTTGTCCGTTTGTCCGTTTGTCCGTTTGTCCGTTTGTCCGTTTGTCCGTTTGTCCGTTTGTCCGTTTGTCCGTTTGTCCGTTTGTCTGTTTGTCTGTTTGTCTGTTTGTCTGTTTGTCTGTTTGTCTGTTTGTCTGTTTGTCTGTTTGTCTGTTTGTCTGTTTGTCTGTTTGTCTGTTTGTCTGTTTGTCTGTTTGTCTGTTTGTCTGTTTGTCTGTTTGTCTGTTTGTCTGTTTGTCTGTTTGTCTGTTTGTCTGTTTGTCTGTTTGTCTGTTTGTCTGTTTGTCTGTTTGTCTGTTTGTCTGTTTGTCTGTTTGTCTGTTTGTCTGTCCGGGGTACACTCAAAACGTACTGCATGGATTTACTTCAAATTTTGCATGAATATTACAAATAGGTCGGGTCAACATAGAGGCTACATATTATCACGCTATCACCTACGGGGGAGGTGCTGTGCAGAGTGAACGAAGTCCGCGCGGACGAAGTCGTGGGCAACAGCTAGTATTTAATATAACTATTTATTTTTAAAGTTATCATCTATACAAATAAATAAAATGGGAGTGTCTGTTTGTAATATTAAATGTACTTTTACTAAATGCATATGGATGTATACACAGTACATATAACAAAATATCATTTTTTACATTTTCTGTCTGTCTGTCTATCTGTCTGTTTGTTCCGGCTAATCTCTGGAACGGTTGGACCGATTTTCACGGGACTTTCATTGGCAGATAGCTGATGTGACAGGGAGTAATTTAGGCCACCTTTTTACGAATTTGTTCCACGCGGACAAAATCGCGGGCTCAGCTAGTTACAACTAAATGTTATG
This sequence comes from Apodemia mormo, assembly GCA_036924255.1. Taxonomy (NCBI): domain Eukaryota; kingdom Metazoa; phylum Arthropoda; class Insecta; order Lepidoptera; family Riodinidae; genus Apodemia; species Apodemia mormo. Next base: position 10,500,294 of record JAUPFN010000013.1, on the reverse strand, counting down.
TAAATATTCTTCAGTTGGTATCGTCTTATCAATTGTTGTTTATACAATCTAGAAAAATTGCAAAAAATATCGTTTCTTTTATGGGAGCCCCCTTAAATATTTATTTTATTCTGTTTTTAGTATTTATGTTATAGCGGCAAAAAGAGTTCATCATATTATGTGAAAATCTCAAATTAAAAAAAAAAATCAAGCTTTATCAGATACTGCCCGGTGACGGACAGACAGACAAATAGGCAGACGGATGGCCAGCGAAGTCTTAGTATTTGAGTCCGGCTAACCCTTTAGGTACGGAGCCCTAAAATAAATGCCTTGTCTCACCAGAAATAAAATAATGAAATTTATTCAATATTTGGCAACAGAATTTAGCCCTAAACGTAATAGTATATATACAATATATGTGTATATTATCATGTATGTCAAATAAGTGTAGTGTGTATATTTAATGTATTTCTAATGCATATCATTAAAAAATATTTGGATTTTGCATTACTCCGCAATGTTAATTTTTACCATGCCAAATTTTAATATTTTAAATTTTCATTTCATTTAATAGTCGTACAAAGGGGTACAAATTTCATTTATTAATATACTAGTTACAACGTGTAGCTCGCTGCATTACAAAAGTTTTTAATGAATTCTAAGTAGCTTATGTGCTATTCCAGGTCATCATCGTCCTGCGAGCAAAATTTTACCCAAATCCGTAAAGTAGTTTTGACGTGATTGAGTAGCAAAAATTTATTCATCCGAACATCCCAACTTTCGCATATATAATATTAATATAGATAATATAGACAGATTTTTGTCACACAAATTATTTGTACACAAACATTTCTAATATAATTTTTAAGTAAATTGGGTATTAAAATGACCTTACCCATGAAAAGTAACGACCTTTATATACCTATATTAGTTAGAACTCTTGATGTCTGTCATTCCCAACTTCTCTTGACTTTGCGAGTCTCTTCAGTAACAAAGCATGTTTATTGTCTGAAAACAAAGACGCCGGTTCAAGGCTTAGTGACAGAGAGTAGAAGACATGGAGGCAATAATTGTAGATGTCGCAATTACATGTACTTTTTAATTAGTCCAATCTCACAATTTTTATTTGACTAATTATTGTTAGATCGTCTATCTGTAGATAATATAGACCTATATTCGTATATGGGATCAGTCGGCCTCGGTCGAAAAGAAGGTTTTACAAAAAATCGAGTGGTATGGGACCCTCGATTACAATGAAATTAATTTCCTCTTTGATTTATTCATTTAGTATAAGTGTATTAAATAATGAGTAACAATAACAAAACCTATTATTACATTTGATATTGGTTTAATTGTTATTTAGATAAGTCACAAAATGTATATAATATGTATACACATATAACATTATTAAATATATTCTTGTATGTATATATGTATTTTTATGTATTAATATCGTCGACTAACACCCATAACACAAGCAAATAATTTGCTTATTTTGGAGTTAGATCAGTAAGTGTAATTTGTCCCGTGAATATATGTTTTTGTTTATTATAACAATATTCCCAAATATAAATATGTTTAATATACAAAAACACCCATTCTATACAAGAAACTGATTATTTGCCTTTTTATAGAACGACGGATCCTTCAACTTACAAAATACGATATTTCTTTTGCTTATGAAAATTACTCTATTTTTATAGTTCTATTAATAAAAGGAAGAATAAAAATGAAATTTCTATTAGAAGTTGAATTTTTCTAATAGAAATTTAATTTTTATTCTACGTGTTATTAAAAGAACTATCAAAATGGAGTATATTTATAAGCAAAACAAAAATCGCATTTTTTAAGTTACGACAACTTACGTAAGACCCGTCGAGATGAATTTTATCTTCCCGCCGCGTGGGAGATAAGAAAGTTACTGTTTTTGCTCTGATTTACAAAAATTAAGTTTTCGCCAGATCTCCTCGTTTTGAGGTTCCAGGAACATTTTCTGACTATTTTCATAGAATTCACCGAAGAATAGATCAACTGCCTTTCTCCCAGGCAGTTTGTAAAAGGCGACTGATTGGCTATATGTGTCATTTGGTGCCAGCGCCTTACTTATTCCTGCCACAAATAGCGATAATGCTTTCAATTCAATATACAGTTCATTGTCGTGTCCCAGTTTGACGGGTAATGTAACTGGTAGATTTATGCATGTGGCATTACCATCCCGCCACACGGATAGCAACACACCATTAACATTTTTTGCGTCTAATGGCGATGGTTTCTCTTTCCATCAGGAGAACTAACTGCTTGTTGCTATCTTTTATACAAAAAATATATTGTTTTATATCTATGATCTCAGTAAGCACGTAAAGCTTTTAATTCGAGTTATCGAAAGTGACTCAATGTAACATTTAGTCCCAGAATTCTTTGGAATTGGAATCCTATATATTATTTTATGGTACCGCACTTTAAAAAGTAGTCACTTAACCTTTATAAACGACTCATGTCTTTCTGTCTGTGGATCCATCTGTAGCAGCCAATTTACTACAAAACCATTAAACCAACTGAGTTAAAATTTGGCAGATATGAGTATGTAAGTCACTGACTCAGAGTAGTAAAGTAAATTAGTAAATTTTAAACATACAGCCCACTTCTGGGCGCTGAATTAGATAATAAAAGAAAGTTTTAATACGACGTATATTGTATGTATTTTTTAAGAGCATAAATTAAATGATTTTTAAGTATTTAAAAAAAAAAATGACCATTCCCCATAACCCTTATAATCGAAACTACTGGAACTAAAAACTGGAACTGGGAAAAATACACATAATAACACATTTGATGAGAAAATATTATTTAAATTACAGGAAAACTTATTTGGATTAATTTAAAAATTCTTATAAAATTTAAATAGTATTAACCTTCTCATTTCTTCTTTTGTATGTAAAATTATTTTAATTTAAACTTAGGTAACCTATGCGAAACCCTCTCTATGCGAGTTTATCCTGCATTTGCCCAGTTTTTTATGCCTTTTAAATTTTATCCGCATTCTTTCAAATTAAATTTTATCCGCATTTTCTCAAATTTATATTTTACTGCAAATTGGGTTGATTTAATTGCTCACTAGTGTAGCGCAATGACCCAAAGCGAGTCTTGGCCCCCAACAACAAGGTTTTCCATTCAAGTCTGTCCTGTACAATATCTTGCCATTTCTCGACCTAAAGTTCTCGCAGGTCTTTTCAGATTTCATAAATCCCGCGGTATCTGGGACGTCCGACTAACCACCGGCCACTCGGCCTTCCCAGATAAACTCGATTTACAGCATGGTCATTCTCCATCCTCTCCACGTGGCTGAGTTGGCGAATTCTGTGAGATTTTATTTAGACGGTGATAATTGGCTTGCCCACTAGATGTTCTATGTCTTTATTTTTCCGTAAGCACCGCACTCCGTCCTCTGTTAGCAAAGGTCCTAAGATCTTTCTCAAGATTTTCCTTTCTGACTCAAGGAGTATCGTTTCTTTATTAAGGGTTAACGTCCAGGTCCCACAGGCAATTAACATCTTATATATTGTGAATTTTGTGCATTTACTGAGAAGCCTGGACGTCAAGACCTTATGTAAGGTAGCACAAAACTGAGGGCACTTTGTGTTGTACGACGGGGTTGATTTGATAATATTTAAATTATAAATGTAAGTGCCGACTGTCCACTACTCGAAAATGACAAGAAAACTTTTTCCTTACGAATTTGTGCTCCCACTTCTTTACTCTACACTCAAATCGTCAGGTTTTCCATGTTTTATCTCGTAATTAACCCAAAATACCCTAATCTTTAGTGTTTCTATCTCGAGCTTTAGTGTTTCTATGTCACTGTTATTTTTTTTTAATTTTTATCTGTAGAATTTTTCCCCACCATTAAATTGAAAAATATTATATAATCTTTTATTTTTTTCTTATCATTTAATCATACAAAATCGAACAGATCCCTGGACGCTCCAGTACACCCCCAATTAGCATCTTGGACTACCTACTAATACACATCTGTTCGGAAAAGACCCTGCCGGTAATTGATTCCATAAAGAGTAGTGCGAGGTGAAAAGTGCCGTGAGGACCGTATGATTGTGGATTTCGGACATCGAGATGGTGAGGGTGGAACTTTAAATTTTGATGCGATGTCTGATGATGAAATTCAGCAGCAGGAATTAATCCAATCAATTCATCGGAATACTCTCCACGGTAGATACGATAACAGATGCAAAGCGAGCCTACATCTCTGCGTAATGGTAAAGAGTCAAATAGCCTGATCATCAACGATTTGAATCACTCTATATTGAATGCAATCAAGTGGAAGAAGCTGATATTGGGGAGCTCCGGCCCAGAGATGAGAACAGTACTTCATGTGAGGCCGAATTTGTGCCTCATAAAGTTGGAGACGATGGGCCGGCAAGAGGTACTGTCTCCTTCTGCTGAGCACTTCATAAATCTATATAAACCGGATTAAGCCAAAACCGTGGAATTGCATGTAATGCACAGTGCGAATAAAAATAAGAAGTGGAGAACATCAAAGGAATATTTTTAAATACACTCTATAAACTGGTTTATTAATTCAAACCCCTTATACTTTTACTTCAAAAGTAAACCCGTATTTTTGAGGTAAAGGTTGAGCCAAACCTTCACAAAACGCTTATGTACTTTTGTCGATTTAGGTTTAAACGGTTAACAAGCCCTGGCACAAAGTATACAATTCAACATAGGGTTCAAAACTTTCGATATATAATAATTTATCGAACACCATAAAGTTATCGTATTTTAAAAATCTTTAATTATCTTAAAACATTCCAATCATAACATAAATATACGAATAACTACACGACAACTGTAGAAATATTTCAACAACACATGTAACAAAATTAACAGTACTTGTTTAAATTAATTAGTTATTAACAATTTACGACACCATTTCAGAATTACTAAGATTTTATCTACTTTTCTCGTAGTAACTGTTTTATATATTTTCTGAGGAAATAGTAATTAATTAAATCTAAACAGTTGTATTTGTATAATACTTGCATATATTTATTATATTATAATTTTAATGTTAGAGATGTTTGGTGTTTTAGTTTTAAATTTCTAAAACATATAATTAAAATTGAGCAACTTTCTAAATATGCTCAATTTTAATTTAGAAAGTAACACAAAATTTTTATTGTCATTCTTATCTAAGATTATTTTGTTTTTTTATTGCGCATCAAAAGAAATCACTGTAATAATTTTATGTGTCTAGCTAGAACTTGCAGCATGCTGCATTATAAGAGTTTTCGGTGAATCCCGCGGGAAAATCGTATTTTACGGGATACACATATCCTATGTCTTTTCCACGTTCTCATCTATCTGTGTGCCAAACCTAAGTCAATCTTGCCTATTGATATAAAAAACCCAAGATTCACATTCAATGTCTCGAAACCATCCGCTAAAAATGAGCGCACAATTTCAAATTGTGTGCTCATCTTACATATATAAAAGAAAGTCGTGTTAGTTACTCCACTTATAACTCAAGAACGGCTGAACCGATTTAGCTGAAAATTGGCAGGGAGGTAGTTTAGAGCCAGGAGAAGGACATAGGATATTTTAGAATTTTTTCCACGCGAACGAAGTCGCGGGCACAGCTAGTTTCAAATAGAATCGCGTCGGTCGCGTCACTGTCAGTTTTATTGCTTTTTTACATTGCCTTGGAAAAACAATTTAATATCTTGCGCTTAAAGTTGGATATGCAAAAATATATGTTTTTGCCATATCTAATAAAATTAGCGACAGTTTTGAGTGTTAATTTTGTTCGGGACTGTACATCTTGTGTTTTTTCATAGACCACATGGGTTTTTTTTATATCAATGGTCTTGCCGTTATTCGTGATTGAGGAACAAACATCCAAACATTCGATGATACAAACTTTCACATTTATAATATGAATCGTAAGTATATTATTATTTACTAATGTGGTATAATATTAATATACGTTCTGTAATATTGTTTTGTAAAGCATAGATATTATGTTTCTATGCTATACCCAACAATATTAAAAAATACAAGTCAAAATACGATTTTGCCAAATGCTAACATTATGTCTACAGACTGTAGGTTGTAGCGTCGTATATTTTTTAAAATTAATTTACGAGATAAAAACTATCCTATGGCATTTTTTGGGTCTCAAAATATCTTTATACCAAATTTCGTTCAAGTCTGTTCAGTGGTTTAGGCGTGAAGAAGAGACAGACAGACAGACAGAGTTACTTTCGCATTTATGATATTAGTATGGATATATAACATCTTCTAGTTTGCTAGGTATTTTTTGTGAGGGTGATTTCGGAAGAGAGACGGAAATGTGTTACATGAAACTCGGCGAAGCGCGCGCTATTTAATTTGACCAATGAGCGCACGCTATTTAATTTGACCAATGAGCGCACGCTATTTAATTTGACCAATGAGCGCACGCTATTTAATTTGACCAATGAGCGCGTGCAGTGGCGGTAAGCTTGCGCAAGCAAGAGCGCGCTTTAATATAGAATTACACATATTTTCATGCTTAGAATATATTCGTACAATAATATGACGAATAAATGGACTTCACATATACTTCATTTAAATTTCATAGTAGGTTAACTTATCAAATATTACACATTATAAGATAAGAAGCAGAATACTTTATTTTTATTTTTTTAATTTTATTTCATAGGATGGAAGGCAAGCAGATGATGCTTTTGATAGAAAGCAAAAACTTTCGCCTACAGACACACAAGGTGTTAATGCAGCGTTGTAATCCGCTTGGTTAAGATGTTACGCTACATGCATAAGTTATAAGCTACCTTACACTCTTAAGCAGAACACAGTACCACAGAATATATAATAGTAAAAGTAGTAAGTACTAATAACTACTGACGCTATTTTGATAGGAAACGTAAAACAGTGGCACGTCGTCAACGTCAGCTACGATGGAATAGCAGTAGTCACAATGGAAATCACACTTTTGGCCAGTCACTCGCCTTTTTGACCTGCTTAGCATGAAAGCAGATGGTATATTCTAAATACGGAAATCACTTGATGTTCTTCGTACATTAAATCTTCGGCTACATGTTGCGATCCGCCTGACATGTAAATGTTGTGTTGCTTTCCGTGTAGCATGGTTGGCATTCCACATGCATAAGTCTCACTAACCCTCTAAAGAGAACACAAGAACGATAAGCGCCGACGTTATTTCTGCAGAGACTGGTGATGCGTTAGAACCAAACAAGGTCGATACGTTACAAAAGTCTATCTAGTTAGAGGCCATGAATCACGATATTACTGACAAGTATTAGCCTTTATTGTCTTTTACGAGATACCTAGAAATAAAGCAGTTGGCCTATTCATTAGAATCCTTCCCGCTACGATCATGAGAAAAAGATTTCCAAGTAATTTCGCAAGCAAATTGTTATATGTAACAGTTAATTTGACGTAATGCCACATCTATTATTAATACATCAACAGAATACTATGGTATGCCAATTATCAAGCTAACGTTGTATAAGCACGCTAACGTTCGAGTCAATTTCGTGTCTTGGGAACCGCTCTGAGTTCCCTATGTTTATGAGTGCGCAAGGCCGTTTATCTATGCACACTGCTTCCTCCATTGCACGTTTTGTTTGATCATATTTATCGTGTTTCCCTCCGAGTTCCATTACTTAAGAAGATAGTATAGCGTGATTTTGTCGACACAAAAAAAAACGAAATCCACCTAATTATACATTTAACATAAATTATTATTTTAACTTTAATACTTATACTGTTTTACAGTTCACATAACCAGCCGGTATCACATTTTATTGCATCATCTGGGCTAAAAACTTAAATTTTTAGCCGTGATGTTGTTTAGCATTGATCGGAGAGTATACATTTGATAACAATGTAATTTTAAATAAATATTAATATTAGTAGAGAAATTAAACCGTTCCTAACCTAAACTGACCATGTAGTTTTTATCCTAAAACGGGACACTAAGTTTATTTTAACTATTCAAACGATAAATGTCTGTAGGATGTATATATTTTCATAAGAAGAAATAAATTGAATATCGGTGCTAAGTTAGGTCTACCAAAAATTTTGAATATTTTGTAATAAATAATTCTGCTATTGAAAATTAAACATTTGAAGCGCGATTTTTGTGTTCGGCTCATATCTTAATATCTGTCTAATTAAATAGGACGTGTGGTCACGTTATCTTAACCCCAAAATAAATGAATTCTTTGCTAATGACGTAGAAGTTAATCAATGATATTGATATATACAAACAAATGTAAATACTAAACTTCGTTTAATAAAAACCAGTGGTATCTACATAGGAGATATAAAAACCACTTTGCTTATCCCATTAACGCTTGTCCCTGTTGGTACTCGAACCCACGCCCATCGATTACCTATTAAGAGCTTACCACTCAACCTGTCTGGTAATCAATAATGATATTTAATAGATTTATTTAATAGACTAGTTGACAGATGCAGTAATTTATTTTGTTTTTTTTAAATAAGGATTTCAATCCCCATTTCCTTAAATAAAATATCGCCTATATCATTTTGACATAGCGTACCATTCTAAGAGTTAAGTTTATCACTCATCGATTAAAAACAAATGAAATATTTTTTCTTTTTTTAAAATAGAAAATTATATTCATTTATTATTTTATTTAATTGCCTTTTGAGCGCACAAATTTATTACGAAGAGACGAACTTTATTAGGAATAGAGATTCATGTTAAATTATTATTTTATTTTCTAAATTAAATTCCTTTTTCTTATAGAAAGCAAAAGCCGTCGCGTGAATAGTGAGTATCTGCGTAGTGAGGATGTTGCCTTTTGAGCGTACACAATTAATGAGGAAGTAAGGACTATGGAGGTGATAGCAAAATGTTAAATTAATAACCGTTTGCACCATAACATCGTAGCTAAACAATTCTATGAAAAGAGCTTTATTCAACGTAGTGTCTCATTAAAGAGGACGTATCCAGAGCGCTACGTTTTAGTATCTAATCTAAACGTCGCGAGTAACTGATAACGTTTTGTTACACTCGCGCTTTGAATGGAGTTCTATGATATCTCCAATCTGTTAATAAATTTGCCGATAGCTTCTTATAGGTTACCATTAAGTCTGGTTTGACTAATGTACCATTCTTATTGATGTAGGTCTTGACTTTTTACATTTATTGCGCCATTTATTTTAAGCTTCCAAGAACTGATTTTAATGGAGTTTTGTATAAAATTAAAAAAAGACTGTACGTAATTTTAATATTCTATAGATATCTGTGTTCATTTCATCATTAGGCGGTTCGAATCGTTGACGACCAGGCTATTTCGAAACAGCTTGACTCTTTGGCATTGCGTAGAGATGTAGGTTCTCTCTGCATCGTTTGTCGTATACATCATGGGGAGTGTTTCGACGAGTTGTTTGGATTAATTCCTGCCGCCGAATTCCACCATCGGACATCGCGTCAAAATTTGAAGTTCCATCCTCACCATCTCTATGTCTGGAAATCCACAACTGTGCGATTCTCCCGATACTTTTTACCTCGCACTACTCTGTTGTGAAACCAATTACCGGCAGGGGTACTTCCGAATGGATACGACATAGGGACTTTCAAGAAAAGAGCTTACTCATTCTTAAAAGGCCGGCAGCGCAACTGCAAGACCTCTGGTATTGCAGATGTCCATGGGCGGCGGTGATCACTTACCATCAGGTGTCCCTCTCGCTCGTTTGCCCCTCTTCTATATACAAAAAGCTGTATTACATCTGGAGGTAAAACTTCTAATACCTACTTGAAACACAACTTTAAATACTGCTGTCATCTTCTGAGGTCTCAATCTCTCTTTCTAATACAGTTGTATAAAAAGAGATAGTGATACCTGATAGAGTGAAATATAACGTAGGTATTTGTTTCAAGTGTGCTACGTAATAGTACGTGTGCTAGCTCCACCTATACTGTCGAATATTTCATAAATGAATCTAAGATTATTAAAAAGAGGTTATATGCTTAAAAAGAGGTTTATAATAAACTTAAAAACTACTTGACCGATTTTAAAAATTCTTTCACCAATATAAATTTACATTATCATAGATTAACACAAGTTATTATCTCATCTGTATTAGCAAAAGAAAGTATTATGTACGGGTCACGCAAATGAAATCGCGAGGTAGTACAAAAATTTATCGCACTTATATAATATGTTAATATGTTTATTTATTGTAAAATAATATTATAATATAAACATATTTATATTATCATTAAATATTATTAAAAATAAAAACAATAATATAGATTTAATTTCAAAAATCTGTCGTCCTCAATACATGCAGAATTGTAAGGAAATTTTCATCAGGTAGTTTTTACTAAAAATTTTAAAGGAATTAGCTACGGCCCGTACAGTAGAGTCTTTTAATCAATAATAATAATAATATTGTTATTTTTAATATATTCTTTCTTTTTTTTCATTAAATATTATATTTTTATTTACCAGAAAAGAAAGAGAAATGGAAAACAAAAATAAGTTTGTGAATTGTTTATAAGAAGTAATATATAGACTACTGAACCGATTATAAAAGTTTTTTAAAAGCTATATAATTTGTGAGTGATAGAGGCAATATTTTATTACTATTTTTTGGTGTGACTATATAAATAATAAATAATCACGGGACTAATTACACTTACTGATCTAACCCCAAAGTAAGCAAATTATTTGCTGGTGTTATGGATGTTAGTCAACGATACTAATACATAGAAATACATTTATACATATTGTAATATATTTAATAAACACTCAAACTCAGAAATACAAACATTTATACTCATCACACAAACAATCGTTTGTGTGATGAATATAAATGTCCCCGTCGGAAATCGAACCCGAGCCCCGTCGATTGCGTAATCAGGGTCGCTAACGACTCGACTAACGAAGCAGTCAAAATGGATTTGATCTACGTAGTTGGTACTGAGAGAAATAGTCACTTGATAATTATAAATTAAAGACAATTCGTCGTTCAATGAGCTTAACGGCTTTTACATATTTTAAAATTTTAAGATCAATCTTTCAAAATATACTATCAAATAAAAAAGAAACAACATTATGGATCACATCATTATATCGTTTTACATATTATACCGAAAATTAGACAACTATATCGTTTATAAAGTAAAATCACAGCTTAAAAAAACAAAATCAACATTGTATTTGATTTCGTTTTTTTAATTGAGCTACCTAAAATTTAATTGAGATACTGTTAAATATTGTTCCTACTGTCAGGGTTAAACCACTATCTCTATAAAATCAAATCAGCCATTTCCGATGACATTCCTTATCAATTAACAAGTTGTACTTCCTGCGTGAAACCGGACCACCCAGCATAGATTCATTAAAGCAGTAGCAAGATATACTAATTAAAGATATTAAATTTAATATTTTTAATATTATATGATAGCAAACAACCAGGTGGCTCTTATGATGAAAAGAGACAATCATCAACACAGGCGATGTCTTATTATATACCATAAATGATAATAGTGCATTGCTATTCGTGTGGCAGGATGTTAATGAATAATGCTACATATTTAGTTATGTTAAATTTACTTGTACAGATTCACAAAATACTTTTATTTAATTTATATCGCCAATTGGTTTCCCTTTTAACGGCATCTTCAGGGCTATGATACTATGGTAGTATCATAGCACTGAAGATGTCGTTAAGTTTACCGGCGACCTTACCCTTTGAACCGGAACACGGTAGTGACAATCATTGTCACAACTGCGGCGGGTCAAAGTAAAGCAGCAGTAACAAACCCTGACGAGATGTTACTAAATTTTAGAATCTAGTAGTAACTAGTATTATTTAGTAGTCGAATGTAACTCGAAATTTAGTGGTTAGCCCATATGTCATCTGACAACAATCATAAACACTCTGCCTCCATATTTGGGACGGCTCTGTCCTCAATTTTTAGTCAAGTCTTACATGTTATTAATAAAATAAGTACTAAAAATACTAACTAATCCTACGTGTTTTATAATACTCAAAGGTCTCTAGTCGAAATAGGATGTCAAAAAAGCCTTAATTATAAAAACAAACTTTATACCGTGGTTAAGGAAATAAGCTAGTTTGAAAAATTAAATAAGCATTCGATTTTTTTGAATAGATTTTGTATTATTTAGAATCTAGATAACCTTGCTTGTAACTAATAAAATACATACAAAAATACACTAATAGGTACCATCCGGCATGTTTTTGTCATATTCAAAGGTCTCTTGTCGAAATAGTATGTCAGACAAGCCCTAATTATTATTACGAAACAACCAGCAATATACTACGTAAGTGAAACCATGTTAATGTTAAATAATCGTGTAACATTTTCCATTGAAACATTAACAGTCGCTGCAGAGCTGAAATAATAATAAATCGTCCATATCGTCCCTTGTGTTGGTCCGGTCTCCTTTGAAGAATAGACCAACAGCCGTTCTACCAGGCAAGTCTTAAAAGACGACTGATTGGCTATGCGAGTCACTACCATCGTGGCTACTAGATGGTAAAGTTCTGCTTTGTCTCGCTCGGATCTGGTACGACTGCCTTTATTTTTCATACCGTAATAGCGCCAATGTTTGTCATTGTCGTGTTCTGGTTTGGAGGGTAGAGTAGCCGGTAAATGTATGCATGTGACATTGCCATCCCGCCACATGGACAGCAACGCACAATTAATATCTTTGGTGTCTATAGACGATGGTTTCTCTTTCCATCAAAGAATCATTTGCTTGTTGGCTAACTAATTATAGTCACAAAGTCACAAAAGCGGCGTATAATAGCGTATAATATACAGGGTTATTTTTTTATCACCTGCCAAATTTGGATACCTGTTCAGATCATGAAAGTAAACAAGTTTCCCGAAGAAACATGGGTCGAGAAGTGAAAAAAAATCCGACCCTCCCATAGAAAACTGCTTGATCACGTGGTCGATTTCGTATAGAAGGTCTAAATTTTTTTTTTCACTTTTCGACCCATGTTTCTTTGGAAAAGTTGTTTACTTTCATGGTTTGAATCATCTATTTAAATTTGGCAGGTGATAAAAAATAACCCTGTATAATTTGCGATCAAAATGTTTACAAGCGCCGCGAATTCATACCTAACACACAGCATACCTAACTTTACGCATGTGATATTACCACTCCGCTTCACAGATAACAACGCAGCATTAACATCGGTGGTGTCTATAGCTGATAGATGTCTCTTTCTATCAGGAAAGCCATCTTCTTGTTGCTATTTTATAATATAAAAAAACTAGTTTTTTTTCACATATCTAATCAGCGTTACGCAAAAAGGCCTAATAGTACAGGAAGGAACATAGCTAAACACGAGTAAACCTGAAGAGTTTTTGGTTGTTTCCTTATTTGTACGTGTCAATCTGAAAATGAACCAATCAGATTTGAAAAATGTTGTATATGACAGCTACTTTTATGACGAAGACCATAGTCCATTTTTTACAGGCTCAGCAAAACAAAGAAATGCTTTTGGATTGGATGAACAAAGTCTATAGTAAGAGCTGGTATTAGTTACAGCTAAATATATTATTTCGAAGATCCTGTTAGAAATTACACTTCCATGAACTATTGTGTATTTTTTATTGCAACGCACGATTTGAATCATTAATCCGTGTCAATTAATTGAATTTAAAAAGTTTGATTTAACAATATCGATTCATTACGTTTTTAGTGATAAAATTTATGATTAAGATATTTATTAACCTAATAATTTTATATATTTGTATCTAGCTGAAGTAAGCCAACTTTTCTCAGAAATATGTCGCTCGAAAATGCTTTAAATTTTCAGTTTTCTATGGGTATTTAGAATTAAAAGTTTTAAAAGTTCTTTCCTATTCAATAGCTGGGTATGTTGTGAACAAATATAACTTCGTATAAATTAAGGTTAATCCTTTGGCTAACTTTATAATTTTTAAGCTAAATTTTTGATTGTATACAGATAGTATATTGAGGAAAAAATACTGTATGATTAACGAGTAATCAATTTATGTTAATAGTTACTTTGACAGTTTGTCGATGGCTTAAATAAAATTTATCTACGTACGTACTTTTTTATTTCTTATGTGATTAGATACATACTATTGTGTCTATTCCTCCTTTATTTTCCTCCTTGTTGGTCCCGGGCTCCTTTAAAGAATAGGCTAACTGCCGTTCTGCCAGCCCGATATCGATAAAGGTAACCGATCGGCTATGCGAGTCACTACCATCTTGCTACTAGGTGGTAGAGTTCTGCATTGTCTCACCTGGGTCTGGTACCACCGCCTTACCTATTTTTACCGCAATAACGTCAATGCTAGTCACTGTCGTGTTTTGGCTTGGAGTGTAAGGTAGCCGGTAAACTTATGCATGTGGCTTTAAACCTCGCCACAAGATAGCAACGCACCATTAGCACCTTTGGTGTCTATAGGCGATGATTGACTCTTTCCATCAGGAGACCCATCTGCTTGTTTGCTATCTTATGATATTAAAAAATGGTTCTCCTGATCTTCCGATAGAGATAATCAGACTGTAGTAACAAAGATGTAAATAGGGCATTGCTGTCTGCTTACTGTAGTGATATGCTACAAGCACAAGTTTGTTGGCGACCTTATTCTCAATAACGACAACTTCCAATGTCAAGCACATCAATTTGATATTATAAGGTGTCATTGTTTTCGTATTACGTTTACCACAATTTTACCTTCTCATTAGATATTGAGGCATGAAAAGGTGGTACCAAAACACCATGGTATCAAAACAGCATACCTTATTATGGAACGATCCGTCAGCACATTAGCATGCAATATTTTGCAAAGTAAATATTCTTTCTCTCATTCTTTCAGGAGACATTGAAGAACTCTACCATCTAGTAGTCATAGTAGTGGCGTCCGTCCGTCTGTCCGTGTCCTGTCTTTCACCAGGCTGTATCTCATATACTGTGATAGCTAGACAGTTGAAATTTTCAGAATGATACAGTTCTGTTGTCGCTTGAACAAAAAATATTAATAAAAAAGAATAAAATTAATATTTCAGGGGGCTCGCTCCCATACAACAAACGTTATTTTTTTATGATACGGAACCCTTCGTGTGCGAGTTCTACTTGCACTTGGCCGGATTTTTATATAAATTTTGAAATAAAACATCAGCAAATAAGTAAACACTAAAAATACGCGTTATGGATAACCGTCTACACTAAAGAAATGGTCATGATAGAAACTCATGACGTAAACTCGACTTCATTCCATAAAAACTCTTACATTCGTAGAAATACGTATTATATATACACAATAATTGGCACGGTAATATTATCTATACAGTATTGTAACTCGGCCATATCTTTGAAATAAATGTCTACAACCGCGCGGTACATAAATATGTTATAGGGCTGCCCGCCTCCAGCATTTTAATTACATTTGACTACTTTGTGTTTCCATTTAGTTTTGTGGTTGTAAATATCTTTTTGGAACGAAGTTCCTTACGGCAGGCTTGGAGGGATAGGGTAATAGGGATTTTGCTGCGCGACCGAACTGAAAAAAATGTGATAGTAAAACCGTAAGAAAAATGCGTGGAATAAAAGCGTTAAATGAGACGTGCGCAGGCGCGACAGTCGCGAACACAAGCGAGTAGTGCCGTTTAGCCGAAGGAAGTTCGTTCCTACCTGGTGTCCCGCGACACCACATCATTTTATTTTTTTATATAAACAAAGTATTGTGAATTGAATAGGAAGTGTTCAATTAAAATGCGTGTTGTTTTTTGATTAGTAGATTTAATTAAACTTGTCATATTAATTACGTACTTATTTTTAGTCAAAACATCACGCAGTTATTGTTAAAAAAAACAACAAACCGTCCTTTTTTCACTGCGGCATAGTCGCGAGTGTTTGCATGCCGAGCGCAATGCCGAGATCGAGGCGGTTAGTCATAGCTCTCGCTTCGCCCGTTTATGAGAAGTTGGAATTGGCGTAGCTATATCGTTGTTATTGAAGGAGGTTCAAAAGTGCCAAAACATACAAGGATTAACTAGCATTACCCTAACTCCTAATTGGTGCGATAAAACATTCAACATGGGTTTCACAAGTTGTTTAGACATTTTATTATAGTCTTAGCTTATGCGTAAGTAAATGCGTAGAAAAGTAGAAAATGTTGCTACTCGTAACTTAAATAAATGGTTTTACTGAGATGTCAACCTGGAATTAGACAATTGTCTAATTCCAGGTTGCCATATCAGTAAAACCACTTTATGATCGCTCGCAATTTATGAACTGTAAAATACTTAGGCAAGTGATATATTCTTCAAAAGGCCTTGAAAGTAGTTTTACTATATCAATTAATTAAACCCGGCCACTTTCATGTATTAACGCTTCATCACTCTTCAGGGTTTCGAATTAAACAAATTAGTTAATTATTTGTTAAGTTCCGAGGACTGTTGATATTTTATCACGAGAAACTATTTAACTTTAATTAATTACAATAACAATACCAAGTATCAAGGTTCATAATGTTTTTGACTTTTAAATCGTTTTTATTAAAGGTGCCATTGTCGTTGAATTTTGCAGTTCCTATTCTAAGTATAATCAAATTTTAATCGAATGAAAAATTAGCCGGGATAGGTAAACATAATAATCACTGTGGTAAATGGATACTTAAAAGGTCTCCTTAAAATATAATAAGTATTTTCCATCGTCGGTGCTTGATAAAATTTCATCATAATGTTTTATAAAAATTAAGACACTTTTACATTCTTTTTGTAATATCATAAGAAAATAAACAAGCAGTTTGCTTTCTAGATGGAAAGAGACAAACATCGCCCATAAACAGAAAAGATTTTAATGGTACATTGCTATCATTGTGGCGGTGTCTTGATGCAAAATGCAAAAGTTTACCAGCTACCTTACCCTCCAAACCGCAGCACTACAGTGACAAGCACTGACACTATTGCGGCAGGAATAAGTAAGGCGGTCGTACCAGACTGGGGATGACCCAATAAAGAACTCTACCAACTAGGGTTACTAGTTACTAGTACTAGGATGTTCGCACTCGCACTCGCACAAACAATCGTTTGCTTCATACAAACTGCCTGGTAAAACGGCAGATGATCTATTCTTTAATTGGAGCCCGAAGCAACACGGAAGAATACGCAATACCTACCAACATTTGTACTGTTTCACTATTCTCAAACTATATTATATTTGTTAATAATTAAATAACTAACTAACTAAGATGGAAGCGCGTTCCATCTTACGCTTCATCTTAGCTTACCATCTGGCGAGATCGAGGTCAAGCGCTTACCTATCGATAATAAAAAAACACCAGTTTCACATTGTCACATTGTCACGGTAACAATTTAAGATCTATTCCTGATGATGTAGTAAAATATGAAACTGGTTGGCAATTTAATTAACAACAAATAATGTGTGAGCTGTGAAAGAGTACAAATGTGTAACTTTTAATAATCATCCTAAAGTGTATTCTTTGAAAACTGTACCTAATAGTTAAATAATGTTACGATCTAACTCTGTATATGACGTCAAATACAAAAGGATCCCGTACGCGGTACCACTTTTCTGAGCAAGGCGACGTCTGCCAGCCCACTAGTTAATTATAAAATGGCGCTATGATTGATATAAAAAGAGAAACCTTTTGAATTATACATAAATTAGTATCTCGCTCCGCTAAATTTTAGTTTGCATTTTATCCATAACCAGCTGACCCGGCAAACGTTGTTTTGCTAAATATATTTATAACAGTATTTTTCTACTATATAATGGATGTTGTTATACATATAAACCTTCCTCTTGAATCACTCTACTAAAAAAATCGCATCAAAATCCATTGCGTAGTTTTAAAGATCTAAGCGTACATAGGGACATAAGGATAGACAGTGGAAAGCGACTTTGTTTTATACTATGTAGTGATGCTAGCTGACCCGGCAAACATTGTTTTACCATACAAATTATGGCAAAATAACGTTTGCCCACCAAGAACTTCACCAAAATATTATATTGATGTAAGTAGTTTTAGGGTACATCCCGGACAAACAACGAGACACGTAATTTATATATATTAAAGACATTGAAATGAAATGAAATGAAAATATTTATTTGCAAGAATATGGGTGTCACAAGTTATTAAAATAAATTAAATTACCATCATATTCTACCATAATATGGCGTGCAAACATTTTAATTTAGGTCGATTTCTTTATAATTACTACCGGATCGGAACGCGGCCACACACTGAGAAGATCCGGCGGAAGAAACTCAGCGGGCTTCTTTTTTTTTTCTATTTCACGTATTACAATTGTATGTATTACAATTTACTAGAATTATTTCACATCAAAAGTTATTTTTACAATTTACAAAATATGATCTTATGCTCAATCCAAATTTTTACAATTTACAAAAAATTTACCATTTTACAAAATTTGCCGTTCAGTTTTTATTACATTTAAATTTCAAGGTAAATTGTACAAGCTTATATTTCTGTTTATTAACATTTAATCTTATCTGCTAAAAATTCTCTAATATCATAGTATGTTTTATTTAACAGTAAATCAAACAATTTTTTGCGAAATTTATTTATAGGTAATAATTTTAGACTATCAGGAATATGATTGTATATATTAATTGCCATACAATATGCATTTTTTTTATAAATATTTAGTCTTTGGCTTGGCACATGTAGCTTCTCACTGTTTCTAAAATATGAGTTCCCTAATACTTGAGCATTTGTTTTAAACAAATGTTGATGTTTTTTTACAAATACGCATACCGACAGTTTAATACGTGACATTAATACGTGAATCAAAAATATTTTATCTCTTTTTAAGACAATCACGCAAACGGCGCATTTAAAGTTTGTACGGCGAAGAATTGCAAAATATTAAGTAAGTATATAAGAAATACATAAAATTACTTAAAATATACATTACACTAATTCATTACAAACACTACATTAATATGTGTCTCCTCGTGTTGGTCTCGGGCTCCTTTGTAGAATAGTGCCACTGCCGTTCAGCCAGGCAGGTCGTAAAAGGCGACCCATTGGCTATGCGAGTCACTTGTGGCTATTAGGTGGTAGAGATCTGCATTGTCTCGCCCGGGTCTGGTAGCACCGCCTTACCTATTCCTGCCGCAATAGCGTCAGTGCTTGTCACTGTCGTGTTTCGGTTTGGAGGATAAGGTAGCCGGTAAACTTATGTATGTGGCATTAGACCTCGCCATAAGATAACGCACCATTAACACCTGTGCGTTCCACCTGTTCATGGCTAGTCATACTTTAGCCATGAAGAAAATAGTATACCTAGAAGTGTAAATTTTGTAGATGTAAATATGATTATCATATATGTCACATGAATGTACTCGTAGTGTGTGTAATGCATTAGTGTAATAAATATATTTTAAGTAATTTTATGTATTTTTTTATATCATAAGTTAGTAAACAAGCAGATGGGTTTCCTGATGGAAAGAGTCAACCATCGCCTATAGACACCACAGGTGTTAATGGTGCGTTATCTTGTGGCGAGGTCTAATGCCACATACATAAGTTTACCGGCTACCTTATCCTCCAAACCGGAACACGACAGTGACAAGCACTGACGCTATTGCGGCAGGAATAGGTAAGGCGGTGCTACCAGACCCGGGCGAGACAATGCAGATCTCTACCACCTAGTAGCCACAAGTGACTCGCATAGCCAATGGGTCGCCTTTTACGACCTGCCTGGCTGAACGGCAGTGACACTATTCTACAAAGGAGCCCGAGACCAACACGAGGGGACACATAGTTAAATAGTCAATTAAGTTTTCTATTAAATATTTAATTTTAATAAAAAAAACCATTAATGAAACCATACAAGAGTATGTTTAACTTACTAAAAAATGGAGTCTCACCAACTGCCGACGCTAAAAAGTATACAATAAACGTAGTTCAAGCCAAAGGGCAATAAAAAGAGCTTTTAAGGCTATCAAAAAGTATTTTTATTACTTTTATTATTCCTCTTAAAGCTAAATATCTCGGAAATTTACTTTTATGCTTGTTTTTCTTAAAGAAGACATCTAGCTGTGTGTCCCTGGGACCGTTACATTAACAAATTGTAAAGTGATAAGAAAGAATGCGCTTAGAAGCTAAACTCCGAAATGCGGTGTAGTCAACGGTAAGTGGCATTTTTATAAAATAAATGTTTTAAAAAACTTAGTCTTAAATTTTGATAAATTACAACTATTTTATTTTTTAATGTCGAATTGGCAGTGGTTTTTCAGACTGCAAAAAACACCAAAAATCTTCATACAACTGTACTGTGATGATTTAATTTTCTACTACATTAAAATATAACATAGCTAAAGACCTTTATGACTTAATTTTTTATTAAATTATGACTTGTATTATTTTTTAAGTGTCAAATTATTAGACTGCATAAATGACCAAAAACTGTATTGTAATGATTTAATTTAATTTTCTACTACACTAAAAAACACAACATGTTAGAGCAAAGTTTACTTACAAGATAAAAATATGTATTTTCCACAAAAAAATTACATAAATTGATCAATTTAATATTAATATCACCTTATTATTCTGCGACCACTCGATTTGATACCTTAAGATTAAGGTAACAAGGATACAATGCCACTTGGCTACTTTACCATCCAAATATGAAGCTATGGCGGCAAGAATAGGTAAGGTATCTTAAAGTATCTTCACGACTATATCCCCGAAGAAGTAGGCAGAGGTACAACAAGTGCATTCAAGATTAGCCGAAAATATTTGGTCCCACAGTGAGATAGGTGGCAAGCCTATCGCTAACTGGGCAGTTTCCAAACCCGGGCAACGTTGTTTTAATCAGAAAACTAAAAAAAAACACATTTTTGAATTGCCCGACATAGAAATCGAGCCCAGGGTCTCATGTGGTCAACTCCGACACGGTGCTAGACTAGACAATAGTCCACAGAGGTAATAAAATTATTTACTATTAATAGGTAAGGTAATATCAAATTATCAAATACCATTTTAGGTAAGTTGGTATCAAAATTATCAAATCCGCCAAACTGTACCACCCAGTATCTTTTTCTACTTTACTGATATAATGAGCGAGGCGAGTATGTATGTAAAAAATTAAAGTATATGTATAAAAAAAAATAAGGCTTATTTTAAGGCAGATTTTAATACATAATTAGTTTATATTAAATGGTTATATATTCTGTGAATAAGAATATTTACGGGAAATTATTTCATCAGAGTGATAATCATTTTAAAACCAAACATAGTCTCAAGGACTATTCCTTAAAAAAGAAACGCGGTACATTTACGGCTTCACAAACTGGAGATTTTAATGTCTTTATAAGTGCCGTCTAGATCAATGTTAATGAAACGGTTAATTTTATAGATCTACCTGCGAAGTGACACGGATTTTAACCCCGCTAACCCGATATTATGTTTTTATAAAGTTTCCTATCTCTATTTACCTTATGTTTACTGAATATGGAAGAATGTGATGGAATGTGTATTAGAATGGAGCATTCTATTCGGAAAGTAGGCCCCGTCATTTGATAAGCCGTTGATGTATTTTTTAGCAATAATCCATTAGGTTGGCGTCGATATTTTTTACGTAACTGTAAGATGTTTTTTGTAAATTTTTGATAAAATATTTGGAAGCACTCTGCTAATTAGTTAAAGGGATCATAATTTTTACAAGCTGGCAACCCATATTTTTTAAGTCCACGATCAATAACAGTTCTTTGTTTTCCTACCAAGTAAAAGTACTAGCGAAAAAAAAGTATTACTAATGTAATTTCCTAGACGGTAGAATTATATAACAGCTTGCCCAATTTCTGCATCATCGTTTTAATTATCTCTATAGCCATATTATTTTGGCTTATAATTATTTCGCATTCTAGGTTGGAGAGTAAACCCCAGTCACATAGTCGACGATACTTAATTATTATTAATATAATACATAATAATTAACACCCTTAAAGTTTATAGATGACGGTAATCTTCCAGCATGAGGCAGGGAGGCATGTATAAAAGAATAGAACATATACTATTCTGCCAAGTAGTTCGTATAAACCAGACAATTGGTTACTCTACAACCGAGCAGTCACATGAGGGTTTACGTCACCGCATTACATATTCTTGGCGTCGAGATTTTTATTCTATAATTCCGATTTAGAGGGCAAAGTATTATGAATTTATATTGATGAAATTACATAAATTTACCAGCAAATTCATATAATTTTATCAATACAAATTCATCATTCATTCATTCACCCGTGGTATTACAAAAATGGCACATATTATAAACAGTAGTAGTAATTTGTCATAAGGAAAGCCATGTACTTATCTTATCCCGGTATGGTATAAACAAATCAGTCAGACTGCTCGTAAAACGTGTTATTGTCAACTAAAATTCTCGTGCCCGGCCGTTTAGTACCACCACCCAAATTATTCTGTCCGCAATAGCATCAATGCTTGTCAGTGTCGTATTCTGGATTAGACCAATATATTGATCTGAGTGTCCCGGTTTGGAAGGTTTGGTAGCAGATAAACTTATGAAAGTGGCATTACCATTTCGCCACATGTATCATTAACAGATTTGGTTTCTATAGGCGATAGTAGTCTCTTTACGTAACGAGACCCACCTGTTTTTGTTGCTGTCAAAATACAAAAGTGTTTTGGTCTCCCACTGTACTCGCATCCATCTAAATTGATATTTTTTATATCTGTAATCTCAATCTTATATCTACCATTCTGATTTCCTCATTTTTATACTTATATGTTTGTAAATAAGAGCATATACTTACTTTTTACAGTTTTTTTTTCAATCTTTCCAACAAAAAGTTCACATTTAATATTTCATGCCACAATACAATCAGCGGATAATATATTTCCATAATTTCATCACAATTTATTTTGGGATCAACAAGCTGTCGCCACCCGCATTCCAGACAATTGATGCAATCATCGGAATGAGATTTTGGGGTGTGTAAAACAGGATAATTGCATTGGCCACATCCAAATTATTGTTATAGTCGCTAGGTACTATTCAATGGTAATGTAATTTTGCTGCGGGCTTAAATTTTAATCGTCTTTATAAGCTTTATGTACTTCATCTGAACTTTTATGGGTATTAAATTATCTATTAAGTTGTCTTCGAAACAGCGTGTTTGCATTAAGAGAGTTAGGAATGTGGCGGAAACAAGGTGGTTCGGACTAGATCGTGGTGTGTGACATGTTTGTATATCATAAGATTTATGTTTTTTATATATCATAAGATAGCAAACAAGCAGATGGGTCTCCTGATGGAAAGAGTCAACCATCGCCTATACACACCAAAGATGTTAATGGTGCGTTGCTATCTTGTGGCGAGGTCTAAGGCACATGCATAAGTTTACCGGCTACCTTACCCTCCAAACCGGAACACGACAGCGACAAGCACTGACGCTATTTCGGCAGGAATAGGTAAGGTGGTGGTACCAGACCCGGGCGAGACAATGCAGAACTCTACCACCTAATAGCCACGATGGTAGTGACTCGATAGCCAATCGGTCGCCTTTTACGACCTGCCTGGCAGAACGGCAGTTGGCCTATTCTACAAAGGAGGCCGAGACCAACACGGCGATACACACACACATTTAATCCTTTTTGGCTAACTCGTACAGGATTTGGCGTGAAGATAATATTTACGTATGTACTAAGAATTCGTCTTGCTGTTGTAACTCGTACAGGATTTGGCGTGAAGATAATATTTACTAAGAGTATGTACTAAGAGTTCGTCTTGCTTTTGTAGTCAGTATAAAAAAGCTTTTTAATATTTTAATCTTTTTTAAAAACCTTTTTTTTCTGATTGCATGGTTGGCAATAGATTTGCCATCTACCACGTTATGGGTTAAGTATCTTCGGATAATCGTGGGTGCAGTTGTACCTCTGTCTGCCTCTGTGGAGATACGGTTGTAAAGATACTTCCTAAAAATTTACCTACCTGATACAGGGTTTTGTTTACAGGCTTCTTCACAAATATCATAATAAGTATGTAGAGATGTGGCGGTAAGTTTTAGTGATGATATATATTGCCATGATAGATTCTGCCCAATATCTAGAAATTGGCTCAAAGTTTAAAGGTAGAAACACACTAACCTATTTCACTCACATCTAGGTAGTGTTTTGTTTTCAAAACTTTCAATACTTATTTTTTAAATTTATGTTGCTCAATAAACATCTCCTTATACTGCATGCACTGATGTTACAGCATTAAACAATTCTACCTTTAAAGAATTTAAGTACTTTGTAGATTATTTTCAAAATTTTGGAATGTATAATAAACTATAGGTTCTATTACGCTATTGATGAATGACAGGTATACACGTGTCATCCATTATTCGTTTTCGTTTATATCGTTTTAGAAAATATGGGTTACCATTCACCTTACTCCAAGTCATTTATTGGACACAAGCAAGTCAATATCTTGTAGAAGCAATGTCGGTGTAGATGTCTGACGTACTTAGTTTTGAAGCTGAGAACTATTTTTACGGTATTTAAAAATTTGTATACATTTTTTTAATATAAAGAAAACCGAAAACTTGAAATGGTGTGTCAAAGACTTTTTGGTTCACATCACTTTACTAGTGTTTCGGTAAGCAAGACTGTTGGTTCTATCGCCATATTTATGGGACTTGTGTAGGTAGATAAATTAAAATCCATAATTATTAACAAAGCTTACATACTACTAGTTAATAACGACAATTACTAACAAGTAGTGCTTGTTGACAAGATCGTTACATAAGTAGGTATAGATTACATTTGAATTTTGAACGACTGATACAAGATTACATAGTTGATATCAACATTTGTTTGAGTATCTAAATATCCTCGAATATAAATTAATATCGATTATTAACACTGAATTCAGACAATAGTATTATAATGGAGGGCTTTTGTTATAATCAGCGCGTACATTAATATTAATTACTAAACCAACAGAATTTTAACAGCGACGTCCCTTTGTAGACACAGCATAAATTACTGTACTCTTTAATACTTTTCGTGGGTAGGTAAACATAGGGGACACAATTGTAACCCAAAAAGTGGATAGGTTTATATTGATAGTTTAGTAAATATATTTCTCTCCAAAAATTATATCTGCCTGTATTATTTTTTGTATGACAAAAATATTATCTCTATGATATCCTATGAAATTATAGGCTAGGATAGGATAGGATAGGCATAGGAGATCCTTCTGAAATAAGGTCCATTTGCCTTGTAAGCAGCAAGTGAAATCTAAACGTATATATTTTTAATCCTAGCGTATTTAAGTCCTATCGTAATTACAGATACAAGTCCTAGTTTGTTGAAATTTGTCTTTGTTATTTTTAAGTTTTTCAAAGCTAAACGTATCTCTACTAGGTGATTATAATTAGGCAACGTTGCCGAACGCTATCACCAATGCTCTTACTCTACTTAGGCGATCACAGACTTACATATTTTTACCGCAAATGCTTCAGTGCTTGTCACTATTACTAATGCTTGTTCTAATTTGGAGTCTTCCAATAAACTTAACATCGGAAACGTAATTTAGTCTCAAAAATTGTAAACAATGGTGTAGCCAATTTGAAGTAACAGCCGTAGTTTTTTGGTGTACTTATCAGAAAGTATTAAAATATCTTGTAAAATTATATGTTTACCTTACATTCATAAAACTAAACATTGCTCATAGATTTTTTATAAATAGAACCTAAAAATACAAACCAATAATAAAACTTAAATGTTTGAAATATAATTGTACATGTTTTTATGATATAGGCAATAAGGAAGAAGCTTTAAACATAAGGGCTCTTCTTTTAAAAACTGTAAATATTAATACATGAAAACTGTTGTAATTGGAAGACTGCAATTCAATCAATGAAGGTGAATATGGATGATGGATGAAAGCTATAATTGGATGGATGTCTATAAAGGACGTGTATGACTAGTCTCCATTTTGTTTGTTCATTACAGAAATCGAATGACCCCATATGCTATAAAAGTGTTATCAAATAGTAACTTTTTATTTTTATTATAAATCAAAATATGATTATAATTGGTCTGCCTAGAAGAATGTTGAATATAGGTGAATGATCGATTTGGCAGCAATTAAAAGTGACATTGGCATATTTAAATTTTTGATCTCGAATTCAGTTTCAGACCTTAAGCATATAGCTTTTCAATACACCATTGACATCTTTAGTGTCTGTAATTGAAAGGAAAATGAAATGGAATGAACAATATTTCTTTGCAAGAATGTGGGTGTCACAACACGACAGTAACTAGCTAATTGATAGTCATCTCTATCAATAAAAAAAATCTAGATAGATAAAAAGTTTGTGAAAAAATAGATTCAACTTTTTGTTTACTCATCAACTTCAATATAGTAGTCTCAACTAGGTCAACCAACTTAAATATATGTAGTTATGCAATGTCCAAGTTGATGATTAATTACCACAATACAAAGCCTTGAATTTTAAGCCTTTCAAAAATGTTTTTTGAGATAGCTTAAAAATCAAATGGCAACGTTAGGTACAATTTACGAAATAAAAAATGGCATGTTTTCACACAAAGACTATATTCATATGACTATTTTAAATTTAACACTTGTACTGTTTCACAATTCACAAACTTTATATACGTTTTTAATTTAATAGCCAACCGATTTTACATTTTACTGCATCATCAAGGCCAAAAATTTAAATTATTAATAAGATATACCTTCAAAAAAGAAAACAAATGAATCTTGACTTTTAGTAACGACAAGATTGTATCTCTTGTAAATGTGGATTGAGAGGAAATATAAATATAATAGCAATATGTTAACTAGAAAACCTGTACTACTAAAATGCCTTTACTATACGGTCCTCTTAAGATTTATTTACAGAAACAAGGCGTAATCTTGTCCACGTGGGTGAAGACATATTTGTTGAAAACGACGAAGGGAGTTCTTGTATATTTTTGGTTTGAAATATCCTTGATAAAAGTGGACCGAGCGTCCGTATTCTTCGATAAAGGAAAATATGTTAATTTAGCTTCGGAGCGACTCGATATGACCCACTAAGTGATTGGGTTCTGATGCGAGACCGTGTTTTGAATTTGAAGCCTGTGCACAATCTAAAGATTGATCCAATGTTTACAAATTGCTTAACAAAATAAACAAATAGCAAATTTTCATCAAAGCCTCTTTTTCTAAGGAATTTAAAGATGTTATCTCGTTAATGCTTGTTTTTGGAAGTAAATTGCGACTCAAATAATGTAATGAACTGGTATTAGAAGAAACTCATAGTAGATTTTTCGTTCAATTTTGCTTCACAACGACGCAGTTAAAAAGACTAATGAACATTATTTCCTTTTACTTAGTCGAATAGAAAAGGAGCTATATATAACTCAATAACAGTGTAACTTTATTTTGGTCAAATTATTTTTTAAACTACTCTAGTAGTTTCTGACCTTGTCGATTGCAAGGAAATAAACAATCTTATTTACCACTTCATAATAGAATCAGTGTAGATTATTTGAATATTATGAATGGAGGTTTTATTTGGTAGTAGATGGGTGGTAGTAAGCTCTGTAATGAGAGATTGATATTAAATATGTGGAAATATTTTTTCCATAAATATCTACATAAAATATCTATATTCTATATTCAACTATGAATATAATATATGAATATAATAATAAATGTGAAAGTTTGTTTGTTTGGATGTATGGGTGGATGGATGGATGGATAGGAAAGATGGATGGGTGGATGTTTGTTACTCAATCACGCAAAAACTACTAAACGGATTTGAATGAAATTTGGCACACATGCAGATGATGATTTGGAATAGTACATAGACTACTTTTTATCTCGAAAAATGAGTTACTCCCGCGGGATTGACTAAAAATTTTATAATGCAGCGGGCTGCATGCTGCAGCTAATTGTAAATATAGGCGACAGGCGCGTGCGCTCCTTATAGGCAGAAAAGCAGTGCTTTACCTTTATTTTAATAAAACGTTCATACGTTTTAGATGACTTATAAATAAATGAATAAACAAAATATAATAACTTAAAAACTCCTAATATTTTTAAATAGCACCTATTTGCAAGCACAGCACACAAACATTATGTTTGCCAGGCGTTTATTAAACGATAAATAATATTGAACGCCCAAGTCCTGCTGCCAACCTTCTGCTTCACATTGTAAATGTGTGCGAGACATAATTACCTATCCGCACGTAATTGGCTCACTCACACAATGATTCTATTGTATAAAGCAGGTAATGCGGCCTTGTTCTATAATCCGGGTAAAGATAATAGACGAAATATTATTGACAAAATGTATGCTCACATTATGCATTTTTGTTTAGTAAGGTTTTATTTGTTGAAATGTTATTGACAAAAGTGAAGCCATTTTAAATTTTTATGTGATACGTGATATGCATTGTGTATTATTATGTTTTATTATTGTATATGTTTTCTTAAAATATATATTAATGATATTATTATTTTAACATTTGAAAGTGTGTAAATTAAATTAAATAAACAGTAAATAATTAAAGTAAACAGTTATATATATATCTAAAATAATTAGTGATTTGTTTAATCTAGCGCGTTTCTTGATTTTTTAAAATGTTATTTGATTGTGACGTATGTTTTGATAATGTGTGCTTACTAAAAATTAAAAGTAACAAGTTCTCACAATTGTCATTTAGTGAAAAGATTCAAATCGTATCTAAAGGTAGGTGTATACCCGAGTTACCACAATTAAACCAGCAAAAAGGAAATGTAACTCGCAAGTTTCATGTTAAAAGTTATGAAACGTATGACTGGCTGTGTGGTTGTCTCCATACGATTAAATTATTTTGTTTTCCTTGCATATTGTTTAGTAATTCTAATACAGTGTGGACTAATTCTGGATATTCAGATTTAAATATTTACATCGGGAAATAGTACCTATTTTAAATAACAAGAACCTTGAACATGGAAACATACCTAGAATACAGCTGACTAGGTAAGTAGTTACCTGTTATAATATTTTAGTTAGCGACGACCGACCGCTGTTTTTTCTGCGTTACCGTAGAAGATGTAGATAAATAGTAGTACATCTAAGACATGTTCCGTTGGCATGGTTTCCGGCTTAGAGATCCGTCGCGTGGCTGAGGCTACGCTAAAAATCTATATAAGAAAATCTATACTCCGCCGCATACCCAGTCTCATAATCCTGTGCACGCCACTGATAGGCGAAATATCTTTTTTGTAGGGATACATGTGTAAAATAGAAAAAGGAACTGAATGGTAACGTTCTCACCTGGATTTGAAATCACCGCCTTATCTTTTCCTGCCGCAAGGGCATCTGTGTTTGTTACCTGTCCAGTTGCCTAGTCTGACAGCAAAATTGTCAGTTTATCTAATTTTTTAATATAATCCATTTATTTTAAACTTTAAAGTTTTTATCCATAGTGAATTTTGTTTTGTAACGTTTCAGTTTATGTGACTTTTTCTTGAGAAGTATTATGTCCATTTCTGGATTATAATTGAATTGGCGCAAGTTAGAAGAATAAATTGAAATAAATGAATTTGGATGACACTTCGTGTTTTTTTAGAAATAGTTCCAATATATTTGTTATGCGTCACTAACATTTTTTAAGGAAAATATTTTGTTTGTGTTTTTTAATATAATATTCATTGGCATAATCGATTGGCAAAACTTTTAAATGTTTAGTTTGTGTGTTGGTCTAAAAGTTTAGGACTTTTATTATTATTAGGACAAAATATAACTTTTACCCAAGTAATTAATTTAATGTGTTTATAATAGGATTAGAAAATTAACACCCTTAACGAAACAAGTTACAAAAATTTCAGATACATGTATATAAGACGCAAAATGTTTAACAAATTATTATATAAAAAAGTATCTTCACGTCCGTATCCCCGAATAGGTCGGAAGAGGTACAACCGGTGCACCCACGATTAGCCGAGATACCCAGTCCCACAATGTGATAGGTGGCCAGTCTATCGCCAACCGGGTACTTATCCAATCCCAGGCAATATTGTTTTTATCCGAAAACTGAAGAAACACATTTTTGAATTGCTCGACCCGAGAATCTAACCCAGGACCTCATGCGGTCAACACCGACACCGGACCACTAGACCACAGGGACATGTATTATTTAAACAGTAAGAAAAAAAGGAAGAATTTATTATAAATAGACGAAACTTTTAATATGTTACACTGATAATACCTAATTTTAATAACATCTCAGCAAAGTTTTTTTTTTGCTGCTCTGTCTGCTCGTGACCACGGTCAATGTAATTTGGCCGAAACGTCGAGCTTTACAAGTAAGTTCTATATATGTACGCATTATTGACCCGTTTATATATTTTTAAAAATCTCACCAAAGAAAAAAAAAACAAGTTACATCTAAGTGTATGTATGTGACATATTAATGCCACTCACATACTTACACATTCATCACACATTTTTTTGTTATTATTTTTATTAATAAACTTTTTAAATTAAACAATTCTATGATGGGAGATTCAGAAACATACTATTAGATAGCAAAGAAGCAGATGACTCTTCTGATTGAAAGAGAAACCATCGCCTATAGACCAAAGATGTTAATAGTGCGTTGCTATCCATGTGGCAGGATGGCAGTACCACATGCATAAGTCTAACTCACCTTCCAAATCGGAACATGAAAATGACAAGCATTAATTCTATTGCGGCAGGAATATGTAAGGTGGTGTTAGCAAATACAGGGCGAGATGTTACGGAACTCTACCACTTAGTACGTATAGTTACTATGGCAGTCACACGGACAGCCAATCGATCCCCTTTTACGACCTGTCTGGCAGAAGGCCAGTTGGTCTATTCTTCAAAGAAGCCCAGACTAACACGAGTTCGCTAGTATACTCTACTTAAAAATATTTCAAACTTTGTGAAAATTTGGTGTATGAAAAGGGTATTTAAGAGAACTTGTAACACCGGTCTAAATTACATACCAGTAATAAAGAAATATGTTAGTTTAAAATTTTCTATTCAATATTATATTAGTTTTAATATAAAATGATTACTCTAAAACAATATCCAAATATATGCAAAGTTAAGATGCAAAATATTGCCGAAATGAACGCCTTTCCTCGCAATATGGCGCCGCACAATTTCCATCTTTTATGAAATATTACGGATTACGCAGAAAGCCTTTTTAAGAAATCTAATTTTAATTAAAAAATATGAAAACCTTTATTAATTTCGTTACTGGAATGAATGATATACAAATTAGATGTTTAAGCTCCGTCAAAAACATTTTAACAGCATTATTTTATTATCTTTTTAAAGTAGGATTGAAAGGTAATGAAAATCACTTGATGTTGTTTAAGAACAACAAAAATTAAGTATGAGTGTATACTATAATAACTTTCATGATTTATTTATAAAGTATGTATCATAAAAACATTTAATTCGAGGGTTTTTATAAGTTTAACGTGAGTGTCTGTGTATCTGTTGGTGTATCTGAGTTTCTGTCTGTAACATCGTAGCTTCCAAACGAATGATCCGATTTTGTTGCGGTTTTTATACAAAAGTCCTGTCTGTCAAGATGGTTTTCAACCGTTTTCAGACAGTCAGCAGTTTCAACTTGGTTACTTCAACTTTTCAACTTGAATAAGCCTGTGAAAATTATTGAAAAAATTCAATAATTTTTACAAGCCTAATCAGTGTGGATACTCTGGTTGCTTTAATGGCATTGTAATGACGTGATTAAACTTGACTTTGGATTTCTATGCAAAAGATGCACATGAAGCATAAAGGTAACGCCAGGGGTTCTTTAAATTTTTATTTTAAGGTTATTTTAATCGCACTTTTTGGAAGACATACTTAAACTGAAATCCAGTACTTATTGAAAATCAATATGTTATATAGCGTATTCTTATACAATTTTGTGGTAATAATGGTCAAATGCTTGTACTTTTTTTTTTCGTATGATATTCGAACACAAAGTATATGAGAGTGTTTACAAGACACAATGTGTTGAGGATTTTGCCACAGCTCCCCAATAACTGTCTCCCTGTGTAGAACCGGACCATAGATCATTATTTAGTCACGTAGTTACTAGCCTAGCCTAGTAGTCACGACGGTAGTGACTCATATAGTCGATCATTCGCATCTTACGAAATGCCTAGTAGAACCGCAGATGGGCTATTATTCAAGGCGGGCCCGGATCAACATGGGGAAACCGAAAATTGATTCTATCTATGCCCGTTATATTCTTTTAAATCATCCAAGATGATTTTAACGTACCAAATCTACATTTTTACCCAATGAATAAAGTCACGGTTAACAAATAGTTTTTTAATAAATTTCATATCATATCTTTGCATGTGATGAAGTCTTAAACTGGTATAAACACATCAGTGCTATTAATTTTAACTTTAATTGACTTAAAACAGCTCAATTTCAAACTGCCTGGAGTGTTATTTTATTGGCTGGGGTTCAATTCTAAAATTATTAGAATGGGAATTTATTAGGTGTCATCGGCGCGACGTGATTTAAGGTTTGCTGCGAGCAAAACCTTTATATTTAGATTAAACAATCGAAACGGTTTCGTCCTTATCTTATCAATTTGGAATTGGATTACTCTTTTATCTATTTAAAAAGGGCTGGCTGATTTATATTTTGGTTTATCAATCTTTTGTTTTCATTATTATTATTAAATTATAAAGTTCTAACCCCAAACTAAGCAATTTATTTGCTTGTGTTAAGGGTGCTAGTTATTTATACTAGAAATATAGAATAAATAACTAAATAATTATATAAATAAATATTGCTGGAAAAATTAGACGAATTGATCCATTGATATAAAAAACCCAAGATGTATATTCAGCGTCTCAAAACCGTCCCTAGAAAATGAGCGCACATTTTAAATTGTGCGCTTATTTCGTAAGAATCGCGTCAATTGCGACACTGTCATGTATGTTATTTTTTGTACATTATTTTTTAAAAATAACTATAAATCTTGCGATTAAGGTTGCATCATTTTAAGGTTTAGGGTGGGCCAAAATAAATTTTTATTTTTATTTTTCATTTGATACCTCATTTTCATAAATATCTTCCAAAATGACGAAAAAGAATCTGGAAAATTTGAGCTCTTAATATTTATATTAAGAGATGGCGATTTGTAATTTTTGATTTCCCATTTAAATAACACAGGAATATTTTTTTTATTTTCTTTGGATTTTTTATGCGTGTGAATGGATAACTATCAAGTAAAAACAAAAACTTATTCTTGTAGAAAATTTGACGATCTACAATAAAGATCTGCTATGATATTTTGCTAGGTTGACTCCTTTAAAAGTTATTCGAAGTTTAATTCCAACTCATAATTGTAAAAAATCAATCGTATTTACAATTTTTTGAACTTCATTATTAAATAATGCCTTAAAATCATAAAATATCTAACTTTTCATAAAATTAAGTTAGATTTTAATAAAATGTAATCAGAATATATTAGCGGTACAAAGTTAAAACAGTAATAAAAGTTATCCATTGTATAATATGATCAAATTTTAAATCCTTTAAATTCTTTCAACTATGTTGTTACAAAATCTATTTTCACATAAATCAAAATCGATAAAAAAAAATTACAATGAATTTATTGAATAAGAAATACAAAAGTAATAAAAAATAAGATATTCTATACATTGAGGCATTATTTAATAAAAAAGTTCAAAAAATTGTAAATACGATTTTTTACAATTATGAATTGGAATTAAACTTCGAATAACTTTTAAAGAAGTCAACCTAGCAAAAAATCATGT
The DNA here is from genome assembly GCA_036924255.1 of Apodemia mormo. Taxonomy (NCBI): domain Eukaryota; kingdom Metazoa; phylum Arthropoda; class Insecta; order Lepidoptera; family Riodinidae; genus Apodemia; species Apodemia mormo. Next base: position 10,466,431 of record JAUPFN010000013.1, on the reverse strand, counting down.
CAGACTTTTTTGTGGATCGTCAAATTAGTGGTAAACGTGAGAAACCAGTTTACCATTAGGTGGCGCTGTACAAATCACATACAAATTCCTAGTAAACTCGAAACGAGCTCACGATCGAATGCGAAAAGAAAAACTCACACTTAGCACTCTGATGGCATAAATTTAATCACACGTAGATAAGAGTAAATGGGTGGTGGCTATTAACGACCGATGATATGCTACGATGAAGACCACCTCCTATAAGTTAAAATGACAAACCAGTGTATTTGGAAACCAGGAACAAAGGAAGATATAAATATATTTATTTTTAAAAAATTGGCAAACTATCTGATGACATAAATTTAAATTTACCATAAATAAAAGTAAATGGGTTTAAAACGCATTATCTTAATTAATTCCATAGCCTTAGCACTTACGTGTGTACTATATATTCACTGGCGTAAAAATATTAGGTTATGTAATGTCTGGGCTCCCTTTAAAAAATAAACAAAGCATCTGCCATTCTGCCAGAAAGTTCTTAAGAGACCAACTGGCTGTAGTCATTACTAGATGATAGAATTTTGAGACTTCTTGAACGAGTTCGATACTACCGCCTTAAATATTCATGTCGTAATAGCATCAGTGATTGTCATTATAAAATGGTAAGGTGGTTGTTACACACGTGCATGTTGCATTATACTACCTAATATAATAATACCCTAACGAACATATACATATAGTTGATGTTTTCAATAAAATATGTACGTTGCGATACTATTATATAAGATGGAATTGGGAACATTCTATATTAAAGAAATCCTAAACTACGTATCGAGCGAATCAGACTGCAATAATTTATTTGAATAATTAGTCCAGTAAAAAGTTTAATGAAACCATGATCTGACCAGTTTTGGCGCAATGAGTAAAAATTTGTTCATTAATACTTAAATAATGATATTATGAAAGAAATTCTGATTTAAATTTAGGGGAAAGTGATGAAAAAAATAAAAAAAGGGTTGAAAAATGCCTTTTTTTAAAATAACTTAATAACGGTAGGAAATAGAAAAAAAAGTTTCAAGTAAAAGTTGTAGAAAAAAAAAATCTACACAAAAAAGTTCCTCTTCATTTTTTTGTTATCTACTTTAAACTAAAGTAGATAACAAAAAAATGAAGTAGCTACAAAAAATAAAAATTAAATTTGTAGTAAAATATGTAAAAATATATAAATATGGGAAAACATATGTAGTAGTGTTAGTACATATTTATGTGATGCGCGCGCTGCATGGTACAGGGCCGTAATAATTCTGGTAAGTTTTTATAATTAATTACAAAGCAAATTTAATTTTTATTTTTTGTAAGTAAACTAAAGCAGATGACAAAAAAATGAAGAGGAACTTTTTTGTGTAGAATTTATTACAATTCTATAATATTGATGAAACCCTGAGCTGCTTAATCCGAAACAACGGAATCAGATTGCAATTTTTTATTTTAAACTTTTAATTATGAAAATAAACATATATTGCATGTTTTTAATTTCACATTATCACAATTTCATCCCATTCTAACATTTCCCCAACGTAAATATATGTTGGATGTTATTAATAAAATATGTACATTATATTGGGGTATATTATATTGGGATGGCATTGTGAAAATTCTAGATTGATGAAATCTTGAGCTGCCTACTACGAATCTACTGAATCAGATCGCAATCTTTCAAAATGACAAATGTCGCGAGCACTCCCTTATTTATCGTCCGCGTTCTCGGTAAAATTAACTCAATTGGAATAACGAAAGACGGAGTATTAATCACTGCCCCTCTAACAAATTGTCGGTATGTGCTTTACTGTCTCGATCTTTGATTTGATATAATTTATTCTGATTTTAAGGTTTCTTTGATCAAAGAAGCCCATGATTATAAGGATTTTTCAGTTGCGTCGTATACTGGGAAAAGATAAATAAATTGCTTGAATCAAATTACACATCTAATATTATTAAGATCAGTTTTTCTTTTACAATCTCTTTTAACACTTAGTAAAATCTCTGTTTAAGAATTGAAAGTTATAAGTTCATAAACTATTTTTGATTTTTTTAATATCGTAGAAAAAACAAGCTAATAATTCTTGTGATGGAAAAAAATTAATCATCATTATAGACATCAATTATGTTAAAATTGGCTTTTATCTAAGTATATGGCGAGAACATAATGGCTCCTTGCCTTATCTTGCCTTGCCTATACACACCAAAGATGTTAATGCTACGTTGCTATCCGAGTGTATAGTTGTTAATGCCACTTGTATAAGTTTATCGGCTACCTTACGCTCTAAACCTCTGTGGTCATCTCTGTGGTTTGGTGGTCCGGAATCCGTGTTGACCACAAAAAGTCCTGGGTTCAAATACCGGGCTAGGCAATTCAAAAATGCGTTTTTTTAGTTTTCTGATAAAATGTAACATTGCCCAGGATTGGGTAAGTGCCCGGTTGGCGATAGGCTTCTTGCCATATATCACATTATGGGACTAAGTAACTTCGGCTAATTGTGGGTTCACAGGTTGTACTTCTGCCAAGCTCTTAGAAGATATAAGCAATAAAATACCTACCCTCCAAACCGGGATATGACAGTTACAAGCACTGATGCTATTGCGGCAGGAAGCGGTAAGGCAGGGTTAACAGAATAGGGAAAGACAACGCAAAACTTTACCAATTATGTAACACTAGTTGACCCTTGCAGCTTCGCCCAGATATCTTGCATGTCGTCAAGATAGCTTTTCATACAAATTTTATCCCCTATTTCAACCCTTTAAGGTTTGATTTAAGAAAAAATAGCCTATGCTTGACCGCAGCTCTTCAACTACTTCCGTGCTACATTTTGGGAAAATCGGTCCAGCGGTTTAGCCGTGAAAGCGTAACAGACAGTCAGACAGACAGACTTTCGCATTTATAATATTAGTATGGAAGTATGGATATAGATATAATTTTTGCAATTATATTGTATTTTTACTACTGATATTAATGTAAATACTAATTTTTATAAAGACCGGTGAAGTTTTCTTGAGACCTAACGAGACACACAAACACACAAAGAGACAAAAAATTCGAAAAAAAATTGATGTCGATCAGAATACTTATTACGATATTTGCCGAGCAATTGAATGCACGAACATTTCAGATTTATAAAGTTAAAGAGTACAAAAATTAAATACTCTACAGATATACTTATACAGAAGTGTGATTATAAAAATATTCATCTTATTTCGTTAAGTTTTCAAAACATATATTGGTCAGTCTGTTTGTCTTGGTATAAACAATATAACAGGACAAACAGATAGTCGTAGTAAGTATTATACAGTCTATAATATATTAGCACAATTATATGTTCACACTATATACAAATTTTTGTCAAGATCGGTCAAATCGTTCTTGACTTATAATTGGGTAAGACAGACGGACATACAAAAAATTTTACTAACGTAATCACGTATTTTTACTCTAAATTAATCTTCATCAAGATGAGACAACCAGAACACGAGTTACAGTGTTCCATACAGACATACAGACGACAATCAAAAACTTACATACCGTTAAATTTTATGTTAAAAAAGTTTCTTCACTCCCGTATCCTAGGTAGAGGGACAACAAGTGGACCTAGGATTAGCCGAAGAAACTGGGTCCCACAATGTGATAGGTGGAAAACCTATTGCCAACCGGGCACTTTCCAATGCCGGGCAACGTTGTTTTTATGAGAAAATTGAAAAATGTTCTTTTTTTCATTTTTGAATTGCCCAGCACCTCATGTGGTCAACACCGACATCGGACACAAAGGCGATCAAATTGTGTTGATCAAAAAAATCAAACAAATATCACAAAAAATTAAATATACAGACATACACTAAAGATTCTTGTAATAGTAGATATTACCTAAATATTTTTTTCTCAAGCCTAGCTTAAGAGATGTACCTGGCTGGTAATTTCACCTTTTATTTCTCATAAACCAAAAAAGTATTTTATCGTTGATAGTTATTACTTCTCACTCAAATATCCATGCGAGCTGCAATAAATATTAAACTTATAGCCTTCAGGAGCCTTAACCCTTCGCTTAAGGCTTGCCACAGGCGGATTACCGCTATTACTCATTCCTACCGTCTAGATCGCCGCAGGGTCAAACTGAAAGTTTTTGTTTTTTGGATTGATTATTCATGTATCTGGAATTATTCTGCGTTTTATATATAACGTATGATTAAAGTCAGATGTAAATTACATACGAGTAGATATATACGGGGTGTAAAGAAAACCCTGTCGACCCGAAAGAGGTAGGTCAATGATAACTTATATTTATATCGTATTAAAAGCACTTGTACTGTTTTACTTGACTTTTTATTTATTAAAACCAACCGGTTTCGCGTTTTAACGCATCATCAGGGCAAAAGTTATTATTGTTTAGTCCTGATGATAACTTTTGCCCTGATGATGCGTTAAAACGCGAAACCGGTTGGTTTTAATAAATAAAAAGTCAAGTAAAACAGTACAAGTGCTTTTAATATGATATAAATATAAGTTAACATGGAGTTTTACCAAGTGCCGACGATATTCAGTGTTCAAAGTGTAGGTCAATGACATTAAAAAAAATTCTTTTTATTAAAATAAGAAAAATATCGTAGTTTAAAGTGCCTCATTTTAGTACTAAAATTGAGCAATTCCCCTTAAATCAAGCAAATAGTTTGAAAATTTATGATTTATTTATGTATTAAATATTTTGAAAATTTATGTATTCATTTTAGTACTAAAATTGAGAAACTTCCCCTTAAATCAAGCAAATATTTTGAAAATTTATGAATCAATATCTATAAAATAATGTGTCACAAATATATTTGTATTAAGCTACCAAATAATACCTTTGATGTTCGGACAGTGTTTTTTTACACACCGTATATTTTCAAGCCTGCGCATAACATACGGAGTAGTCAAGGAAACCATTTCTATAATGACCGCCCCGTTGGTTGAAAGGTTAGCGAACTTAATCACAAATCGATGAGGCTTGGGTTCAATTCCCAACAGGGTAAACATTTGTGTGATAAGCATAGATATTTGTATTTGATTGGATGTTGACTGACATCCATAGCACAAGTAAATAATTTCCGTACTTTGGGTTATATCATTTTGTGTAATTTATCCACCGATATTATTTAACCGATCTTATTATTATGTGGCGCCGCTGGTCCGTACTGCTGAAGGGTCATAGTGATGGAACCAGCGGGCTAACTATTGTCAGGTGACGTCATAACTGTGGAGATTGATGACGTCACACAAAACAGTGTACGTGTGCAGTTCGAAGTGGATTCCGGAAAGCGTAGATGAGTCGTAGCTTGTGATGCTGGCTGATGCTGTTGGAAGCAGAGGGGGGTATCAGCAGGTGCTGATGGTCGAAAGGTTGTAGCGTGCTGTTTAGTCGAGGTTCACCACTGCGGCGTGTTGATAGATGTGAGTGTTGAAATTACGTCGGGCGACGTCATTACTGTAAGGGTTGATGACGTCACGGAAGGACGTGGAAGGGAGAAGGATCACGTTGGGGTTACCGCTGTGGCGCCACTGGTCCGTACCGCTGAAGGGTCATAGTGATGGAACCAGCGGGCCAACTATTGTCAGGATGACGTCATAACTGTGGAAGTTGATGACGTCACACAAGGACAAGTAAGGGGAAAAGGAAGATCTTCCCAGCCAGGCAAGGTGTACTGCCTGGGGACCGAAGTCCATTCGAGAAGCGTTGAAACTTGTATATAGTGTGTACAAGATAAATAATAGATAAATAATTGTGATATTGTGGTTCAGAATTGTGATTTTGAATTTCATTTTTTATTATTTTTTCAGGTAGCGTTTGTATATTGCTTGAACCGTTACAATTATTATTGTTATTTGACAATACACTTATTGAACAATAATGTTTTTTAATCAAATTTTTTTATCAAAGTATGTGAAACAATCAAACAGCTCACCTGTTGGAAGGATTTACTAGATGGTAAAATTATGCAACGCCTCGTTCAGGTCTGATACCGCCGCCTTACCTATTTCTATCGCAAAAGCCTCGGTGATAGCACTGTCATTTTCGGTTTCAAGGATCAGGTAGCCGGTAAACTTATGCATGTGAGATAAGCATCCGCCACACTAATGGCAACGTCCTATCAACATATTTGGTGTCGATAAGCGATGATTGTCTCGGGAGAGCCATTTGCTTGTTTGTTATTCTTTGATATAAAAATGATTATGTTTGGTGATTAGACGAAAAGGTTATCATCGCCTGTATGTACCAAAAATGTTAATTGTTTAAGTAATTTATACGGCAAGAATCACGAAAGTGGATACGTCTTTCAAGGCAATTTCCTAGTTTTAAAGTGTAGCTTGCATTTACACCTAGAAATACTAAGATATACTACTTATCAACGAAATAAAATCATTCCAAGTATAACTTTAAAACTTTGTTATCTCAATCGGTATGATAAAATATTATAACATGGCTCATTTCTTTTTTTTTTACGACATAATATATCTACGAATGTATGACACTTTTGACAGTGATATAAGCGTTTTGTCATATGTGCGGCCCTTTCCAATGCCGTATCTATTAGTATTTATATGGTCTGTGGTAAGAAAGAAAGAAAAAAAGAAAGAAAATATTTATTTGTAAAAAAAAATAAGTTGTTAGAAATTATTTAAATTACCAACATATTCTAGCATTGGTGTGCTGGTATTAAAAAAAATATCATTATATGATATTTACATTTCAAACATTGTATTGGTTTTTTAGAATCACTACCGGATCGGAACGCAGCCACATACTGAGAAGATCCGGCGGGAAAAACTCAGCGTGCTGGGTTTTTGTTTTCTTTATTTTATGTACTTATTACTAATGAACAAGAATGATTTCATATTACACATACGAAGGTTATTTTTATAATTAGAAGTTTCATATAAGTAAAAATATAATACCTCATGTACAAGTTTACCGGCTTTCCTACTCTTCGAACTGGGCCATAACAGTCAATCACTGATGCTATCGCGGCAGGAAAAGCTAACAAACTAAACCCAGATCTAAACCACAGAATACTTAGAGACTACCAGAAGTCAATATTACATACAAGTATTATTCGAGCATAGCTGCACACATAGATACCTCTCACGGACGCGATATCTCCGACTGAAACTGTACCGAACCATTCCGAGATATTGCGTAGGTATCTATGCGTGCGTTGCTCGAATATCACATGTATGTAGATTGACTACTGTTATCCTCCAGTATACTGTGTCTATACCTAATACAGATTTCTAATATCTAGTAGTCACTGACGTCTGAATTTTTCCAATTTTGTTGCTTCAAAATCCCTTTTAAAAAATAAATTAGCTGTCTTTAACATCTCGTAAATGGCAAGAGTAAGCTTGTTGTTTACGTGATATCGATGCTTGCTTCTTCCCCGTGTTGGCCCAGGCTCCTTTGAAGAATAGACCAAACTGCCGTTCTGCTAGACAAGTCTATGATGAATGATGATGATGAGATGAATCACTATCATCGTGGTTACTAGGTGGTAGAGTTCTGCATTGTTTCACCCGGGTCAGGTACCACCGCCTTACCTATTCCTGCCGCAATAGCGTCAATGCTTATCATTGTCGTGTTCCGGTTTGGAGGGTAAGATGCCGGGTAGGAAGAAGATAAACTTATGCATGTGGCATAAGACCTCGCCACAAGATAGCAACACACCATTAACATATTTGGTGTTTATTGACGATGGTTGACTCTTTCCATCAGGAGACTCATCTGCTTGTTTGCTATCTTATAATATAAAAAAATGCAACTAATATCATCAATACTTACTACGTGTTAGAGTTCATAAAATTCTCGATGGGTACCAATGCCTTACCTATTTCTGCCGCAACAGCGTCGGTACTTATTGATGTGGTATTCCGGATTGGAAAGTAAGGTTGCCGATAAACTTATGTTAACTTCGATCTAATTTAACATGAAGTTTTACCAAATGCCGACGATATTCAGTGTTCAAAGATAAACTTATGCATGTGGCATTCCAACCCCATCACATTGATAGTAAGGCACCATTGATATCATTGGCGTGTATAAACGATAATTTTTTCTTTGCAATTCCAACCCAGGCCAAACAGATAGCAAGGCACGGTTAACATTTTTGGTGTCTATAGACGATGCTTTTCTCTTAATACTTGGAGAATCATCTGATTTACTTCTATTTTATGAATAAAAAAAAATAAAATAAGCAAGAGATGGAAAATATTACTTTAACTTATACAATACACTGATTAAATGAAGAAGTTATTTGTTTAACGTCATGGTCAGTTTAAAAGGTTATTCCTAGTTTATAAATGAAAATATAATGGACATCGTCTAAAAGCCAAATTATTTATTCAGTATACATTTATCATGCATGAAAGAGCGTTTCTAAATCACTTTACTGAGCTGAAGGTAAATAGTTTTATTATTTTCGTCCCGGCCTTGACTTGAAATCAAATCAGCTAAAAAGCTCAAACATCCAATCGACCGATAAGTGTTCTATTCCAATTTTATTAGCATTGCGACGTGAGCTCTTATACTGGATATATGAAATAGTGTAACATTATTTGTTGCTGAGTAACCTAAAAAGATTTAATTTATATGCCACCTACATATTTCTAAGTGGACAGTCAGCTAAAAAAGTGGTTTGTCATTGCTTCAAAGCAAAATAAGAAAAAATATTCGATATGTCTTGTTTTTCTATATATCTGTTTTATTGAACAGATATTTGTTTTTGTCTTGTGTTTATTAATAAAAAAGACATTCTTTGCCACATAGGTGTTGATTTTGACATAAATCAAGTGCGTTGATATACCAGCTGCACCTTGCAGCCCGCTGCATCATAAGAATTTTTGTGAACCCCACGGGAACAACTTATTTTACTGGAATAAATAATACTACTTGATCCGTGCTAAGATTTTGCACGGCGCCATCTAGCGTTTTCCTAGTATAAAACTCTATTAAGATGTTTGATGTATCATCCACAGATGGCACTCTTATGAAAATTATATTTAATTAATTTTTTTATTAACAAAAAGATTTTTTTTCGAATTTTTTCATATATTTCTCCCAAATTAGAAAACATAGTATTTTTTTTTGTAAAGTACCTACCTAAATAGTTAAAGAGATCGAGCCACTCCAGGAAAAAACAGCTTTTACAAATAACTTATATGATGATTCTATGTGTAAATTATGTGTGCTAAATTTCTTTATTTTAATCATAGGATAGAAAACAAGGAGATGAGTCTCCTGATGGAAAGAGAAAACCTATAGACACCAAAGATGTTAATGGCGCGTTGTTATCTTCTGGCAAGATTTACTGCAACATGCAAACGTTTACCGGCTACCTTACCCTCCAAACCGGAACACGGCAGTGACAAATACTGACCCTATTGTGACAGGAACAAGCAAGGCGGTGCGTTGCTGTCTTGTGACTAGGTCTCATTAGACCTGTGGCATTCCACATGCATAAGTTTACCGGCTACCTTACCCTCCAAACCGGAAACGACAGTGAAAAGCACTGATGCTATTGTGGTAGGAATAGGTAAGGCGGTAGTACCAGACCCGGGCGAGACAATGCAGAACTTTACCACCTAGTAAAATATTCATTATCTATATATATAAAAATCAATTGCTGTTCGTTAGTCTCGCTAAAACTCGAGAACGGCTGAACTGATTTGGCTAATTTTAGTTTTGAATTAATTGTTGAAGTCCAGGGAAGGTTTAAAAGTTGAGAAAATATAGAAAAAAATAAGAGTAGTTAAAAAGGCAGAACAACGTTTGCCGGGTCAGCTAGTATATAATAAGAGACAGTCAATAATATTTTATAAACACACTAGCTGTTGCCCGCAACTTCGTCCGCGCGGACTTCGTTTACTCCGCACAGCTCCTCCCCCGTAGGTGATAGCGTGATAATATGTAGCGCACCTATATGTTGACTCTACCTGTTAGTAATATTCATGCAAAATTTGAAGTAAATCCATGCAGTACTTTTTGAGTTTACCCCGGACATACATGACTTTGCTAAGATTTTATTATATGTATAGATAAACCCAGAAATACAACTATATATATATATATGCTCATCACACAAATGCCTGTCCCTGACGAGATTCGATCCCAAGCTGCATTGATTGTCCAGGCACAGGCGCTAACCACTCGACGAACATGGTGGTACCATTATCGTGTTTGCCTTGAAAGATTTATGTTTAGGAACTAATGACGCAATCATTAGTTTCCTTAAAATATATTTACCCACAAATAGAATTTTTGAATTTGAAGGTATCCGTACCACTTAAAGTGTATAATGTGTTCCAGCCGGCCACTCACCCTTTGATTGTTTGCACTACGTAACTTCAAAAATATATCTGAATAAATATCGATAGATCTTATACGATTTATTTGCCTCTGAAACATATCAAAGATCCTTCTTGTAAATATAATAAAAATGTGATATTTTAATACAATCTTGAGTTTTTCTTATATTTTTTTCTCTGAAAATAGATACATTTGCGCGGGTAAATTATGAGCAAGATAAATACTTTCCTTATTTTTTATTTCATAGATTAATAAACAAGCAGATGGTTCTCCTCATGGAAAAGGGCAACTATTGCTCATCAATACCAAAGACGTTATACATACATGCAATGCGTGTAACGCATCTAATAACAAATTAGAATAAAATTAGCTGGACCGAGCTTTACTTGGATGATATTTTTTCATTTAAAAATGCATTATCACGGAGATGATACATACTTAGGTAAATTTGAATAGTAAAAGGTTATCTAAATACAAATTTTGTTGAAAATTATTACAGCGGTTTCGAAGAAACAAATTATATACAAATATACAATAATTATTAAAGTATACGATATTGATTTTGTTCATTTATTTAAATGCACACATACATTTGCATTGGTAAATTTCTCTTTCAGTTAACCTCATAAAAATACAGAGAAGGCATAAGAGGTGCATATAGAAAACGACAAATCACAATCAATCAAAAAATCAGCAGGATATTGTATAATTGATTTTGAATTTATTACAATATTTTCTCAACATTAGTTTTTATACGAGTAGGTATATTATATGACATCTGTATCTTACCCGTCTAATTTATTATATCATAAATACGAAAGTCTGTCGGTCTTCCTATTTCATTATCACGGCTAAACTAGTAAAACGATTGTAATGAAAGACCGTTGCGTGTCTTTCGATTGACGAATAATAGATAAACTAGAATAATTTTCTACGATTTTTAAATCAATTAAATAAAATATATGGCTAGGAACAATAATATAAAAAATATTGAGACTTTAATTTGATTTAATTCTATCATCATATTTAAGTGTTACCTTTGTATAAAATTTTATTATACAAAATTTTATTATATATAAAATTTAATTACATTTCATTAAAACAGCAATAAGTTTACATATCATAATTTTTATTCTTAGTACCAATAATAATAATAATAATAAAATCGTTTATTTCATTAACAATGATACAATAAACAAGATAAAAGTTTGGGAGCCCCTTTTGTAAAAACACTTGTACTAGGGAGTCCCGCTCTTCCATACCTATGAACTAGCTTTTACAGAGTTGTATATCTATATACATATAATAAAATGGTAGGAAAGTCAAAACTGTACATTGAGTATTTTTTTAAAAGAATACTTGGGGCGTGATCTGCAATCGATACCGAAGCCAAAAATATAGTTTCTAGAATTTTTGTCTGTTTGACTGTTTGTCTGTTTGCCTGTTTGCCTGTTTGCCTGTTTGCCTGTTTGCCTGTTTGCCTGTTTGTCTGTTTGTCTGTTTGTCTGTTTGTCTGTATGTATGTCCGGGGTAAACTCAAAAAGTACTGCATGGAAATATTGCATGAATATTACTAACTGGTCGGGTCAACATACAGGCTACATATTATCAAGCTGTCACCTACAGGGGAGGAGCAGTGCGGAGTAAACGAAGTCCGCGTGGACGAAGTCGCAGGCAACAGCTAGTCTAACATAAATTACCTACATTACAATTACTGTTTAAATAAATCAAATAAAAATTCTCCCTGTTTTTGTCTTAAAGAATAATTAATGCCAATTTATTTTTTGTTCTTTTAAGTACCTATAAAGTGTCTTCGCAAAATCTTAGCTCAGAATTCTGTCAATCTAACTCAGATTTCTGAGATTAGCAGCTGTAGTGAAGACACCCAATGACAAAATAAATGCCTAATCACAGACTACTAAGGAAACAACTGATTGTTTACGTTAATCTTACAGAAGAAAAATAGTAAAACCTTTTTGATGTAAAATTATAAGTTCTACACCTTTCATTAAAACTTTTTTTATCTAACTTTTACTGCTTTTGAGTAATTGCAAAAAAAAGTTTTTAATTTTTTTTTAACTCGTGCTGGTGGTTAACGACCAAAAAACCTTAACATATCATTTTTATACCATTATACTTATTGTTATATCCAAAATGCAAAAAGAGTGGCATATTTTGATTTAAAAATATTTTATTGGCGCAGTTGTAAACACATAATATAATAAAAAAATATTGTACTGATATGAATTTAATTTTGTACGAAACAAATTACAAGATAAAATTGAGAATTCTGATTAGATAATAGCTAATGTCCGTTCTGTAAGTTAAATCGTCTATAAAATCTTGCTCGTTGTCTTGCTCGTTGAAAGAAACATGTAAGCGCCATGAAATTCGCGTCTGTTATGACTTTTTGGTCGTGAAAAAATTAAATCCTTGTTACTTATTTTACGCTATCAGCGCTGATTAACTCAGTATTTATGTCTTTGGTTGGATGATTTATTATTATTTCATTATTATATTATTAATATCACGTCCAATGTCAACTTCGCCCAACAAATGAGTCAGTGGCACACATAGCTTCGAAAAAGTTAGGAATCATTTCGAAGGTCCGGCGGTACTTCAGCTCTGAACAGTTATTAAACCTGTACACGGCCCAAGTTCGACTATGCATGGAGTACTGCAGTCACCTTTTGGAGGGTTCAGCTAAATATCAACTAGAAACTTTAGACTCTGTAGACCGAAGAGCCCGTAGGTTAATAAACGACGACAAGCTCACAAATAGAAAATTACAAACACTTGAGCATCGTGGCAAGGTCGCTAGTCTATCACAGTTTTTTACAGTTTGCACTTTGGTGAGTGTGCGAAAGCTCTCTTCGAACTTGTTGGACCCTCACCATTCCTTTATCGGAATACTAGACGTAGGCAGAAGTTCCATCCGTACGTTGTTGATATACCAAAAAATCGAACAAGACGGTATGACAACTCTTTTATGGTTCAAGTCGACAAGGCTTGGAACGAACTGCCTGTGTCTATTTTTCCTGACAAATATAGTCCTGGAACCTTTAAGAGTAGAGTGAATAGGAACGCTGTCGTGGCAATTGATTTACACTGTTAGCGAAATGGATCACGACTTCTACTTCGCATAGCTTCTCTCGTACGTAGTATATTAATCTCTTTGCAGCCGAATTGGGAATTTTCTCCTTTTTGGAAAATCGATGGACAAGATGTAGGTACGCAAGGTTTTAAGAAGTTTTTTATATTATACTAGCTGACCCGGCAAACTTTGTTTTTCTAAATAACAGTATATCTCTACTATATAATGGATGTTATTATACACACAAACCTTCCTCTTACATCACTCTATGCATAAAAATAAACTGCATCAAAATCTGTTATGTAGTTTTAAAGATCTAAGCATACAATATAGGGACAGACCAGTACCTAGGCGAGAAATTGCAGAAATCTACCACCTAGTAAATGTCTGTTAGTAATAAGAAAATTATTTAAATAAACATTAAAGATTGTAGTAGTACCGTAAAAACCTTATCCGGATTATCCGCAAGCTTATTTCTCTCGCATATAAAATACTAGCTGTGCCCGCGACTTCGTCCGCATGGTAAAATTTCTAAAATAAAAGCCCCGGAGTTTTACCCGTATAGTTCCCGTTTCCAGTATAAAAACAATCCTAAGTCCTTTCTCGGGCCTCAAACTATCTTTGTACCAAATTTCATTCAAATCAGTTTAGTGGTTTAGGTGTGAAGAAGAGACAGACAGACAGAGTTACTTTCGCATTTATAATATTAGTATGTACTAGTGTGGATAAATACTCAAGAATGATGATACTTTCATACATACATAACACTAACCGCTACTTCACAATAATAAATTAAATTACATAACTTCAAATAGAAATGACATTGGACATTACGATACAAGAAAGTTTGATCAAGCCGTACAAAGCTTGCTGGATTTGCAAGGGTCACAACGTGCTTGAGTTTGGAGTTTTCGGAAGGTTTCTTTACAATTCGAGCGAGACCTTAAAAGTGAGTTTCATAATAACAAAATTTTATTTAATGTTTTTAAAATTATATTTTGTTTTAACAATAAGATATTACGAACTTTTCGAGACAATTTCATAGTTTGTCAGTGTAACTTGCAATAACATACAGAAATAAATAGTTATACTACTTACCGATGAAATAAAATCATTTCAAGGGTTATTTTTAAACCTTATCATCTCATTCGGTTTATTTCTATTTTTTCACAATATAATATTACCTACAAATGTATTAAATTTTTGACAGTAATAGGAGCGTTTACTCATATGCGCGGTGACACATTTTCTTCCCAATGGTGTGTCTATTAGTATTCATTTGGTCTGTGCACCAGAAAATCTTAAATTTAAGACATAAAGATATATCCAAAGTAATATTTTGACCGCCCCGTGAGTAAAGTGGTTAGCGTTGCTAACTACGCAATCAGTGCGGCCTACTTTCAATTTCTGATAATTCAGTAGTGAACTTGTGACTGGAATAAATGTGATTCTACTGAGTGATAGCGTTTCACTAAGTCTTACCCGGATTCGTTACCACTGCTTTAATATTTGCAGCTCCAGTATCGTAAGTAATATAAAATAATCTTAAATTTAAGATATAAAGATATATCCAAAATGATATTTTGACCGCCCTTTGGTTAAAGTGGTTAGCGCCGCTAACTACGTAATCAGTGTGGCCTACTATCGACTGTAATATGTAATATATATATCTGTATGTATCTGTATGTAATATATAATATATATATCTTACTTATATACTGTATATATCGCACACCTATATCTAAACAGGTATTAACTTAAAAAGGCACTTTTTTCAGAAAACGTGAAAAACTGATTACTGCCTCTCTGTAGACTGCAGGAGTTTCCGTTAGGTGTTTTTCATTTTCTAATGCAGTTAAAACAACGATATTGTAAACAATATGTGTTTTAATCATTTTTTGTAGTTAAAAATTTAATTTTTGTATTTGTTTCTCTATTGCTTAACAGACTCTACTACAAATATTTCAGCAATACTGCAACAATTTAAAATAAAAGTAAAAATTTTACTCACGCCGCCAACAACACTAGTTCAACTCAAAATGTATATATTTTTATTGTAATAACTCAGCACTGACAACCGAAATGTCGACAAGTCAAAATAATACTCACTTCAAATTTCAAGAGTAGTGGTACAATTGAAAATAACTCTTATTATTAATGAATAATGTCTTGAGTAGTAGAGTTATTGTTAGCTCTGTACAATTCGTCGGTAGGTATTGAGATAAGAAATTTGATGGTGTGCCTAACGCAAAAATCACAATTTTTGAGTTAGCTCCCTTTAGATCTAGGTGTGCGATATGTAAGAATATATGTATATCATTACATAGTATAAAACAAAGTTGTTTTCTCTGTCTGTCCCTATGTCCTTATGTCCCTATGTATGCTTAAATCTTTAAAACTACGCAACGGATTTTGGTGCGGTATTTTTTAATAGATAGATTTATTCTTGAGGAAGGTTTAAGTCTATAAACCTTTATGATATTCCCACGGGAACAAAAGCTGCGTGGGTGAAACCGCGGGCAGGTCGCTAGTATTATCTAATCTAGATTTAAGAATATTACGAAACTCTAAGCATTCTGTGTGATTTTCTGGTTAGCCGTATGGTTAGCTGGTAGAGAATGCTTTATGCATTAAGCTCGTCATTTGTATCCTATACATTCTGTATGTAGTTCAGTAAAAATAAATAAATAGATAAGTACTTGTCACTACTGTGTTTCGGTTTGAAGGTTGAAGAAATCCGTATACTCATGATACATATCACACATCACATGAGCACTGTTGACAAATCATTATTAACACTATGTTACTGCGTAAAAAAGTTTCTAAAATTAAAAGCCGCATAGTTACCGTTCTCGTAGGATTTCCGGAATAAAAACTAACCTATATTTTTTTCGGGTCTCAAACTATATTTGTACCAAATGTTATCCAAATCAGTTCAGTAGTTTAGGCGTGAAGAAGAGACAGACAGACAGACAGATAGAGTAACTTTCGCATTTATAATATTAGTATGGATTTAGTACATATAGATAATGGCTATTTCCTACACTCTTTGTCGTCGGCTCTTGGTGAAACTCCATTTTCATTCAATATTTTATATACACTTGTACTGTTTCACAATAAAATATTACATACATTATCCACCCGGTTTCGCTTCTAAATAAGCATCATCAGGGCAATTACAACTTATAACTCTAGCCTCAGTTAAAGTTGTAATTGCCCTGATGATGCTTATTTAGAAGCGAATCCGGTTGGATAATGTATGTAATAATTTATTGTGAAACAGTACACATGTTTTAATATAAAATATTGAATAATGACTATTTTTTTCATTTAAAGAGAGCCATATGTTAAATATTCCTTCATTTTATATTTATAAAAATTATGTAAGAACCGTTGAATATTATTTTGATAAAATTTGCATTGATCAATGGGATTCAGACAGCGAACTGATTCAGAGAAAGTTTTTAGCCAGCGAACTCAGTGTTAGCTGTTTTAGCTAAACTTTAGCTAAATATATACAGACTTCTCTTTTCTATTCGTTGATGAAAATGCGTGAAAAAATAAATAATATAAAGAAAGAAAAGTTGATATAAGCACATCCAAGTTATTTTAAAGAAAAAATTAAGTATATTTTAATTAATTAATCATTTTATTTAAAGTATTTTGTAATAACTTTTTCTGTTAAGTTTGAACTATTACTTACTGACTTATTTCAAGTGTAAATATTTTACCCACGAAATATATACATTAAGAATTTTGAATATATCAGTACAAAACTCTAACAATAATATTTTTTTTATATCATAGCAAACAAGCAGATAGTTCTCCTGATGGAAAAAGATAACCATCGCCTATAGACACCAAAGATGTTAATAATGCGTTGCTATTCGTACGACGGTGTTAAAATGCAACATTCTTACGTATTGGTCCGGGCTCCATTGATGAATAGACTACCTGCCGTTCTGCCAGGCATTTCGTAAGAAGCGAATAAAGACTATGCGAGTCACTACCATCGTGGCTACTAACTAGTTAATAGAGATCTGCATTCTCTCACCCGGGTCTGGTACCTATTCCTACCGCAATAGCGTCAGTGCTTGTCGCTGTCATATTTTTGTTCGCTGTTTGGAGGGTAAGATAGCCGGTAACCTTATGCAAGTGGCCATGGGCGTACCCAGGTTCTGGGCCGAAGGGGGCGGGGGGGGGGGGGGCAACCGTACCATTTTAAGACCATAATATTTTTATCTTATTGTACTCTTTTTTGGTTCATTTTCATTTTTTTAACAACTTTTATTCTATTGCTATATATGATTTTTGTTTACTAGATAGATGTGTTTTTTTACAAACTCACTATTGTAACAAAGAACACTATATTTTAATTTATTTCACAATAAATGACACTCATAAATATTTATTTCTTTAAACTTTGCATACGTACATTTGCATAGGTAGACTTAACGCCTAAGAGCATTCTCTGCCAGTCAACCTCCAAAGAGTACAGAGAAGGCGCAAGGGGTGCACATAGAAAGAAACAAAATGTTATCTTAATTTAGTACTTACTTTAGTAGTAGTTAAATACATTAAATATGTGAAAACAAAACTCAAACAACGAAAAGCATATAATTAAAACATACATTTTTTTTATATCATAAGACAGCAAACAAGCAGATGGGTCTCCTGATGGAAAGAGTCAACCATCGCCTATAGACACCAAAGATGTTAATGTTGCGTTACTATCTTGTGGGGAGGTCTAATGCCACATGCATAAGTTTACCGGCTACCTTACCCTCCAAACCGGAACACGACAGCGAAAAGCACTGACGCTATTGCAGCAGGAATAGGTAAGGCGGTGGTACCTGACCCGGGCGAGACAATCAGAACTCTACCACCTAGTAGCCACGATGGTAGTGACTCGCATAGCCAATCGGTTGCCTTTTACGACCAGCCTAGCAGAATGGCAGATGGTCTATTCTTCAAAGGAGCCCGGAACCAACACAGGAAAATGATCTACAAGATTCAAGAGAGTGTCTCGATCTACTCCCCCCCCCCCCTCGGTGCGCCCATGCAAGTGGCATTATCACCTCACCGCATGGATGGAAACACACCATTGACACCTATGGTGTCTACAGGTGATTGTTGTCTTTTTCCATCAGAAGAGCCATCTGCTTGTTTGCGATCTTATGATATAAAAAAAACATCCATAATTTACCGGTTACCCTTACCCTCTAAATAGGAACACGATAGCGACAATATTTGATGTAATTTTTACAAACTAATAACTTTTTAGTTTGTATCTAACTATAAATTATCCTGGTTATACTTGTGTAAGCGAAACCGGTTGGAAATAGGTATATGACATTAGCTTTATTGTGAAACTCTACAAGTGATGAAATATTACATTAAAATGGAGTTTCACCAAGTGCCAACGATGAAAAGTGTAGAATAGATAATATTCGACATAAATATATAAAAATAAGTAAGGTGGTAGTATTTGTACTACCAGTACAGTCAATACGTTGCAGAATTCTTACAACTAATTAGTAGTCACATTTTTAGTTAGTATTAGCCTTTTCCCGCCTTTTACGAAATGCCTAGCAGTAAGGAAGTTGATATATATTCTTCAAAAAGGGACCCCGATTAACATGGGGTATACTTCCAAAATATTATATCAATACATCTTCACGCCCAATCTCTTTCGGGGTAGTCAGAGAGATTGAGTGCCAAATATCACAGACAGACTTGCTTTGCTTACTGCACATTCATCCCCGTGTTGATCCGGGCTCCTTTAAAGAATAGGCCTACTGCCGTTCTGCCAGGCATGTGGCAGGTCATAAAAGGCGGCCGATTGGCTATGCGAGTCACTACCATCGTGGCTACTAGGTGATAAAGTTCTGTATTGTCTCTCCCGGGTACCACCGGCTTACCTATTCCTGCCGCAATACATATATATATATATATATATATATATATATATATATATATATATATATATATGTTGCCGCAATAGCTTTAGTGCACAAGCACTAAAGCTATTGCGGCAACATATATAGTGACAATCTGTCGTGTTTCAGATTGCAGGGTAAGGTAGCCGGTAAACTTATGCATTTGACATTAAACTTCGCCACAAGGTAACAATGCACTATTAACATCTTTTATGTCTGTAGGCGATGGTTGACTCTTTCCATCAAGAGACCCATCTGCTTGTTTGCTATTTTATAATATAAAAAAAATCCACGTGCCTATTTTGGTACTCTGTTCTCCTCAATTCGCCTGAAAAAATATTTGTCTAAAGTACTGGTATGAAAATGTATGCTACTTTTTTGCCCTACACTTGAATAAATTTCATTCGTGAATTTGTTAGATTTACTAATACAATACCAAAATATGTATGCAAGTTGAAATTGCAATCTATGTTTACTTTGTACACAAAAGGATGACATTTCATGGTTCTTTTATTTTGAGAGAATTGAATTGGCAGCTTTGACAAGTGCTCTAACGGTCGAAAAGGTTTGGATAACAATAAAAGAAAACAAAATGTCTTTCCATTCTCAACTTTAAATCTTTGGCAAAATACAGCTTACATTTTTTTACTACGCACATATAATTTGGCGAAAGGATTGCAAGGATGACGTGTTTTTTTAGCTGTCTCTAGACTGCAAAGTATTGTTAGTTTTGGGGTTCCTCGTGACTTTATGCATTAAAAATTATGATTTTATATAATATGTTGGTTTATGGATGTACTTATAAGCTTATTATTTATTAAGATTTGACCGTAATTTTTTCTTCCTAAGCAATTTGGATGCAAGTAGCTCTGATTTTATACTACTTAACTTTTTAATTCTATATAAAACAACTCAAATTATTGTGCATTTTAGTTCATAGTATACTATTGTTCATAATAAACTTAATATATAAAAAAACAACATTATATTTTCTAAGAAACATAAATAAATAAATATTATGCATAAAAGATATAAAATGTCTAAAAGTATTACGTTTTCATTAGTTCCATTAAAAAACTTTGAACTAATGATCCATTAAAAAACTTTACAATTACAGTAGTCGTTAAATATAGTTACTTAATTTAAATCAAGAAACAGTTGCATTAATATTATGGTAACAAAAACATATACTATATCTAATTTATTCTGGATACTAGCAGTCACCTTGTGGGTGAATTTCGGCCATAGACTAAACAATAAAATCTCTTTTAAGTTTAATAAAATATTTCAGCCGTAAAGAAAATAGTAGGTATCCATGTGTGTATATTATCATGTATACATAAATGTAGTGTATGTTATGTATATTTTTATTATTATATACTTTTATTATTGCACTTGTACTTAAATTTCTCTTTTACACATATAGTTTTAATATATATCTAACTCGACCACTTTTACTTTTTAAAGCATCTTCAGGATGTAATATACTTAACTGATTATTATTGAATGTTAGATTATGGAAAGTATAGAATGTATATTTTATTAATTTAATGTATTTCTAATGCTTATTATTTAAAAATAGTAGGATTCTGCTGTCTTCTGCAATGTAAAGTTTAACTGTTCTAAGTTTATTACTTAATCGTTTGCGTTATTGTATTAAAAAGGGGTACAAAGTTTGTCATTCACGTATTTATATTTAATCTATAAGAACGTTTATTCATTTACTAATCTTTAATTAATTATGTATAATTTGTTACCTTTTATAAAATTAGCAATACCTACTACTTATCACTAAAGTAAGTGCATTATTCAGAATATTTAAGTTATAATAAAATTTATTAATACTGATAGTTTATTTCTTTATGCACGTATAGCTTTTAAATAGCACTGGTATACAAGTAAAAACAATTTTCTGATTAAATAATATCACAGAACTGAACTAAGGGCGAAATCGTTAATAATTTAGATGATAATATAAACAATGCGCTAGTATAAATAGTATAACTAAGTAATTGAAAAAACTCAAAATTTGCAAACTAGTTTTGCAAAAATTTTCCCCGTGTTGGTTCCGGGCTCCTTTGAAGAATAGATCAACTGCCGTTCTACCAGGCAGGTCGTAAAAGGCGACCGATTGGCAATGCGAGTCACTACCATCGTGGCTACTAGGTGGTAGAGTTCTGCATTGTCTCGCCCGGTACTTACCTATTCCTGCCGCAATAGCGTCAGTGCTAGTCGCTGTCGTATTCCGGTTTGGAGGGTAAGGTAGTCGGTACACTTATGCATGTGGCGTTAGACCTCGCCACAAGATAGCAACGCACCATTAACATCTTTGGTGTCTATAGGCGATAGTTGACTCTTTCCATCAGGAGACCCATCTAAAAAAAAACTAAAACTTTCAATATCGTATATTTTCAATATCAGCACTTTCTTTGAATATTTATACTGAACCAATCTAAACATGCGATGCTAAAATCAAGGTATTGTAATTTTCTTGATCCTTGCACATCGTTACATTAGAGTAAACAATCTTTGCCCTTTAGAATTTATTTTTTGTGAGCAACCCTCTACTAAGTTTTCGTTTATTTAAATAACAAGAGTTATTCAGAATATTATTAGTGTGTCTGTGTGTGAATTAAAACATTTTATCTATAGGGCTTAAATTTATAATATCTGTCTTTTAATTAAATTTTTTACTCCCATTATCCTAAGTGAAAATGTTATTTAACGCCACTTACCACATAAAACAAAATTATAGAGTCAAAATATTATTTGCTATTTTACTATGAAAAATCTCTTGATCTTAATAAATAGTTTAATGTCATGCAAGTTTCAAACCAATTCCTTTATAATATGATGTAGTTTTCTTTGAATCTTATAAACTTAATAATTCTGTTTTTCTAAGATTTGTACCTGAAGAAGTTTACAAACAGAGCGTGCTTTTCCCCGATTGATAAGTACGTACTTATATTGACGTGAGTTGTCTTACGTATGACATGACTTAAGAATATTCAAGTCAATGATATTATAAATATAGAATACACATAAAATTGTATGTATAATTTTGTGAAAAGAACATAGATCTACTACGTACATTCATATCCTTACGCCAAACCACTTACATAGTAGGCAGAGAGAATTGAGTCACGGTCCTGACAGACTTGCCTTGCTTTCTGTTTATTCATAAATCTCTTCATGCAAACACGCTGGTTTCGAAGACTCTTGACACCACCTTCCGGTAGCATCCGTCTAATTTGATGGTACGTCGGCATTGGTCTTTCCCGGTACACACATCCATTCACATTCGCATTGTATATCTGTTTTGTTAACTGTTTATTTGCCATTCTTTCAACACGTCTGAACTTACGGAGCATGCCCTATCTTAATTTTACACGGATACTGTCTTTCGATCCCAACCTCTTTCTCCTTCGGTATTATGAACGTGATCTACGAGCGTTACACAACAGATTTTTCATTCTCATTTTGACCGCGTTATTTCTACTTTCATGCTCTTTTTGATATTCCCAGCTTCCACTTCCGTACAGTAACGTTGAGGCAATCTGAGAAATTATGAAGAGCAAGGCGAGCACCCCGACTGAGGTCAGTGCTTTGAAGTTTCCCTAATGCTCCATTCATTTGGTTCCCCACACATTCACTTTCTGTATTAGCCATGTACATTCCATCCCTGATAAATAGCTTTACAATGCTGTGGCGAATTGATGGCTGTTAATGGTGAAGATCACGTCGGAATAAACACTATAGCGCCGCTGGTCCGTATTGCTGAAGGGTCATAATGATGGAACCAGCGGGCCAGCTTCTTGTCAGGTGACGTCATAACTGTGGAAGTTAATGACGTCACACAAGGACAAGGAAGGGAAAAAGAAAGGTCTTCCCAGCCAGGCAAGGTGTACTCTCTGGGGATTGAAGTCCATTTGAGAAGTGTTGAAACTTGTGTATAGTGTGTACAAGATAAATAATTATATAAATAAAAGTCGCGATTCAGAGTTTTATTCTGAATTTCATTTTTTCCATTTATTATTATTTTTTCTGGTAGCATTTGTAGATTGCTCGAACTGCTATGCTGAGTTTAAAATCAAAGAACTCTGACCACAACATGCAAATGAGATCATACAGATCTTCATAAAAATAGTTAAATATGGTGTGCCACAAGGTAGTATTTTAGGGCCTATATTTTTCATCGTCGGGATAAATGATTTGCCTAAAATTACAACACATCAATGCTATCTTTACGCAGATGATATATCTATTGTAGTAACAAATAACAAGGCACAAATAGAGTCTGATTGCAATGAGACGGTGAAATCAGCAGTTGAATGGTTAAATTCCAATAATTTAAAAGTAAATTTCAATAAAACGACATATATAAACTTTCAAAATTATAGAACATCTCCGACAAACTTAACTATCACATATAATAATAATACGTTAAAAGAAACAAATACTTTAAAATTTTTGGGAGTTATCTTAGATAAACACTGTAATTGGAAAGAACATGTAGAAAAACTGTGTAATAATGTAAATTCTTATGTTTATGCTCTTTATAGATTAAGACAGATATCTGGCGAAAGAATAGCGTTAACCTCATATCATGGATTTGTAGCGTCTAAATTAAGATATGGTTTGAGACTTTGGGGAAACGCTACAGATATCAGTAAGGTATTTATAGCCCAAAAAAAGTGTATTCGAGCTATATGTAATATAACCCCCACAACATCTTGTAAATATTATTTCAAAAAGTTGAATTTGTTGTCATTGTCTAGTATGTACATTTTTGAGTCTGCTGTATTTGTAAGAAAACACCCTGATCTCTTTCCTAGAATAGGAGAATCTGTTCATTTTAATATCAGGGATAAGGACAAAATAATAATTCCAAAGATGCGTAATGTAATGTTCGCAAAAAATTGTTATGCGACGTGTATAAAAATCTATAACAGAATACCTAAAGAAATAAGAGAGCTAAGAAATAATAACTTCAAGAAAGAATTGCACACATACCTAGTAGAAAAAGCATATTATAAGGTTAACGATTTTTTGAGAAATTAATTGATTATATTAAATGTAAATTCTAAAAAGTAAAAAAAATAATAAAAGAAAAATAATATGATTGAAATAATTTTAAATTGATTTAAAAAATATGTGATTGTTTAAAAAAATATTATAATATAAATGTAACATTATTTTTTACAGAATCAAAAAATGATAATATTGTGCAAAAAAAGGAATATATAAAATATACTAATAATTTAATAAGATAATAATAATGTTATAAATTAAATAATATATAGTTTTTTTATATGTATAAATTTTACTTATTTTTACAGCTATTGCATGCCATAAGGTGAAATATGTTGAACAAACTTAATTAAGAACAACTTTATGTATACCATATTTGTTGCAATAAATGATTATGATTATGATTATGACACATTCCTTTATCATAAGACCACCTGTCTGCCTGTGCATTGTTTGCAGAGCAAAACACAAAAATATGATGATGTTCAAACAGAAATTCTGCAGACAAGTAAAAATCATTGAAGTAACAGCAGCATACCAAAATTTTGTAACTTCAAGGCCACACTTCATAATATACGTACATACTCACAATTTTGCTTTTGGCTAAAGTCTGTTGTCAAACTTAGAAGGGACTTTATTGTTTAGTCTCTAGTATTGTATTGTGTATGTATTTTGACCGTGATAATAATAATTTGGCAAATGAACCGATGGAGATAGGAAGCCAAATCTGTGAATCTCGATAAAGTTCAACATTTAATACGTTCGGTTAACTCTGCACTTCACTACATAGTACAAAACAAAGTCGCTTCCTCTGTCTGTCCATATGTCCCTATGTATGCTTAAATCTTTAAAACTACGCAATGGATTTTGATGCGGTTTTTTTAATAGATAGATTGATTCTTGAGAAAGGTTTTAGTATATAAGCCTTTCCGATGTTCCCACGGGAACAAAAGCTACGCGGCTGAAACCACGGGCAGGTCGCTAGTAAGAAATATATTGTAATGTACCGATATACTAAAGTAAGACTATATATAATATAAGACTATGGTTTGTCATTTTTGTAGCACAGATGTCGTATCTAAGTCTACGTAATCTTTGGGACTTTGTTATGAAATTCTATAAGAGTCACAATTTCTGTAGCTCGTGTGAATATGTTATCTTTTGTTTGTTTTCTTCGTACTTTAAGAAACAAGGCACTAAAGCAATGAAAAGATTTTGTAAGAATATTTTATTTTGAGGTGCCAAAGTCGTGTGAATAACGATATAAAATTACCTATTTAGTTTGTTCAATTACCCTTTTCTATATCAGCGCTGTACATTCCATCCCAGATTTATAGCTCTACAATGCGGCGCGTAATTTTTTGTGATTTTTTTCCCCGTGTTGGTCCCGGGCTCCTTTGAAGAATAGGTCAACTGTCGTTCTGCCAGGCAGGTCGTAAAAGGCGACCGAGTGGCTATGAGCTTCACTACCATCGTGACTACTAGGTGGTAGATTTCTGCATCGGCTCGACCGGGTCTGGTACCACCGCCTTACCTATTCCTGCCGCAATAGCGCCAGTGCTAGTCACTGTCGTGTTCCGGTTTGTAGGGAAAGGTAGCCGGCAAACTTATGCATGTGGCATTAGACCTCGCCACAAGATAGCAACGCACCATTAACATCTTTGGTGTCTATAGGCTGGCTATTTATATTATACGATAGCAAACAAGCAGAGGGGATTCAGGAGACCCATCTGCTTGTTTGCTATCGTATAATATAAGAAAAACTCTATTAAAATGTTACATTTTTGTGCTTAGCGTGCAAAGTCAGAGTTTGATATTTTATATTTTGCATGTAAAGAGAAGATAAGTGTAACGCTAAATTAAAGTATATATATATATATATATGTATATATATATATATATATATATATATATATATATATATATATATATATATATATATATATATATATATATATATATATATATATATATATATATAGTTATTGTTTAAAGCTTTATAAGCGAACTGTTTTGCTCCGGGCTCCCTTTGAACAATGAGATCAGGTGTTTTGCCAGACTGTTTGTAAGTGGTAGTATTAGCTATGCGAGTCACTATCATAGTGGCTACTAGGTGGTAGAGTTTTAAATTGTCTTGCCCTGGTCTGGTATCACCGCCTTACCAATGCCTGCCGAAATATCGTCAGTGCTAATCACTTTCGTGTTCCGGTTTGGAGTGTAAAGTACCCGGTAAACTTATGCATGTAGCATTAACACCCCATCCCAAGGATAGCAACGCACCATTAAGCTATTTGGTGTCATGGAGCATCATAATCAATGTAGCAGAATTAGATTAGGATCATGAATCGTGTCATATCATGGAGCTTGCTTGCTTGCTATCTTATGATGAAAAAAAATAGATTGTTTATGTTCACTTCGCTGATAAGTATATGATATGGTTATTATGGGATTCATAGCAAAAATAAAAGAAAGTATTATTACGAATAATCTAGAAACGTGTAGAGTTGGAGCGCTGGAGAGATCTAGAAATAAAAGAAAGAGATATTTTTTTTCGGAATGACTCAATTGCTGTTAGCCTTATGGGCTGTTACAGCTTCACCGGTCGCGGGGGCGAGCAGAGTGCTCAGCCAGAATTTAAAGGTGTAGGGCTGTACGCCCTCCGCCCTAAGGGTGTCTCCTGTGAGACCGAACCTCGGCTTAGGGTGGGGTCGTGATTTGCGATGAGAGGGCTAGTGGCATTGTTTTGCCCGTCCGCCGAACCTTGACCTTGCATTGTTTTGCCCGTCCGCCGAACCTTGACCTTAGAAAGAGATAGCTACTCCTATTGACAAACAAATAGTTGACCAGGGCTATGCCATAATGGACTCTGTGGGATATGGCAGAAGGTTGAAAGTAGCTTGTACGAGGATTTATGACTCATAACATGTTTAAGATGAGAAGTGATTCACTGTTTCCCGATACATTTAGATTTTTCTGGATCCAGGTAGAACTTTACCCTGGCTATAAATAAATATATGTTGACAAATACAAGGCAGTTTTTATCAAGCGATCGAGAGCGATACTTAAAGTGAACAGTGAGAAGCGAGAAGTGTTTTATTATGTAGTTCAGTGATAGTATAGTGAGTGACTAGTGTGTAAAGTGTATTTTAGTATTACATTGTGTTGTCTTGTGTATTTGTATACTAAATACACGGATTTAATATAAGTGGTGTTTTCTTACAATTAGGAACCCTGAGTACGTAACAGTATCATGCAGCAGCTTGACGAGGCACTAGTATTCATTATTTATATCACAGGATAGCAAACAAACAGATGGCTCTCCTTATGGAAACAAAGACCGCCCCGTTGGTCGAGTGGTTAGCGACCCTGACTACGCATTCGACGGGGCTCGGGTTCGATCCCCGACGGGGACAAGCATTTGTGTGATGAACATAAATGTTTGTATTTCCGGGTTTGGGTGTTTATTAAATATATTCTAGTATTTATATATGTATTTCTATGTATTAGTATCGTTGGCTTACACCCATAATACAAGCAAATAATTTGCTTACTTTGGGGTTAGATCAATAAGTGTAATTTGTCCCGGGAATATTTATTTATTTATTTATAAAAAAGAACTATCGTCTATAGATACTTAAGATGTTGGTGAGTTGCCATCCTTGTGGCGAATGAATTGTGTAATTTTTTCTTCTAATTCAGCCTCCGAATATGACAATAATTACAAGCACTGACGATAGGTAAATGATTAGTACCAAACCCGAGCGGGATATTGCAGAACTCTGCCACCAAGTAAAAATACTTGCGATTTATCTTTATTGAAACACTAGTAAGATAAAAAATAGCGTACATGTTTCATCAACATAACCGATACTTGCATCACCACAAAAACCATTTGAGTAGGTTAGAATAATTACAGTGCTAATTCTATGGGAAATATTCGGTGCAATAGTTCGAATAATATGTGAGAACTCGCTACAGACGCATTGTTTTAGTTGCATTTTGATTACATGTTTAACGAATTAACGGAATATTTAGCATGTTCTTGCCGCTTTGTTCGGGACTATGAGATCAGGGTTTATAGATTTTGATGTACTTTTGAAACTAGATTACGTATAATGGCGATTTGTATATTAATATGTGAAGGAAAAACATATGGAATTATGCTTGCGGTTAAGTATAAAAGGAGAGTGATGAGACCGGTCTAAATGAATTACAAGAATATAGCGTCAGCCGAAATTATTAAATTAATTTTATTCACAATAAGTCAATATTAGAATTCAACGGACACTTTTTAATAGCAAAGTAATTTTAAAAGGATTTTAGTCGGAAAGTCATGAAACTAATCAAACTTGTACGCTTTTCCTTATTTCTAATTCAAGCAAAGATTTTTCTATTCTGCCATAAAGTTAATACTTTTATTTCTGACCAACCAAACAAATTATAAAATGATGGATAGATAAGACGCAAAAATTTAAACAAACTATTGTATAAAATGCAACAAAAATGAAAATATTTATTGTTATAATCGAAATCTACAATATAGAAGGCCGTAAAAATAAGTACTCTTAGTATCATCATCCGAAAAAAACAAAAAAAAACAAATGTCATCTATTTACGCTGTGAGCAGCTGTGAGCGAGTAATAAACATTTTATGTAAACAAAAGTTTTATCGTTTTTTAACATTTAAGTGGTTAAAATCAAATAATCTTCATGATAAGTAATACAAAAATGAATTATATTTATGTTGACGATATACTGCAATGTGAGTGGCTTAAAATTGAATGTAACAATTATTAAATCAAGTTTTAATAATCTTTGAAGGAGTTTCGTGCATTTTAGTATTATAAAAAGTGTCCGTCATAAAATTTTCATTTCAGAAGAAATTAATAATGTATTACAATACGGTAAGCAGCCATCATCATGTGTTGCGTTTTAGGCTAAATTTGTATGGGGCCTCATCAATCTCTTTTATCACAGTTAAAGGCAAAATTGCGGAGGAACGCAAAAAACTAATATTTATTTTTAAATAATGTGTATTATAAATACATAAAACAATAAAAATAAACACTAGGCACACTACATTCATATGATATATACAAACATGTTCTTATTTATTAACGTGCTACTTCCTTTAGGACTAATATCTTAAAAAACTTAGAAGAGACTTATGTCTTAGACTTTGGTCGAATTTTGACTGCAAGGTGATTGATAGTAATGTTTAAAGTCATTATTTTAAACATTAACAATATTACATGAGACAAATTAAATATTGATTTAACTATCCCCTATAACATATTTTCTAGTTGGTTCGCGCTCTTAAATAAACAGGTACCTTTATAACTAATATAATATTTATCAATAAATACACATGTAATAATTCATAATAAGGCAATCATAATTGATTTAGAAACAAACAAATTCATAATAAAAAACAAACCTAGAAAAAAAATCGAAATGTTGTTCGAGAAGAAGTGGCTTCGATTTTATTTCTAGTTATTAATTGCAAATACTTTGATGATGCATGTGTAACGAAACCGGTTGGAAATCAATTATAATTGCCTTATTGTGAAATAGTACAAGTATATTAAGTGACATATAATGAATTAAAATAGAGTTTCATTAAATGACAACAATAAAAAGTATAGAAATTATATAATTTTTCTGACTGGGAGTTACAAACAATATGCATGTTTGCAAGATGTGAACAAATGCGTTAACTTAACATATCATAACTATCGTAGTTCCTATTTTTTTATATAAAACTTGAAAGGTGTCAATGGACACCCGGATGGAACGAAGTTCCTTTCGATTAATTAGTGAAGGAACTGTAATATTTTTATTATTAACAAATATAATGTAATATAAACTTAATCAGTAGGCTCAATTTTTGTAATAATAATAGAAATGAAAATATCTGGCTTGCTTTCTATAAAAGAGAGAGAGAGAGAGAGAGAGAAACATGCGCACGTCGCACAGCTTACAATAGCTTACTATAGCAAAAAGTGTCGTGACAACTTTTCGTAAAATTTTTTTCCGTCTAGCCCCCTTTCACAACGCGCAATAAGGAACTTCGTTCCAATAAGATAGCAAGCAAACCGATAGTTCTCCTAATGGAAATAGATTACAATCGCCAATAGACACTAAAAATGTTAATAGTGTGTTGTATATAGCCACCGGGGAAGACCAAGGTTGACATACCATGATTAAATTGATCAAGTACTGTCCGATAGTGGTGTCAAGATTTTTTGCAACCGTCATGTTTGTATAAAGAGAGTAATGAATGTTGAAGAAACAAGACAAATCTGCATGGATCGAAACATAGCATTTCATTCTCTCTGTCTATCCCATTAGGCATCTGGCGTGAATATATGTATGTATTTACAATTCATAACTTAATTCTGAATAGATTATTTGCTGGAGTTAAGCGGTGTTAGTGCCATTTATGGAGTAATAATGTCATAAGATATAGCAATTTATTAACAGGTTGACAGAAGTAATTCATGTAAGTAGTAAAATACTGACAAACAGATTCACAGTAAGAAACATCAAATATTACTTTACTACCAATAATAGCAAGCCACATGAAGGGTAATTTAGTACGGGCCAAATAATATAATGCAAATTAACTACATACTGTTTTTAACCATAGCTTCTGAAGGTGTGTATTTATTGAGGAATTATAGCTTTAGTTTCCATAACATAGAATCTAAAATAGCATAATCTTGGCATATCGTAACATAAAGCTTAGCTCGGCGGTCGGTCATTAAAACGACCATACTATGTCATTATTCTCGAAACAACAAAAAATAGTAGTGAATCGTAACAGTGCCACATATCATCGCGGAAACTGGCACTTATACTCGTAGTTTCTATCGTAAATCAAAGATATTAAACGGGATGGTGGAACCTCTTTCGAGTTCACAGTATAAATCACTGAGGCGCAAGGAGACCTTCCACCAATAGTACCTTTGCATACGTCTACATAAATCTTTGGAACAAAAAATGATACTGTACGCCTATATTTCTCACGTTGATATTTTTGTTTATAGGCAGTGTTCATTTATCAAGGTGTTATGTAGCTTTAAATCTGGTTGTCTGGAGTTGCAACGCTCAGGTGATATATGATGTAGAATCTTTAGCAGAGAATATTTCTAGTATAAATCCTACAAAACTGTGAAATGCATATCCATGTTTAAAATTTTCAGTATTTTTTCAATCTATTTATATCATAAAATAGCAAACAAGCAAATAGCTACTCCGTTGGAAAGAGAAAACCATTGCCTATAGACAACAATAACGTTAATAGTGAATTACTATCCGTATAGCGAGACGGAAATGCCCCAGAAATTGAAATACCACATGCATAGATTTACCGGCTACCTTACCTTCCAAATCGGATATGCGACAGTGACGAGCTACTGCGGCAGGAATAGGTAAAACGGCGGTACAAAACGCATGCTAAACGTTGTAGAACTCTCTACTACCTAGTAGACACGATGGCAGTGACACTTATGAATAATATGTAGTACGCTTTTTACAAACTGCCTGCCAGAATGGCAGATGATTTATTCTGTAATGAGGACACGAACCAATCGGTGTGATATAATCAAAGCTAGATGCGAGGAAGGATAAGGACGAATAATTAACTTTTTCCCGTTTTGGTTCCGGGCTCCTTTGTAGAATAGACCAACTGCCGTTCTGCCAGGCAGGTCGTAAAAGGCGACCGATTGGCTATGCGAGTCACTACCATCGTCGCTACGTCAGGTACCACCGCCTTACCTATTCCTGCCGTAATACCGTCAGTGCTTGTCGCTGTCGTGTTCCGGTTTGGAGGGTAAGGTAGCCGATAAATATATGCATGTGGCATTAGACCTCGCCACAAGATAGCAACGCACCATTAACATCTGTGTCTATAGGCGATGATTGATTCTTTTCATCAGGAGATACATCTGCTTGCTTGCTATCTTATAATATAAAAAAAATATTAAAATTAACTTATTATTAACTTACATTTGATTCCCTTTTGATTCGGGTCCCTTTTTGAACAATAAGTCAATTGTCTACTGTAAGGCATCGAAAATACAAGAGAAGGCTAAAATATGTCACTAACATCTTCACTCAATTACTAAGTGTAATAGTTGCAAACATCTCGACCGAGTATTTGTACCTCCGCCATGCCTATTTCTGCTGCAATAGCGTCAATTATTGGCACTGTCTTGTTCCACTTTGGTGTGTACGGTAGACTTATACATGTAGACATTTCAATCCCGCCATACGAATAGCAATGCACAATTAAAATTTTTGTGTTTATAAACGACGGCCGCCTCTTTTAATTAAAATAATCATCTGCTTGTTTACAATCCTGTGAAATAAAAAGTAAGGATACATTTTCTATTAATTCTTATAAGAGACAGGTTATATTAAAGTATCTTTTCGGTAGAGGTAAAGTTAATTGGATCGAATAGCGCATAACTTAAATGTAAGTAATTTTTGGTTGGTCTGAGATCTTTATGAAAAACAGACAACACGCCCTTCCCTTCTGCAAGGCAGTTTAGAAAAGTTATCCATTACCCAAACAGGCAATTCCAATTTTTTTACGTAATTAGATATAACCAAATAGATACTTCCCTTAATAAAAATACACATTTTTCCCGTGTTGGTTCCGGGCTCCTTTGAAGAATAGGCCAAGTGCCGTTCTGCCAGGCAGGTCGTAAAAGGCGACCGATTGGCTATGTGAGTCACTACAATCGTGGCTACTAGGTGGTGGAGTTCTGCATTGTCTCGCCCGGGTCTGGTACCACCGCCTTGCCTATTCCTACCGCAATAGCGTCAGTGCTTGTCGCTGTCGTGTTCCGGTTTGGAGGGTAAGGTAGCTGGTAAACTTATGCATATGGCATTCGATCTCGCTACAAGATAGCAACGCACCATTAACACCTTTGGTGTCTATAGGCAATGGTTGACTCTTTGCATTAGGAGACCCAGCTTGTTTGCTATGTTATGATATAAAAATAATAATATTATTAACGAAAGCTCGTCGGGACCTTACATAACTCTACTTCCTATTTAGTAATCACCATAATAATAACAAAGATCGGCCTTCTTTCTCTTTTAACGAGATACTTGTTAGTAAAGCAGTTATCTAATCTTCAAAAAGGGTCCCGGGATCAATACGAAGAACATGCCAGGGTATTGAAGAAGATGATCATTCCTGTGATGAAAAAAAAACCATAACTTCTCCCACGTATTGGTCTTCTTTAGTAGAATATACCATTTGCCGTTCTGCTAGGCAGGTCAGAGAGAAGAACCATTGGCTATGCGAAGCACTATGTTAGGTGAAGTGGTAGATTTCAGAATTGTCTCGCCCAGGTCTGGTACGATCACCTTACTCATTCCTTATTCCTGTCAATGCTTCTTACTATCGTGTTCCAGTCTGAAGGGTTAGTAGCTGCCAAAGTAATGCATGTGTTATTGAACCCCGCCACAATAATAGTAACGCACCGATAACATCTTTGGTATCTGTTGGCGATTATTTTCACTATCCATCAGGAGAGCTTTCTGTTTGATATCTTATAATATTATATATATATTAATACGCTAAGGATAAGATGTTTGCCTCCCTTTCTAGAAAAAACCTCACAATTATTCTAAATAAATTCTATATCATTTTATAGATAATTGCTTGCTTTACCGGCATCAACTAAAAAATATATCACTGCTTTTGTTTTTATAAATTATTAAAATTATATACATATATTAAGACATAATACAGCAATGCTGCCATCTGACAGCTTTAATTTTGAAACAACGTCAACATGATTGATGGTCGGTAATTTTTTTGTTCAATTTCAAATCAACTAAGAAGTATTTAATAAAATTACTTAGTGCGAATTATTCGCACGGGTATTGCTAGTAAGAAAATAGTGACGATGTTGTGTGCCTAATAATTTGCTCTAATTTTCTGACTATCTGGCTCTCTAAAGCCAAAACTCGACAGAGGCAGACACTGAAAAGTAAATAAAAGACGGATATTCGGGCAAAACGGCAGATCTATGCAAGCAAATAGATACTGCACTAAAATGAGTTAAGTCATACTGAAATCTACATCTATGTAAATTAATTAGATTTACGTGATATTAAAATGCGGACAATCGTTATCTTATTAGGAAAGCAGATATTCTCCTTGAACTTTTTATTGATAAGTTTTCTCAAAGTTTCAAATATTCTGGTTAAATATAATGATAAAACATCTTAGTTTACACTTTAAAATCTAGTTATCAAACGGTTATAAACGTCCATTATCAAGCATATGAATAACCTATTTGACATCATTTAATAAAAAGAAACTAATTCAATCACGTTTTTTAAAAAAAAATTGGAAGTAAGATCTATTATTTCGTTCAAAGAATTACGTGGATCAAAAATTGCGCTTATAAAAAATTCGCTTTCACTACGCACGTGCCAAAGCTACGTGATCTCTCAACAATTCCAATTTCATGTTGGACGATGGCTTCATTACTTTCGTTTTCGAGCATCAAAAAGTTTCATTCGATATTACTCTTTGTATGAAATAAATGCTGAGATGGACAAGATATTAAATTCACTTTCGAAGTCACGAATCTAAATAGATCGAATCATGTTTAGGCATAGTGAAAAGGTTTAAATTCATTGTATCATAACTAATACCAAAATGTCGAGTCACCTAGCAATATAGAAGTGTTACTGTTTTGTAGAAACGTCTTGTTAGAATCGTGACGAGATGACTCTAGATAAACTTCACAAACAAGGCACAGTTGACGCGAACACAAATATTTTATTGTTAGATACAATGTAATAAACTTTGTCTTTGAACTGCTAAAATTATAATCTATAGCTCTTTACAAATATTGTTAATTGTGTAAGTTAAACAGACTTTTACTTACGAGTCCACAAAGAACGATAAGATTATTATCGTTTTAAGAAAATTTCCGCCTCTAAAACTTATAAACATGCCTTAATTCATAGCCTTAATTAAATCAACCATATGGCGCGTCCTGATTAGTGTATGTTATGGTTTATAGCATTTAGCACTTGATAATTTTAAATTTAAAAAAACCGGCCAATTATGAGTAACTAGCCAAGTACAAACATCTACAAAAGTCACGTTTCTTGTATGGGAGCCGAGCTTACTACTCTTTTTAATTTAATTTTTTATTTTTAAAGTGAATATACCAGTAAATATTTTGTGAATATTTCAGACGTCTACTAGTTGTCGCTATTAACACCGAGAAAAAAATGCAAAAAAAATACGTTTGTTGTATGTCATTCTCTTTCAGTATTTGTTGTTATAGCGGCAGCTAAATACATCATCTGTGAAAATTTCAACTGTCTTTATCACGGTTCATGAGATACAACCTGATGACAGACGGATGGATGGACATATGGACAGACGGCAGAGTCTTAGTAATAGGGTCCCGTTTCGTTTTACCATTTGGGCACGGAGCCTTTTATCGTAAGGAGCCTGTGTTAATAAATCACTATCAAAATATGAGTGAGTGAGATTTCAATTTTCGAGGATAGGCCTAAAACAAAATTAAAAAATTGGTAAAGGGCGTATCGGTACCCATCACGATAATTTGGACCAAGAAGACAGCTTTTATTATTTCGTACTACGAACATTTTAACCTATTAAATGAATGACGTGAATGACGTATATGACGTACACTTCACCACCTATAAAAACTTTTCCATAAAGATGGGCGATCGTTAATGACATTATTTGAATAATTCGATTATAGAAGTCACTCAAATTATTCGAATTAATTCGAATTTATTACTATTACATATATACGAATATCCGTAAGCTCATCTAAAAGTAAGCCCTATGTACTGAAAAAAAAATTACTATTAGTTTCGTGTGGTTTTGAATCATCTAATTTAATGAAAATTACTAGTAAATAGAGACCTATTTCAATATTTGTAGCTTTTATGCGCCTATGTAAATATGTATATTGATCGATTTTACACTTTCAAGTCGGTATAGAGGTTATATAATAAAGAATATTATGTCCTGAAGATGATTTAAAAAACGAAACTGGTCGATAAAATTAAATAATTTAGTATAATAATAGTGAAATAAAAGTACAAATGTGTAGTAAACAACGTTCTACTAAAAATATATTGATCGTAAAATCAGACTTAACTGAATAGTTCTATCAACTTACTAGCGCGATTTAACTGTGTGCAGCGCCACTTAGAACAAACAGCATAGCGAACTATTCTGCATAAAATTTAAAATAATTTGTAAAACAATATTTTATAAGTTGGTCGACTATCACTCAAAAACTTGCAAAGCCTTCTAAGCCGTGATAGTTTTCCTTTTAACTTCACTATGTTTACTACAAATTCTTTGGTATGGAAATCGGTTCTATTAATATGTTATACTCTGTTGTATGTCATGGTACATGTCATCAAATATTTGCATCACACAACATTAAATATAATGATAGTCACTTTATCATTTTTGTAAATTGAAATATGCGTAAAAGAGTTATATATTCAACGTGTCGTCTAAAAAAACATGCGCCATCATTTTTAACATTCGATGGATGCTGCGAAGCGCTAACACAGATAAATCGGTCGGAAGCCTCCTCGGTACATTGGCTTCCTTAACGACCTTTGCTACAGAAACGGTTTAGGGTTAAAAGGTGATTTTGTGTGCGTGTTCTTTGAAAACGCGTTCAAGGATTTTATTAACACCCCTATTTTAAATGTGTCTATTTTGGGATCACAATTTAACGTGTGTAGAATATCTGCTTTGTGCGTCCTCAAATATGTAAATTTGTGCTTGGATTATAAATAGTTTTTCAATAGCAAACTTTTTGATCCTAGCATTTTCTATTTTAGTTTTCTTTATCTACATAATTATACTATTACTATATACTAATATTTGACTAAGTAATTTACTTATTTACTTATTACGGATAAAACTAATAGAATAATTTAAAAAAAAACTTAAAATATTTCACGCAAAAGTAATCTGCAATACTGAGGCAAACATCATCTTGTCATTGTCACAGCTACGATACCATTAAAATTTGAAGCAACAAAGAGTTCATTTGACATTAATTTTAAAAATATATCGAGATCCAGATATAAAAAGTTCACCGTTTTTACTCTTCAAAAATAAAAAATAATGTATATTAATTTGGTCCCTTGCGATATAAGTATTGAGATTCATGTATCTAACATGATTGATATTAATTTAACTTGCGATTTCAATCTTCATATTAATACGCACACACCGGTTCTAAGACTTTCAACGTCATCCTTGGGTAGGACCCGACCAATTGGATCATGTGTAGTCTTGCTTATCCCGGCAATTACATCAATCTACATTCGTATTAAGTTCTAAGTCTAAGTAGTAGTATATATATAATATCTGACATTATTTCTCTGTATATCAATCATTGATATAAAAAACCCAAGATACACAATCAGTGTGTCAAAAACGTCCTCTAAAAATGAGTGTACAATTTTAAATTGTGCACTCATTTCAAATAGAATCGCGTCGGCCGCGTCACTATCAATTTTATTTATTTTCGTACATTGCTTTGTAAAAACAACTATAAGTCTTGCATTTAAGGTTGGATATGCAAAGACATATGTTTTTGCCATATCTATAACTACTTAAAAGAAATTAGGGACACTTTTGAGTGTCAGTTTTGTTCGGGACTGTGTATCTAGGGTTTTTTATATCAATGATATCAATGCGTGTATCTAACGCATTGGATCCCTTTTTAAAACATTGCGTACATGCATTGTATTATTTTTTTTTCATAAGTTTTCACTCTAGAATTCAAAAGCTAGCATACTTTATACTACTTTAAAATATTGGAAAAAATCACAAAATATTCAGAAACCTCTATATCATTTATAAAGGCCTATCCAATGATATACCACACGGCTATGCTTTTTTGTTGAATTTCGAGGCGCATAATGTTTTGAGTTTTGATCCACATAATTTTTCAAAATAAATCATTGTGTAACGGACAACGGTTCATCACCTATTTTTTTTAATTTCAACCATACAGTACCCATAGTCTCCGAGTAAAATGAAATAATGAATTATATAAAAATAAATTGCTACCGGGCCGAATTATAACTACCAAAAAAACAAATATAGTAATTAAACTAATTTTTTATAGTTAGTCTAATGTTAATAAAGTATTATTAATATATAATACAAATTGTGTACTTTTTCTAACTTTTCCCAACCAATCCACTGTGACATCCCCTTACAATTTGATTTATTGATTCATCCGTTGACTGCTTGTCGCCTGTGCTTTATTAATGAATTCATTTAAACGCTAATGAAGAACTCATGAGGCAAGTGAAATCAATTTATCTGACTCAAATAGTATTTGTTGTCATAATGATGTTTATTATAGTTTAATTAGTAAGCATGTTGAAATCGTATATAGTATTAGAGAATAGATGTACTACTTCGTCTATGATAGGATATAAAAAGTATCTTCACGCCTGTATCCCCGAAAGGGTAGGCAGAGGTAACAACAAGTGCACCCACGGTTAGCCGAAGATACTTGGCCCCACAATGTGATAGGAGGCCAGCCTATCGCCAACCGGGAACTTTCTAATCCCGGGCAATGTTGTTTTTATCAGAAAACTGAAAAAACACATTTTTAAATTGCCCGACCCAGGATTCGAACCCGGGACCTCATGTGGTCAACTCTGATACCGGACCACTACACCATAGAGGCAATTATATATATTTTAAGTATTGTTTGTTGTCTTTTGTGTGATTAAGATTACCTCGAAAAATATAATTTTCCATGACGGAACACTACCATCAGTATATTAAATCCTCTGTGACTGAATATAATATGAAAATATTTTTTTTTCTCCGAACAAACTATTGGCTTTCCTGATGAGCCCACCTCAATGGTGTCTTCAGTAAGACTGAGTTCTAACTTAGGACCGTATACATGATTTTTATTCGAAATGACTGAAAATCAGTAAATTGTTTAGATTTTTACTGTAACATCGGTTTGACCGTGTTGGGCAAAAGATTTAATATAGCCTGTATAATCTTAATATACATTATATAAATTTCGTGTCATGTAGTTTATCCGCGATAGATAGACTCCAACTACTGAACCGATTTCAATGAAATTTTGTAGATATCTATTAATTTGTCCAACTTAAAAGATAGGATAGTTTTTATCTCAATTAACTCCCCTCCTCCCTCTCAAGTACCCTACCAAAATACTTAATAGAAGTAATTTGTATGGCATAACAACGTTTGTTGGATCAGCTAGTTTAATATATGATTTGGGCCTAGATTCCGTCTTAAGGGTATATCCGATAAGATCTAATACCGACTTAGTGATATTGTTGGTAGGGTATATATCGGTATATATAATCGGTATCGTAGTTTTGATTCATTACTAAGGTCTATATTTCACCGGGATAACATGGTGGCGTAACCAGTCGCCGCTATCAACGAAATGTGTACAGCTCTATAGAGAGTTACTCATCTGGTGTCCGTTTGGTTGCGCAACCGCCGCATCCAAACGGACGCTGCGGCCGATTTTTCTTCAGGACATATTGATTTTCTTAATAATAATATGTCTTGTTTCAACAAATCATTTCCACACAAAGTCAGCAACTCATCAAAGGACCTTACGGACATCCTCACATAGCTAATAATCTTGTCCGAATATCTTCTCAGACCTTCGTATATGTTGACGAATTGTCCATTCTAAGAGCGATCGGTAAAATAAGGATGAACCCACCACTGTTTCTTTATTATCTTAAACTCTGTTTTCTTTACATACATACATACAGCAGTAGTGCTACTACTTCGAGGTCCATTTTGATACTGTCTCAGTGTGGTGTGGCGACTCTGGTGTCTGCATGGTGTCTAGTTTGTTAGCTTGCGGTTACCACGGTAGCGCGTGACCAGCTGCACCGCCATAGTGTGCCGGTGAAATATAGCCCTAACTCGTGATCTGAGTTTCAGGTGTTAGTTGGCTAAAACAAATGAACATGTATGTCAACACAGTGGTGGCTAGGACATTTTAATTCTGCTTAGATCTGTGGAATTCAGAGTTTCTCTAAATTTTGCTCTATAAAGATCCACTAACGCAAGTTCTGTGGGATTATTAGTTTCTATTTCGCTCCACAATAGGTGCAAGTTAGTTAAACAAAGACCTGTCAACGATTAACGAAGTTTTTAGTAGCAGCTCTTTACCTTTGTCGAATTAAATATTTCCACTAATGTTAGAATGTTTATTATTACTTGCTTTTGCTGGCTTGTTAATTTTGACTTAATTCTAGTGTATTTTCCCCCGCGTTGGTCCCGGATTCCTTTAAAGAATAGGCAAATTGCAGTTCTGCCGGACATGAGGCAGATCGTAAAAGGCGATCGATTGGCTATGTGAGTCACTACCATCGTTGCTTCTAGGTGGTAAAGTTCTGCATTTTCGCGCCCGGGTACCACTGCCTTACCTATTCCTGCCGCAATAGCTTCAGTGCTTGTCAATGTCGTATTTCAGATTGGAGGGTAAGATAGCCGGTAAACTTATGCATGTAATATTAGACCTCCTAACAAGATAGCAACGCTCCATTAACGTATTTGGTATCTATAGGCGATGGTTGACTCCTTCCATCAAGAGACCCATCTGCTTATATATAAGAATGTGTTTGTTATTTTAGTGGCTTGCTAGTTAAACTAATAAAACATAGAAGGTAATTGGATCTAATTAGAATTGATGTTAG
This sequence comes from Apodemia mormo, assembly GCA_036924255.1. Taxonomy (NCBI): domain Eukaryota; kingdom Metazoa; phylum Arthropoda; class Insecta; order Lepidoptera; family Riodinidae; genus Apodemia; species Apodemia mormo. Next base: position 10,425,230 of record JAUPFN010000013.1, on the reverse strand, counting down.
TGATTGCATCTATTTTCTTATTTGATTTTAAATTCCAAGTCCAAGTTTCTATATTTTATATTCTTCTTTGAGTTGAATTGAAAGAAAACTTTCTTCTTTGGTTCTTAGAGTTAAATACTTCTAATCCTATGTTTGTTAAACAAATATGCTAATTATTTATTCTTTAATTATTGGATTCGATGCATCTCTAATATTCTGTGTTACTATTGACATTATTTTATTTTTTCTAATTATTATGGAACAATAATATGAAAAAATAAAATATCTTAGAAAAAAATCACTCAAAGTTTGCTGCTCCAATAAATATATATCACATACATCTCCTTATTTTTCTGTGGTGATGAGTGATTTAGTTATACTGCATGTTGACATGAATTTGTTTAAATAGCTTTGTTATTTTTAGCCGTGGAAGATGCTATAGAGTAGAAGATTCTATACGAAATGTGTGAGGCTGCAAGATTTATATTTAAAAATTTCTCAGTGATAGCCCACACACCGGACAATTATGACAAATCCAAAACAAGATGTACTGATAGAAATATCGATGGAAATCACGGAATACCTTATAAGGTTCTCCGAGTTGGCCTGGGCTTTGAAGAATAGACTAATGGCCGTCCTACCAAGCAGATTAATAGACAACCGATAGCCTATACGTGATACTACCACCATGGCTACTAGGTAGTAGAGTTTTGCAACTTTTTGGCCGGATCTTTAGTACCACCATCTTACTTATTTCGTTTGCAATAGGCTCAATGCATGTCACTGCCGTGTTCCGGTTTAGATGGTAAGTTAGCCGGTAAACTTATGCAAATGGCATTACTATCTCGCCAAACGGACGATATAAGCGACGGATATTACCTTCCATCATGAGAGTCACCAGCTTGTTTGCTATTTAATAATATTAAAGAGATGGGACGTGGTTGTAAAAGTGTGGTGGATGTGGGTGGACAATTGTGCCGCTGGGGTCTTCTTTTTATACGGACCATCGATGAGTCTTATCCATTTATTAAACTGACGTCTTTCTTTTTGGTGCCATCGTGAAAAACACATAGAATAGTTCGCGGATCATAGCAAATTTAATTAATTTCATCTTTTTTTATAATGGATTTCGGAAAAGTAACGCCTGAACCAATAAACAATTGCACTAGCTTGTCTTAGCTTAGGATAATGCTAAATAGTATGTTATCACTTCTTGTCTTAAATGAAAAGAATGTGACAGCATACTATTTAAGATTGTCCTAAGCTAAGAAAATCTTAGTGCAATTAGTCATTAATGTCTCCGGCTAATCGTTGGTGCACTTATTGTACATCTGCCTACTTATTCGGAAATACATGCGTGAAGATCCTTTTTTGAAATATATATGCATAAATCTTTAAAAAAATCATTCAACTAAAATTCCAAACTGCGAAATAAACAATTTTAAAGTATTAACGGTTCATTCGGGCTTTTGCGGATCCTTATTTAAAACTCGCTTCATCAATTTTAAACACACGAAGAGTCTCTGCCCTCTATATTGCAATAGCTCATTCAAAGGCTGTAGCTTTTTACTAATGCTTTCAGAAGCTTAATTAACATCCTCTCTAGTGAATAGGCAGCGTACTTAATTCCAGCTACGAGGTAGATCTCGTGTACCCTCAGTAATGCAATTGGAAACTAAAAAGAGTGCAGTTTTGAGCATAAAAATACAAGTGATATATTATAAATTTCATTCATTAATTCGAAATTAATAAATCATCTCTATACTACGATCTCTTCTGATCTGATCGGCTCTGTGGTTTAGTGGTTCGGTGTCGGTGTTGACCACATGAGATTTCGGGTTCGATTCCCGGGTCGGGCAATTCATAAACGTGTTTTTTTTTCAGTGTGCTCATTTAAATAACGTTGCCCAGCATTGGATAATGCCCGGTTAATAATAAATAGGCTTGCCACCTATCGCATTGTGGGACTAAGTATCTTCGGCCAATCGAGAGTGCTCTTGTTGTACTTCTGCTCTCTTTGGGGACGCCGGCGCTAGGGTACTTTTTTATATACTATTATTATTTAGAGTTGAAATATGTAAATTTGTATGGAGGGTTACATTCTTTAAAATTATCCGTGTGATTTCAAATATTCTTTCATCGTGGCCTTAAAAAAGAGAAATTAATATCCATATTAATATTATAAATGCGAATATCTATTTATCTATCTGTTACGCTTTCACGGCTAAACTGCTGAACCTATTTTGATGAAATTTGACATGGAATTTTTTAACTTTTCTTTCAAATAACCAAGCTCTAAGAGGCTGAAATAGGGGTTGAAAAATTGTATGAAAACTGTATCGATGACATGTTAATATACTTACGGGCTAAGCGGCGCGGGTCAGCTAGTCTTTATTAATATTATAAATGCCAAAGTTTGAATGTTTGGATGGATTGGATGGATATTTGTTACTTAATCACGCAAAAACTACTGAACAGATTTGGATGAAATTTGGTACGCAGGTAGAAAATGACCTGGAATAGTTCATAACCTCCTTTTTCCCGGAAAACTTAGGTCATCCCGCGGGATTCACCAAAAACTGTTATAATGCAGCGGGCTGCATGCGGCAGCTAGTAATTTATATACGTATTATTCTGCTTTACAAATATATGACATTACTTAATCCAAACTTATGTTGGGTTCCTATAATCAACTACTCATCATACGTAGCAGTAACATAGCAATCAATAAAATAATAACGGGCCGTTCCACAAGTTGTTTGGACATTTGACCACCCCGTTGATCGAGTGGTTATCGACCCTGTCTACGCAATCGACGGGGCTCGGGTTCGATTCCTCGAAGGGAACAAACATTTGTTTGATAAGCATAAATGTTTGTATTTCTTTTTTTTATATCATTAGATAGCAAACAAGCAGATGGGTCTCCTGATGGAAAGAGTCAACCATCGCCTATAGACATCAAAGATGTTAATGGTACGCTACTATCTTGTCGAGAAGTCTAATGCCACATGCATAATTTTACCGGCTACCTTACCCTCCAAACCGGAACACGACAGCGACAAGCACTGACGCTATTGCGGCAGGAATAGGTAAGGCGGTGTTACTAGACCCGGGCGAGACAATGCAGAACTCTACCACCTAGTAGCCACGATGGTAGTAACTCGATAGCCAATCGGTCGCCTTTTACGACCTGCCTGGCAGAACGGCAATTGGCCTATTCTTCAAAGGAGGGTGGGACCAACACGCCGAATAATATACGGTTTGGGTGTTTATTAAATATATTCTAGTATTTATATATTATGAACTTCTATGTATTAGTATTGTTGACTAGCACCCATAATACAAGCAAATAATTTGCTTACTTTGGGGTTAGATCAGTAAATGTAATTTGTCCCGTGAATATTTATTTGGTACCAATCACAAAAGCACACAATTTATATACGCACTAAATGCACGTTTCACTTCGAAACCGAAGCATCTTCAGGAGAAACGAACACTACCTTACCCTACGCGAGTGTAATACTCGCGTAGAGTGAGGTAGTGTTTTTTTCTTCTGAAGATGCTTCGGTTCATAAAAGGTACGTAAATTGTGTGCTTTTGTGAATGGTGCTGACGTGAGACGTGGCGTAGGTGTAAAAGTGTGATGGATGTGTGTGGATAGTTGTGCCGCTGGGGTCTTTTTGTCCGGACCATCAGTGAGTCTTATCCATTTATTAAACCAATGTCTTTCTTTTCGGTACCATTACGGAGGATACATAGAACAGTTCGCGGAGAATAGCAAATTTAATTAATTTTACCTTTTTAATAATGGATTTCCGCAATGTAACGCCTGAATCATTGATATAAAGAACCCTAGATGCATAGTCCCGAACAAAACTGACACTCAAAAATGTCCCTAATTTCATTTAAGTAGTTGTAGATGTGGCAAAAACATATCTTTGCATATCCAACCTTATGTGCAAGACTTATAGTTGTTTTTACAAATCAATGTACGAAAAGAAATAAAATTGACAGTGTCGCGACCGACGCGATTCTATTTGAAATGAGCGCACAATTTAAAATTGTGCGCTCATTTTTGGAGGACGTTTTTGATACACTGATTGTGTATTTTGGGTTTTTTAAATGGCCTGAATCAATAAAATATTTATTTGGTAATCTGACATTTATAGTAACGTATTATTAGCTTATGTCTTGTAGAAAATGTTACTACTGGTAACTAAAACGAATTGGTTTTCTGACATAGGAACCAGGCATTAGAGTGCCTTAGTTAACAAGGAACCTTAATAGCTTTACTGTGTTTATTCATAGCTGAGAGAGCTGAAATTTGATTCTTATAAAAATGTAGTGAGAGTATATTAAAACAGTATTCATGAGATCCGTTTCGATCCGAAGGAAAATTTCATACATACAACACCTGAAAGATTAATAAAAAAAATTTATCACATCTGGAGAAGTAATAAGGAAAATATCATCTATTTGCAAAACTGAACTAAAAACAATCATAAAATATTTGTAAAGTGTTCTTAAATTGATGATTATGTTTGATTTTTTTTTATATTATAATATAGCAATGAAGGAGAAGGGTTTCTGAAGAAGAAGAAGAAGAAGATGAGAGTCAACCATTGCCTATAGACACCAAAGATGTAAATGATGCGTTGCTATCTTGTGGCGAGATCTAATCTATATACATAATAAAATCGTAAGAAAGTCAAAACTGTATCTACATTGAATATTTTTTTAAAAGAATACTTGGGGCGTGATTTACAATCGATATCGAAGCCAAAAATATAGTTTTTAGAATTTTTGTCTGTTTGTCTGTTTATCTGTTTGTCTTTTTGTCTGTATGTATGTCCGGGGTAAACTCAAAAAGTATTGAATGGATTTACTTCAAATTTTGTATGAATATTACTGACAGGTCGGGTCAACATATAGGCTACATATTATCACGCTATCACCTACGGGGAGGTGCTGTGCGCAGTAAACGAAGTCCGCGCGGACAAAGTCGTGGGCAACAGCTAGTGCCACATATATAAGTTTACCAGCTACCTTACCCTCCAAACTGGAACTCAACAGTGGCAAGCACAGACGCTATTGCGGCAGGATTAGGTAAGGCGGTGTTACCAGACCCGGGTGAGACAATGCAGAACTCTACCACCTAGCAACGATCGTAGTGACTCACATAGCCAATCGATCGCCTTTTTCGACCTGCCTGACAGAAAGGCTGTTGGTCTACTCTACAAAGGAGCCCGGACCAATACGGGGCAAAACATGTACAATAACATACTACTACGAGTAAATAAAACACTAGATGGTAGAGTTCTATACAATTGTCTTTTATTACTGTCGCCATAACCTCAACGCTTTTCACTTTAATATTTTAGTTTAAACTTCAAACTTTTGAGGGGTGGCTAGTGAAAAATATAGTTGTTAACAATTTTCTGGAACGGCTGAACCGATTTTGATGAATCTTTCACTGTAAGATAGAGTAGTTTATAGAGCAGGATATAAGCTAATTCTTACCTGAGTGAACCAAAGGAGGTAATGATTTTCGATTACGAAAACGAAATCATGGGTAATGTCTAGTCCAAAATAAAACTAAAATTTATATAGAACTAGCTAACCTGGCAAACGTTGTTCTGCCTTTTTAACTACTCTTATTATTTTCTATATTTTCTCACCTTTTAATCCTTCCCTGGACTTCAACAATTAATTCAAAACCAAAATTGGCTAAATCGGTTCGACCGTTCTCGAGTTTTAGCGAGACTAACGAACAGCAATTGATTTTTATATATAGAGATTTAATATATCAGAGATTAACCCACAACTCCACGCGTCTGTACCAAAGCCAAAACCGCTAAGCCATTAACGTGAATTCTTATTTATGCAAACTAATTTATACAAATATTAAAATTTATTTAAATTCAACTATAAAACGCGAAGTTTCCAACAGATGTTATCTTGAGCATGTTTTCTGCGCGGTGATCCACACGTACCTCGTTCAAAAGCATTTTATGTTACTGTAAGCTCTATGAAACGGAATCCGAGCTGGAAAACACCTCTGTACAGACCGGAGGCAAATTCAATTCTTGGCGCGAGCCATCCAGGCGGGAAAGATTTAGGGTTCATTTTAGCCAGCGTAAGTTATTCGCTCATGAACATCTGGAGAGATTCAAATTGAAATGTTTCTTTATGGAATTAAATAAGAAAATTCATTAAATTCTCATCTTTGTATTTGAACAATTAGACTACTTAAAAATTAAATAAATAAGTTATGCTAGTTAAATAAAATGGTTTAAACAAATGGAATCCAAAAGATTTGAAAACTATAAGAAAAACATGTTATGCTTGATTAGATTGATTTTCGTACCAATAAAATTCCTTACCATCCAATTGTTAACAGTTTAATATTTAAATGTGCTAATTACTCCAATAATAGTGATTTAATGATTATTATTTTGTTTGTAACTGAAAAACAGTAACCTTTTTTTATCAAAAAATGTTACCGTTAATATATATTTGACATCTGAGTGATATAGGTATATGTCTTTGTTCTAATTTTTAAAATTTCATTTGAAAGTACATATACTTTAATTGGTTTTTACTCATAGACCACATGAATACTAATAGACACGCCATTGGGAAGGAAAATTGTCGCCGCGAAGGAAACTTCTATTACTGTAAAAAATTCTTACATTTGTAGGTTATATAATTATGTGAAAAATAGAAATAAACCATATTCTACTTTTTTAACATACCCAATGAGATGACAAGGTTTAAAAATTACCCTTGAAATGATTTTATTTCATTGGCTGGTAGTATAACTCTGTATTTCTGTACGTAACTGCACGCTACACTGACAAACTAAGAAATTGTTTTGAAAGGCAAATCTATTTAAACCGTGTTTTAACTAGAATAATCTGTATATTAATACGGGAAGAGAAAACTTTGTGCCTCCTTCTAAGACAATTGCGCAAACGGTGGTGTATAAAATTTGGCACAGTTAAAGTTCACATAGCGGAGAGCCGCAGATACCTAATATTTTGAAATTAAATGCATTTACGTCTAAAGTAAGTTGTCAAGATTAAAAGCGATTTTATTGCTAAGCCTATGCTCAAATTTTGGCCACAGTAAGTATAAATAAGACATAAAATGTATCTTCACACCCTGAAGGGGTAGGCAGAGGTACAACAAGTGCACCTACGATTAGCCGAAGATACTTGGTCCCACAAATGTGATAGGTGACTAGCCCATCGCCAATCGGGTACTTTCCAATCCCGGGCCACTTTGTTTTTATCAGAAAACTGAAAAACACATTTTTGTAATTGCCCGACCCGGGAATCGAACCCAGGACCTTGTGTGATCAACGCCAGCACCGGCCCACTAGACCACAGAGGCGATAATCATACTTTCATACGTAGACATAAAATGATACTTTCGAAAACGAACTACTTACAGTAAAAAATATCTCAATAAAACTAGCCGACCCGCACAACGCTCGCGATCAGAGTTCAATCATATAATGAATATAATCTTCCCCTCAAGCCAAAGTACTCTAATTTGACTTTATATTAGTGTGTCGTCAAATATCACCCCTTTGCTAAATTTCATAAAAATCAGTATAGTGGCTTAAAGCGTTACCGACAAACATACAGTCTTTCGTATTTATAATATTAATATGAATGGTTTTTTTTATAAAATTGGTTAGATATGAAATTAATTAATACAAATTTATATCTGTTAATTTTGTTTAGAAATATAAGTAATACTTATGATTATAGCATATACACATTCTTAAGGTTTCTGCTGAATCATAACCTCGTCCTCTAATAGACATCACACAGTAAGATTTTCCAAGACTATGTACTGTAAACTAAGATCACTGTATGAGGCTAAAATAATGGTTAGAGGTCCCATTGCTTCATTTTCTTTTTAAAGAGTTACGTTTATTAAAACTACATAACCGGAGCACGAATTTATTGAGTTTAGGATTAAGAAAGTAATAAAGATCACAATCTATACATTAAAGCGTTGCAGAACTCTACAACCTAAAGAAGTTTTTTTTTAAATTAGTAACAAACGCAACCAAATATATTTTTTTCACAAAATATGAAAACTAATTCTAAACCTATACTCTCAGCTAATAATTGTCGTCGACATCCTCATAAAATCAGAATCACACTTCAAATAACTTAGCATCAAATATTACGAAGTATAAACGGCGTGATTTATTCCGCTGTTGCTCTTTGCTTTCATTATATGCAAAACGATCGGTCAAGCGTTTATTATTTGTAGCCCTTCCTTTGACGTCCGCCTATTTATGTATACATCTTGGCTCGCTCAAATCTAATAAAATGAGATATGAATGAATGAACATCAAAGGAATGTTTCGTGGAAATCCATTTGACACTTTGAAATCACCTCCGCGAACTATCTCTGCCAATTACGTCATTAAATTATTGAGTATTATAGTATTGTGAACCTTTTTCAGCTATATCTATATAGTCCAGTAAAAAGTTTAATGAAACCATGATCTGACCAGTTTTGGCGCAATGAGTAAAAATGTGTTCATTAATACTTAAATAATGATATTATGAAAGAAATTTTGATTTAAATTTAGGGGAAAGGGATGAAAAAAATAAAAAAGTGTTGAAAAATGCCTTTTTTAAAAATAACTTAATAACGGTAGGAAATAGAAAAAAAAGTTTTAAGTAAAAGTTGTAGAGAAAAGAATTCTACACAAAAAAGTTCCTCTTCATTTTTTTGTCATCTGCTTTAGTTTACTTACAAAAAATAAAAATTAAATTTGCTTTGTAATTAATTATAAAAACTTACCAGAATTATTACGGCCCTGTACCATGCAGCGCGCGCATCACATAAATATGTACTAACACTACTACATATGTTTTCCCATATTTATATATTTTTACATATTTTACTACAAATTTAATTTTTATTTTTTGTAGCTAAACTAAAGTAGATAACAAAAAAATAAAGAGGAACTTTTTTGTGTAGAATTTTTTTTCTACAACTTTTACTTGAAACTTTTTTTTCTATTTCCTACCGTTATGAAATTATTTAAAAAAAGGCATTTTTCAACCCTTTTTTTATTTTTTTCATTACATTCCCCTAAATTTAAATCAGAATTTCTTTCATAATATCATTATTTAAGTATTAATGAACACATTTTTACTCATTGCGCCAAAATTGGTCAGATCATGGTTTCATTAAACTTTTTACTGGACTAATATATGTATATAAAAATCAATTGCTGTTCGTTAGTATCGCTAAAACTCGAGAACGGCTGGACCGCTTTGGCTAATTTTGGTTTGAAAATATTCATGGGGGTTCAGGTTGGGTTTAAGAGGTGAAAAAATGAAGAAAAAAAAACGGAAAAGTAAACACAAAGCTGGCAGAACAACGTTTGTCGGATCAGATAGTCTTTAATAAATGTTACGATTTTGTAAGCTTCTAAAATAATTCAGTTCTTGTAACCTTTTTTATATCATTAGATAGCAAACAAGCAAATGTCTGTCCTGATGGAATGAGAAACCATCGTCTATAGATATCAAAGATGTTAATAGTGCATTGCTCTCCATGTGATGGGATGGTAATGCCATATGCATAAGTTTACCGGCTACTTTACCTTCTAAACCGGAACACGACAATGTCAAGCATTACCACTATTGCGGTAAGAATAGGTAAGGCGGTTGTACCAAATAACCGTTCGAGACTTTGCGGCACTCTACTACATTGTAGTCACGATGGTACTGACACCTATAACCAAACGGTTGCCTTTTCAAACTGGTACAAAGGCAGATATCTTATTCTTCAAAAGGAGCCCGGGTCAACAGTGGTTTTCATATTTTTATACTAACTCGAACCGAAAAGTCTTGACATCTGCGGTTTTGCTCCTATGAAAATCGAAATTTTACAGTAAAAAATTAAAAAAGAGAAAGACACTAAACAGGTTTAAAAGAAATAAAATCGATCAATTCTTAACAAACTTGTAATTTTTTATCTATTCTATCTCATTCAAGATATTTTATTAAAATTGACAAATAATGCTTGAAACATTTAAAGAGTGTTTTATGGAATCAATTACCCTCGGGGGTGTTTCCGAATGGATACAACTTAGGGACCTTCAAGAAACGAGCTGATTCATTCTTAAAAGGCCGGCAACGCAGCTGCAATACCCCCGGTATTGCGGACGTCCATGGGCGGCGGTGATCACTTACCATCAGGTGCACCATCTGCTCGTTTGCCCCCTCTACTATAAAAAAAATAGATTGTGTGGAACTTACGTAATTTCAAACTGACCTGTCATTTATATGTTGATTGGTTGTTTTAAAATTAAATAGTGTTTAAATAATTTAAAAGTAACCGTTTATTCAATTGCCTTTTTGTGCCTGAATGAGTTGAACGTGAATTAAACTTACCTAATTTCAAACTAACCTGTCATTTATATGTCTTCTTGATTGGTTGTTTTAAAATTGAATAGTATTTAAATAATTTAAAAGTAACCGTTTATTCAACTGCCTTCTTGTGATTGAGTTGAACGTGAATTAAACTTACGTAATTTCAAACTAACCGTTCGTGTCACTTTACGGAAATTCATAATTATAAAACAAAATTTAGCTAATAAATTTGCGAAATTTCACGAAATCTTATATATGACTTCTGCAGGGTCACTGTAATAAAAAGTAGTGTAAGAAATGGAACGAAATTACCGAAGATGTGGAAATCAAAATAGACCCCAGCACCACAATAGTAGTGCACCCACGTCCTCCACACTTTCGCCTATGTCAGTAGCAAAGCATAAGCACGACTGTGTGATTCTATTTTTGCTGTGCTTAACTTATTTAAAATGTACTTAACGCACATTTTACTTCGTAGCCGAAGCATATTTAAGGGAGTTGAGTAACAATCGACTGTATAAGAATTTAAAGCATATTGATGTTTCAAAATTAGCTAGCCGAGTCCTTGTTAAGAAATCTTGCATTGGTAAGATTTCTTAACAAGGTCTCGTCTAGTTTTAAAGCAACACATATCGACTGTTTGTATTTTTTTAAATAAAATATGTGCTTTTTACAAGTATTGCACCCCTGATTTAGTAGAATGACTGACGTCAAAGTGTTTGCAAATGAAAATATAACCATTTTGTTGAACGCCTACTGTTATTGCTTTTGTAATTACTTTTTGATTCACTAATAACATTAATTAAGGATAGCACTGTCATTGAGAAAATAACTGGATTTATAGAGCGGATTTTTTATTAATACGATACAAAGGTAAATAAAGGATGAATAGCTATTAATATATTTCTTTTGCATGAACGAAAACTGGTTTTATTACTTTTTAAGAACATTAAGCTATAAAATGAAACGAAAATATATATGATTACAACAATAATCACCAGGAATAGCTATTGATTCTGGTACGCATTCTTCAATCTAAGATTTTTTATTTCTTTAATATTTTTTTATTTCTTTTTTTTATATTTTTTTTTGTACATCAAGTCTACTTTATTTGATTTCTTTTTATCTCCTTTATCGGGTTGGCTGGAAGAATCTCTTTAAGTAGAGATAAGCTCGCCCATTGTACTTATGTTGTGTTTATATATTTTTATTCTAATTGTTCTGTGTACAATAAGTATTAAATAAATAAAACAATGAAGTATGAGCCTAAAAAGAACACCAAAAAGGTAATCTAAAACTATTGTATTTATCGGTATGGGTTATATAATTTATAACGATTTGTCGAAATCCATCCTCTAAAATGGCAAAATAGGGGATATACATGTATATATCTATGTATTAATACATAATGGAAAAATTTTGTACCCCTTTTTAAAACACTAACGCGACCGTAGGAGTACGAAATTTGGCACAGTTAATGTTAAAATTGCGGAGGACTGCAGAAAGTTAATATTTTTTAAATAATATGTATTAGAAAAACATTTAATTAATAAAAATAAACATTACACACACTTTTCATGACATATAATATATGAAAATATACACTTATGTATACTATTCTTTACGGCTAAATTCTGTTATCAAAGTTAAAATAGATTTTATTGTTTAGTCTATGGTCGAATTTCGACTACAGGGCGATCGCTAGTTGTATGTAATTTCTCACATTGAAAACATGCTAATTAACTCGCGGGTGAAGCTACGAGGGTCAGATAGTCCTAAATAAAAATTTGATTTTGTCTATCTTAATATTATTTATCAAGTATTAGCTGCAGGGTGCAGCCCGCTGCATTATAAAAGTTTTTGGCGAATCTCGCGGGATCATCTAATTTTTCCGGTATGAAAAGCAGCCTATGTGCTATTTCAGGTCATGACCTACCTGTGTACCAAATTTTATTCAAATCCGGTTAGTAGTTTTTGCGTGATTGAGTAACAAACATCTTTCCATCCATTCATCCAAATATCCAAACTTTCGCATTTGTAATACTAGCTGTAGCGTGTAGCCCGCTGCATTATAAAAGAATTTGACGAATCCCGCGAGAACACCTAATTTTACCGGGATAAAAAGCCTATGTACTATTTCAGGTCATTTTCAGGCACCTGTGTGCCAAATTTCATTCAAATCTATTCAGTAGTTTTTGCGTAATTGAGTAACAAACATCCATCCAAACATCCAAACTTTCGCATTTATAATATTATAATAATAATATAATATATAATATAGATTATTTGTAATATTAATATAGATATAGATTAATATAGATTCTTTTTTAAATAAGAATAGAATAAATATTTCTAGAGTAATGTCGCACACAATTACAAATTTATATTACGGGTGCTTGTTTTAACTGACTGGTGAACTGTTAATTAAAAATTGAATGAAGTAAGTTATATTGTGACTTGAATAGCACTTAATGAATTGCTATTCTGCGAAGTAGAACGGTGTGGGCTGGAGTCGTAATTGCTGGAAACTGAGTGGTGACCGCCGTCTGTGAACCAATTTTACGTTTATTGTTGGAATAATTGCAAGAGAAAATCTGTGACAAATTTTAATGACTTGAAATAGTTTTAATTAAATAGACATTTTAAAAATCTCAGTGAAATTTTAAGTATAAAATTTATACATTGTTCTGCTATAAAAATACTATTCTTAGACTTCGTGTAAGGAAAGGATAAGAATAGGTATTTATGTAGATATTTGTGATTTAGTCCCTTATAGGGTCATATGTACCTTAATGTTGATTAAGGCCTCCATGTAAAGAATAGTTCATCTATCCATCTGTCATTCTGCCAGGCAGTTCGTAAAAGGAAAAACTTGTCACTACTATCATGACTACTAGGTTGAGTTCTGGTTTTAAGGGTAAACTTACATAAGTTATAACATCCGTAACACTAGGAGCAACGCACCTTCTTTGGTGTCTGTATGTAATTACGATTAATCATCTCCCCCCAATGCAAAAATATAGTACTAAGGTTTATTTCTTAACGAGACATTAAGACGTGATTTTTAATTTTAAATATAAGTTCCTGTTGACTTGAAATATTTTTTTTTTAATATTATAAGATAACAAACAAGCAGATGGGTCTCTGCCTTCTGGATGAATCGAGTCAACCGTCGCCTATAGACACCAAAAATCTTAATTGTACGCTGCTATCTTGTGGCGAGGTCTAATGTCACATGCATAAGATTACCGGCTACCTTACCTTCCAAGCCGGAACATGACAGTGACAAGCATTGACGCTTTTGCGGAAGGAATAAATAAGGCAGTGGTACCAGACCCATGCGAGACAATGCAGAACTCTACCACCTAGTAGCCACGATGGTAATGTCTCACATAGCCAATCAGTCGCCTTTTATGACCTGCTTGGCAGAAGAGCAGTTGGCAAATTCTTCACAGGAGCCCAAACGAACACGGCAAAAAGCCCGGACGAACAGGGGGAGAAGATGTTAGCTCTAAGCTCACAATAATAGCACTAAAAATTAACGTTATTAATTTAAGAGCAAATCGTAAAATTATTCTAACCAGCGGCCGCCCGTTGGTTAAAAATTCTACAGCAAAATTAATATAGACTAAATAATAAAATCTCTTTTAAATTTGATAACAGGCTTTAGCCAATTATCTTAATAAAAATTAATAATCATCTTCTCTTTGCTGGAAGTTAATCAGATAATGTATTAAGAGAAACTAATCAATTTCTATTTAAAGATATCAAAAATCAATATGTAAGCATACTTTTTGTCATTTTATATATGATTTTTATCAAAACAAAACTTCGCTGGTGACACTGATTAATATGTGTGGACGTTTCAAACGGAGTTAGATTACAGTTATACCATTTAAATAAGTAGACATTATCGGAACCTCTACGTTAAGACGAAAAGACGATAAATTGTGTCCACTTAATATCTGACGAGGAGTCGGTTAAATCAGGGGTGTTAAACTCACAAACATGTCGAAATCAATTCGATAGGACATACATTTTTATACAAAAACTATTATTAATAGAAAATTTTAATCTTAAAGTTACCCAATGACGTTCCTAAGTAATAAGCACCGTTTGATTATTTCTTTAATTAATATAAAGTAATAAAAAACATTTTCTGGTATTTTTTTCCTATTTTTTGCACTAGTTGGTCTAGATATTATGTATAAAAACTATATTTGCAGAAAACGAAATTTTTAATTAAATTTTATTACCGTAAACAATTCTATTCTATAAAATATTTAATAATAGAGAATTTAAAATAGTTGGTATACTATATATATATATATATATATATATATAGTCCGTGATGGATCTGCCGTTCAGCTGGCAGGCAGTTTGTAAGAGGCTATGCCATTACCATTATGGCATCCTTTGAGAGTTCTGCATTGTCTTGTCCGGGTTTGGTACCACCGCTTTACCTATTCCTTACCGCCACTTACTTATTAAGACCCCGCCACAATAACGACAACGCATCATTAACATCTTTGGTGTCTATATATGATGGTCTCTTTTCATCAGGAGAGCCATGTGCTTGTTTGCTATTTTATAGTTAAAAAATGTATAATTTTACACATTTTGAGCCTTTATGAATTTTAGCTTAAGAGGTGTCGTAATATTTGTCTTAACTATGAAATTTATATAGCCTTTGTTGTTAACCACCCCGTTGCTTGAGTGGTAAGTGAACCTGACTACACTATCGATGGGGCTCGGGTTAGTTACCTGACAGGGACAAGCATTTGTGTTTGCATTTTTTGGTTTGGTTGTTTTTAATAGATATATAACAGTATGTACGTATGCACTCCTATGTATTAGTATCGATGACTAACATCCATAACACAACAAATAATTCACTTATTTTGGGGTGAGACCAATTGTGATAATTTGTCCAGCGAAGTTATTATAATACTCGTATATAAGCGTTGGTTGTTTCTTTCCACCGAGATATTCACTATAGCTTGTTAGCTATCTATATCTTATTGATTTATATAGTTAGTCTCGCTAAAACTCGAGAACGGCTGAACCGGTTTGGTTAATTTTGGTTTTGAATTAATTGGTGAAGTCCAGGGAAGGTTTAAAAAGTGAAAAATATTAGAAAAAAAAACGGAAAAATAGACTCAAAGTTAGCTGAACAACGTTTTTTTATATCATAAGATAGCAAACAAGCAGATGGGATGGAAAGAGTTAACCATCGCCTATAGACATCAAAGATGGTGCGTTGCTATCTTGTGGCGAGGTCTAATGCCACATGCATAAGTTTACCGGTTACCTTACGTTCCAAACCGGAAAAGGACAGTGACAAGCATTGACGCTATTGTGGCAGGAAAAGGCAAGGCGGTGGTACCAGACCCGGGCGAGACAATGCAGAATTCTACCACCTAGTAGCCACGATGGTAGTGACTCGCATAGCCAATCGGTCGCCTTTTGCGACCTGCCTGGTAGAACGGCAGTTGGTCTATTCTTCAGAGCCCGGAACCAACACGGAGAAAAAAACGTTTGCTGGTTCAACTAGTAAATATAAATATGACGTATAAATACTAGAATATATTTATTAACATCTATTTAAAGTATGTGTAAATGTATGTATGTTTAATATCTATATTTAATCAAGACGTGGCCATGAACTAGTTTTTTTGAAATCATAGGATAGGAAACAAGTAGTCGTCTCTCCTGATGGAAAGAGAAAGTCATCGCCTATTGTATCACACCAGAAAATATTGGTGCCTTGTTATCCATGTGACGGGTATGGAATGCCAAATACATAAGTAACAGGCTACCTTACTCTCCAAACAAATCAATTTATGTAATTAGTCTAGTATATATTCTTTTTTACAAGAAAAATACGGAGGTTATCAGTTTGGTATGTATGTTTGTAATATTAGCTGCAGTCTGCAGCCCGCTGCATTATTTTTCCAGAACAGAATGTATCCTATGCGCTATTCCAGGTCATCATCTACCTGTGGGCCATTTCATCCAAATTGGTTTAATCGTTTTTACGTGATTGGGTAATAAATATCCATCCATACATACATCCAAACATCTATCATATGCGAAATGTTAAAATGTTAATATAGATTGTTGGAATTGAATAGTATTTATGTATGGTGTTGATCTATTTAGGCATCCAAGCACGTATACTAACTTCATAAATCGATTCGATTAGCTCCACATAGACTGTATTAAACATAACCCCACAAAAAATAATCTAGCTATGCTAAATCACATGACCGAGCTGGCCACTTAACGGCTGAATTTCGTGAAATTATGCGATCGGTAAATTTAGTTTTCTATAAATTCATTGTTTCGATGACTGTGTAACTTGGTACACTGTTTAAAACCACAAGTTATTGATATGCATATCATCAATAATTGGACAAAATTGAGTTCTTAACGTCTCTCGATGCCAGGAATTGACAAATTTGGATATTGTTCAACATTGTGGCCCACGGTTGCGATGTTCTTTCTCGAATGACGATGATTATGTACCGTATCTGTTAGCCCAAATTTATTGACCAAATTCCTAGGTTGTAATGTTGACAGAAAATATCCGGAATTAAATGAAATGTACCTTTCACAGATTTAACATTTTCGTAGTGAATTATTATTATTTTAATGCGATTTTTGCGAGAATTTTAATTCATTGTAACGATCGCCCAAGTTTCTACTATAGATATGTCAAAATACGAAATGTGAAAACTGTCAAGTAGTTCCAGTGTGATCATATTGAAATATATTCTTGTTGAAAAACTTTTTATGTAGTGATAATATCACCGTTACACTGTGATTATTACAAAATTTCAAAGATTAAAATATCAATGTTAAGTAACAATTAAGAGTCACGATAAACAAGATTAAGTGTAAGATAAACAAAGTTCTCTTAGATAGATTTTGTCACAACCCTAAAATCATTAATATAAATTTCATTTGATGAAACATCGCAATAGATTTAACTTGAAAGAGATTAAGGACACCCACGTATTTTATCAATAATCCATTACGGAAAAGCAAACAATGAACTGTTATCAGAAGAGTTCGTATCTGTGTAACATGATGAATAGCCTTGAAGTAACATTAAAACATCTATAAATAAAAAGCAAATATCTAGATGCCATCACAATCGTTACTGTAACCTGAGATATGGATAGGTACAATCAAAAATAAAAGCGTAATCTATATTAATGTTATGATTGTGAGTTTTGGATGTTTTTACTAAGTGGTAGAATTTCGCAACGTCTCAACCGGGTACATGGTACCATCGCTTTACCTATTCCTGCCATAATAGCGCCGGTAAACTTATGCATCTGGCATTGCTGTCCCGCCACATGGATAGCAACGCACCATTAACATTTTTGGTCTATAGGTGATGGTTTCTCTTTCCATTACGAGAGCTGCCTGCTTGTTTGCTATCTAATGATATAAAAAAACGTTTGGATGTATGGATGAATATTTGTTAACCAATCAAGCAAAAACGGCTTAGCCAATTTGGACACAATTTAGTACACATGTAGATGACGACATGAAATAGCACATAGGGAAATTTTGTCGCGGAAAAATAAGTTGTCTCCGTGGGATTCATCAAAAAAATTTATAAAGCAGCTGTTTGAGAGGTGCAGCTTGTAAGAACATATATTTTTATTATTTTGTACTGATACTACATAAGCCATCTTGTAGACTTATGAAAAGTGTTGAATGGCTGAAATATTAGTTACACAGTACAGTTTTACAGCTACGTACAATTGCCCAGAGTGCTAAATGCGGATGCAGCAATAATTTAAAAAAAACTACCTACGTTTTTGCAATGATTTGTTTAGGTACGGCACTTCCTTACATATTATTTTGACGGTATACCAAATATATATATATATATATATATATATATATATATTGGGCCGTGCATTTGTTGTTTACACTTTACAATATTCTTGCATTTGACGACGCGGACGCCGTCATATATATATATATATATATATATATATATATATATATATATATATATATATATATATATATATATATATATATATATACACACGTAAAGGACAATTTTTGTACCCCTTTTTAAAACACACGCATGGTGGAGTATGAAATACAGTTAATGTTAACATTGCGGAGGACTGCAGAAAGCAATATTTTTAAATAATATGTATTAGAAATACATTTAATTAATAAAAATAAACATTACACACACTACATTCATGTCACATAATATATGATAATATACACATATGTATACTATTCTTTACGGCTAAATTCTGTTATCAAAGTTAAAATAGAATTTATTGTTTAGTCTATGGTCGAATTTTGACTACAGGGCGATCGCTAGTAGTATGCCATTTTTCACATTGACACCATGCTAATTAACTCGCGGGTGAAACTGCGAGGGTCAGATATAAAGGAATGTGCGCCATTTATTATAGTTTAAATATATATATATATATATATATATATATATATATATATATATATATATATATATATATATATATATAACTCAACAACGGGCTCACCTATTCCAAAAAGGCTTTAGGCTTTGTTCGGACTATTTAGTAGACGGTTTATGTGAAGTTTGCAGAAAATCGGTAGAGCGTTTCTTCATTTATCACATTTTTTGTGAATTTGATGTTCTAATTATTTTTTTTTTTAATATTTCACTTTATACGTACCGGGTCGCTAGTATATTATAATTATTCATATGTGGAGGCAAATCCGATGCTGAACTAAGTCATAATTTCAACATTATATTTTCATTACGACAGTACCAATAATACAGACTATTAAATATGTGATAAGAAACAATATCTCATTGATAATTAAAAAAAATGATCTGTCCGAAATAATGAAGCGTACACCAGGCGAACAAACCGGTAGCGGTTGAGATAAGCAGAGATAATTATATTGTATTCAACCGCCATTCCTTTGGAATATCTTAAATAAGTAAGAAACCTTGTTTTGTTATATCGCCTCGCTTTTGAATCGTTTAGTGATGATCGTATAGTTACGCAATCTATGTGTCTAAGTTTGATTTCCAATACGGACAAGCTTCTCTTGTAATGAGATGTATTTCTGCGTCTTTTTTTTTTAAATAGATTTCAGTATTATTTATTACGTATTTCAATTAATTGTTTTATTGTGGTAACATTAATACGTGACTTTGATCTTTGGATACCTTTTAAAGAAAATTGCGCTTAGGGAGAAGTCTAAGTTACTTTTCGTTGTTCTAGGTTAACGTTTGTCATGGTCGAGAGCGAGGAATCGTGGACGGCCGTCCTCTCCTTCTGCGAGGACGTGATGTCGCAGAAGGAGACGGCGGAGAGGGAAAGGGAGGCTGCGGCCAACTGTTTTCATTAATTGTTCAATTAGATTTTGTAGGGTTAACAATTGCGAAAAAACAAGTAACTTGTCCATGAATAAAACAATAACGAACTGAGATCGTCGCGTCTGTCACTCACCGATACGATGTCTGCAAAATAGAACACACGTCGTATTTATGAGGTTGAAAATATTCTACCACATAAATACAAACATCTACACTACGCGTCCTTGGACTGCACCTATTTGATTCCGTTGTGGGCTGCGCTGAGACTCGTTGAGTGTTTCAAACACTCTAAACTTGATAAAGATATATAGTTTTACATTTACAGCTAATTTTTTTTACCAATAAATTACAAATTTAGTTCACGTAAATTGATTTATACTGTTAACAAAATAGAACATGACTTCTATTTAGCATTACTTCTCTAGTAGATAGTACATTAATCTCTCCAATATCTTCTCTATAATTTAAATGTAACACAGCAAAAGCCCACTTCTAATTTCTTGTATTTCCGGAATGCTTAATCAGATCATTACCAAATTTATATGTGATTAAACAGAAAGTATACACTGGGAGTGTACAAAAAACAATACAAAATTACAACTAAATTGAGAACTAGCATGTTAGGAAATTGGTTGATCAAATAGAAAAAAATATGTCATCGAACGCAGTGTTCTGGAACGATGAACCGAATAGAGAAAGCATGGACTTCGGCCTTAGCATCAAACTAATTAAGCGAGGCGTCTAAAACAAACATAAAAACGTACATAAAGACAATTTTATGGTAAATTAAAACATCCGCTTAATAGTTAGCATCGAAGTGAGACGTGATGCGACTACAAATTTATTAAATTTTGATTTCAACAAAGGAACAATTGAGTGTCATACAATGTTCGGCTGGAAACCACTGCATTTTTGATAGATTTTGATCATACTGCAATAAATTATTAAGTATTAGTCGTATTTAGTATTGTCTTTCTTGGATTTCCTATGTTTTAATGTACAGTCTAAAATTATTGCTTTCAAAATTTTGTATTAATTAAATGAATAAATTTCTGGTATAATATAGTCGCCGCCAATAAATTATTTATTAATTTTTTAATGATAATAGCATCAGTGTTTATCACAGTCGTGCTCCGGTTTGAAGAGTAAGATAGCCAGTAAAATTTGCCAAAATAGATTGATGTGAACACGACATTAATTCCTCATAGACACACCATTAATATCTTTGATTTCTATAGACGATGGTCGTTTCTAGTCAACAGGAGAGTCATCTACTTATTTGCTATCTTATGATATAAAAAAAGAAATATAATTAAATAATCGACACTTAAAAAAACTCTTAAAAAAGGATGAGGCTTTCAATTTATCGAAATTTTTCGCAACTGACGCGGGGAAAAGAGTGTTGGATGTGAGTAAACTATTTGTGCCACAAAACATAATCCCATCCCTAACCCAGATTAAGGCAGCTGCCTATAGTCATCAAACATGAAATTTAAATATTTTTATTGGTCAATAAGTTCATATATTAGACTGTCAACTATGAGGACTGATTGGAGATTATTCTCTCAAAAATCACAGCCTGGAATAGAAACCATCCTGATGAACATGTATCACGTCTCCACAGAATATGAAACTCGTTTTGGGTCAGTATAAATACTTCAGCAATAAGCTTCTTAATGCTTTTTATATCATAACTCGTAAGGTAGCAAACGAACAGGTGGCTTACATGATGGAAAGATGACCATTGCTTATAAACACAAGATGTTAATTGTACGTAGCTATCGATACCAGACTTATAGACATTTAGTTTATTTTTTGTGAAAATATTTGTTTCCCATATTGTTTTTTAATTTGTAATTATTTTTCTTAAATTAGTATTATCTTGACAATTTTGAATAATATATCATTTGTGTGGTAATAATAGTAAATACCAAATTTGATTTTTTCTCATGACTATTTTTTTCTTGAATTATTATTTTTTTTGTCATTTTTCAATAATAATGATTATAATTAATTTTTTTAAAATTTTTTGTTAGTAGATATTTTTAGAAAAAAACTGACTTTTTTATATATATGATCTATGACGTTTTTTAGAATATCTGTTTCTATTTTTTTAAAGTATATGTTTGCTGTAATACTATAAGGACTACACTGTTGCATTAGGGCAACCTGTAATAATAGTTGTAAATGTGGATAAATAAATATTAATTACCATTCAGCCACAAGGACAATAAAGCATAATGAACACCTATTGTATCTAATAGGCGATGATTATCTTTTTCTATCAGGAGAGATATCTGCTTCTTTGCTATCTTATGATAAAAATTATAGGATAGAAAATAAGCAACAGGTTTTCTTGTAACATGAAAATTTGTAATGGCGTGGCTATTCGTGTGGTGGGAGATGGCAATTGCCATTACCTACGGATAAATCACATGCATAAATTTACGGCTACCTTACCCTCCAAACTGGAAGACGACAATGACAAGCATTGACGCTATTGTGACAGAAATAGGTAAGACAATGGTATCAAAAACCCTGGCGAGACGTTGCGGAACTCTACCATCTAGTAGTCACAAGTGACACACATTGCCAATCGGTCGGCTTTTCCGACTTGCCTGACAGAACGGCATTTGTTCTATTCTTCAAAGTACCAACACGGAGAATAGGATATAAAAAATAAATCAAAAATAAATACAACGCGAAAATAATGAAAACATATCATAACAAACCAATCGCCTATCTAATATTGCGCAAGTTTTTAAACACCAAAAATATGAGACCATAATATATCAATGTAAGTTAAAAATAGATGAACCACACAACTAACAAGAAATGATTGAATGTGTTTCATAAAGCTCATATTTTTTTCGTTCAACCTTGCATCGATCTGTCACACGAACTGTCCCCGGAGGGTTCACGGTAATAAAACACTAAAAAACTTGCCCATTATACGAACATACTATTGTAGTGTAGGGCGTCCCGGCACTCAACTACAGATTACTTCTCGTTGAAGGGATAACATCTTAACGACGTGCCACGCTAGGGTAGGTAGGAGCATTCTTCATATCGAGATTTTTATACGATAAGATTAAGCTTCATCTATAAAGGACTTAAGTGTGTGTGTGTGGAGAATTGTTAGTACCATCTTATAGTTCGAATTACATAGGCTTGAAATATAATGGTACTCATTTCATTCACAATGTATCTACTAAATGTATGGTTTTAAATGTGATAGTACATACTTAAGAACTTCAGTATATATTTATATGAAAACATTTCTGTAGCTTTTACTAAGTAATAATAATTATAATCTATAGATATACCAGCTGACCCGGCAAACGTTGTTCTGCCAACTTTATGTCTACATTCTCGTTTTTTTTTTCTAAATTTTTTCACCTTTTAAACCTAACATGGGTATTTTAAAAACCCAAATTAGCCAAATCGGCTTAGCCGTTCTCGAGAGTTCTAGCGAGACTAACGAACAAAAATTGATTTTGATATATAAGAAGATACTAGCTGCCCCGGCAAACGATGTTCTGCCTTTTTAACTGCTCTTATTTTTTTAAATATTTTCTTACCTTTTAAACCTTCACTGGACTTCAACAATTAATTCAAAAGCTAAATCAGCCAAATTGGTTGAGCCGATCTCGAGTTTTAGCGAGACTAATGAACAGCAATTGATTTGTGTATATATATATATATATATACATACATACGATATATACCGATTTTCTGCAAACTTCACATAAACCGTCTACTAAATAGTCCGAACAAAGCCTAAAGCCTTTTTTGAATAGGTGAGCCCGTTGTTGAGTTATATATATATATATATATATATATATATATATATATATATACATATATATATAGATTACTACGTGAAGGAAAAACTTTGGACCCCTTTTTAAGACAATTGCGCGAACGGTGGATAACGAAATTTGGCACATTCAAAGCTTACATTGTAGAGGACTGCAGAAACTTAATATTTAAAAAAAAAAGCATTAGAAATACATTAAATTTATAAAAATAAACATAACATATGCTAAATTTATGTGACATATATAATAATATACACACATGTATAATATACTATTTTTTTTACGGCTAAAGTCAGTTGTCAAAAATAAAAGAGATCTGTTTAGTCTGTGGTCGAATTTTGACTGTACAAAAAGAGATGGCGAGACCTTATAGACAGAGATGTAACGTAAATACTTGTTTCAATTGATTAACACGGGTACTAGCTCCACCTATACATAAAACTTCATGATTTTGACCACAAGACCATCGCTAGTATACGTTATTGTACACATATACATAACTAGCTGCAGCGTGCAGCTCGCTGCATTATAAAAGTTTTTGGCGAATCCCGCGGGATCACCTTACTTTTCCGGGATAAAAAGTAGCCTTTGTGCTATTCCAGGTCATTACCTATCTGTGTGCTAAATTTCATAAAAATCCGTTGAGAACTTTTTGCGTGATTGAGTAACAAACATCCATCCAAACATCCATCCAAACATCTATCCAATTATCCAAACTTTCGCATTTATAATTTTAATATAGATTTATAAATTTGAAAATCAATTTCAAATTAAAATTCCAAATTTTTATTTACAAAAGAATGCCTTTATCTCGATATTTTTCCAACCAGCACACCATGTATTTTTATGCATTTCATAAGGAACAGTGAAATTTCGACATAACCTCTCACGTTTGTTATTATATATTCTTAAATTTTAACAATACATTCAGTGCTAATTAACTATTTAATTAAAACAATGCACGACCGGTCGTATTGTTTGAAATGGATACATGTTCAAAAGAGAATTTGTAGTCCGTTATTAAACTCTTATTTTAAAGTAACGATAACAATGATGGTGACCTAGTTCGCAGTAAATGGATCTCAGTTTTATAAAATACATTTTTCAATAGCTGAATATAATTTAGCAAAGTCATTCCTTTTGAAAAAAAAAAAGTATACGGTTCTTCTTACTCTATAAAAAAGTCAAAATATCCTAACCGTATTAATTACATGAATAATTAATTCATAAAACCTTAAATAAAACGGAAAAACAAATAAATAAATAAATAATAAATATTCACGAGACAAATTACACTTACTGATCTAACCCCACAGTAAGCAAATAATTTATATATTATGTTATGGGTAACACCCATAACGATAGAAGTCAACGATAAAAAAAAACATAAAAATACGCATATAAATAATAGAATATATAATTTATAAACACTCAAAACCTGGAAATACAAACATTTATGCTCATCACAAAAATGCTTGTCCCCGGCGGGATCGAACCCGAGCCCCGTCGATTGCCTTTTCAGGGCGCTAACCACTCGAACAAGGGGGGCGGTCATTATTCTTTGGGATATCGGTAGACTTATTTATATTAATGAATTCGCAAATTTAAGGTCACCCTACTCGTCTATGAACCGAACCGATCGCGCATACCCGGTACCACCAGAGCCTACGCAGGCTTTGGACTATTATCAGAATGATTCAGTAGTATCCCCGTGTTGGTCCCGTGCTCCTTTGAAGAATAGGTCTATTGCGGTTCTGCCAGGCAGGTCGTAAAAGGTAACCGATTGGATATACGAATCACTAACATCGTGGCTACTACGTTGTAGAATTCTACATTGTCTCGCTCGGGTCTAGTACAACAGCCTTACCTATTCCTGCCGCAATAGCGTCAGTGCTTGTAACTGTCGTATTCTGGTTTGGAGGGTAAGGTAAGGTAGCCGGTAAACTTATGCATGAGGCATAAGACCTCGCCACAAGATAGCAACGCACCATTAACACCTTTGGTGTCTATAGGCGATGGTTGACTCTTTCCATTAGGAGACCCATCTTCTTGTTTGCTATCTTATACTTACTATAAAAATGAAGTAAAAATGTTGGTGATTCAAACGAAAAGAATTAGGTAAAGAAATAAGATTTTACAAACGAACTAGTGTGTACATCACGGAATAGAATCTATTCCGTGTGTGTACATGTAATAAAAATTGTATAATGATTTGTGTAATATAAATAAAATTGAGAGGTATCTTATTATTACTCAGTTGGAACAGAGTTCTTTTCCCTATATCTGAGAATGTGACTGTGACTGTCGAGTTTAACTGGACTGGCGAGTCGTTCGTATCAAAACGTCGATAATGAACCAGAGAGCAAGACCCCGTTTATAACTGTTATGTAGGAATACTTTTTTATTTATCAATATTAACAAAAATATTATTTTAACCTTAAAGCTATAAAATAAATTTGCATATTCTGGTGACCGGAAACTACCTCAAAAATCACTGCAAAATGTTCGGTTTTTGGTGTCAATTTTTTGTTACATATTTTTCGGTCTAGATCCTTAGCTCGTAAATGATAATGGAAATAGGGAATTCCGTTCCAAAAACTTATGCTTTTGACATTACAACCCGCCGCAAGGATGGCAATACTCTATTAACATCCCAATGTCGGCAATTTACTGATGATATTTTTCTCTATCATAAAAGAGTCATCGCATCGGTTTGTTTGTTATCTTTTTAAACAGATTGACTGATAAAAACCTGTACTTATTGAAGGACACAATAATTATTTTAGTCATACGTAACTTACGAAAATTCTTAGCAAACTTGAACGAAATTAGTAATTTTAAAAAAGCGATGGTTCCGTGTGAGCAATAGCGGAGTACTAGCGAGTCTAGTCGCGAGTTTTAAAAATAGCTGCTTATTCATTTATTTCGACTGTGATTTTAACTAAAAATCCACAGCCGAATATCAAAATAGGTACAATATTATATTATGAGTATTACATTAGCTAATTAAGGATTTTATTCTTGTACACTATTACTATTGGCATTTTTACAATCACAGACGCGTAGCTAATAGGTTTATGTATAATATAATATATAATATTCAATATTAAACAAAAATATAAATAAAACAAAAGCAATTCTGTTAGAGTAGGTATGTGTGTTTGTGTGTGCTGTTTGTTTGTGAGTGAGTGTATTTGAATAAGTAATGCTAATGTTTATGAATATAATGTAATTTTATAAGTAGGTAAGAATATGGATGAAAATAAAGGTACATAGATGAATTATGATATATGAATAGCATAGTTATGGTGCTTTTCAACAATTACATCGCAAATTAGAGATTAAATATGTCCCTATAGAGATCATAGTGTATTAACGGAGTTTTCTCAGAGGTCTCATTAGTTACCAAAGTGATATGAGCGAATAATATATATTTAGTACAAAGAAAAGAATATTATAAAACTAAAAGAAAACAATATTTTAAAATAAAACTAAACGAGTCTTGTATAAAACATAAAGAGTTTATAAGCAACTGAGGGATATGTACAACTACGTTCGTATAACCCAAAATCATTATTTCCTTTTGCTCAGTCAGGTAAAATAATATCCTATTTCACTCTTGAATAGCGTAGATGCTTAATGGTAAATTTCTAGATCGTTCGTGTAATTTTGATAGTTATTCGTAACCAAAATACAAACGTTTTAAGTAGGACATATTTTTTACATACTCAATATCTGAATCAACTATTTGGTCAGTGTAACCTGTATAAAAAATAAATGTCTATATTCTATACAATAGACCGCCCCGTTGGTCGAGTGGTTAACGACTCTGACTACGCGATCGATGGAGCTCGGGTTCGATCCCCGACGGGGACCAGCATTTGTGCAATGAGCATAAATGTTTGTATTTCTGGGTTTGGGTGTTTATTAAATATATTCCAGTATTTATATATGTATTTCTATGTATTAGTATCGTTGACTAACACACGTTCGGTTAACTCTGCACTTCACTACATAGTATAAAACAAAGTCGCTTTCTCTGTCTGTCCCTTTGTCCCTATGTATGCTTAAATCTTTAAAACTACGCAACGGATTTTAATGCGGTTTTTTTAATAGATATATTAATTCTTGAGGAAGGTTTTAATATATAAACCTTTCCGATATAGTACATACCCACGGAAACAAAAGCTAAGCGGGTGAAACCGCGGGCAGGTCGCTAGTTAATATTATAAATGCGAAAGTTTAGACGTATGGATTTAAGAATGGATGGATGGATATTTGTTATTCAATCACCCACAAAAAGGTGAACCGTTTTAGACAGCTGACGGCTAACACATAACTGATGATCTGGAATAGTAAATAGGCTACTTTTTATCCCGAAAGAATGAGTTATTTCCGCAAGAATCACCAAAAACTTTTATTATGCAGCAGACTGCCCGGAGTAGCATATATAAAATAGGTATTCCAGATCTAAGCAGTAGTAAAAGAAAACTCCAAATTATTCAATAACCAATACTTTAAAGAACATTTTCTTATCTCCAACGTAACGAAATTTGTGGCATGAAACCAGTCTCCGTTAGAATTTCAGTCTTTACCATTCAACCTGAATAAAACAAAAAAAACTAGGTATATAAAATAATTATTCTAGACCTACTCACAGCAGCAAAAGAAAACTCCAAATTATTCATCAATCTATACTTTAGACAACATTTTATTATCCCCTACGTAACGAAATTTATAGCATGAAACTACTCTCCGTTAGAATATCAGTCTCTACCATTCAACCTGAATAAAACAAAAAAAACTAAGTATATAAAATAATTATTCCAGACCTACATATCAGCAAAAGAAAATTCCAAATGATTCATCAATCAATACTTTAAACAACATTTCTTATCCCAAACGTAACGAAATTTGTGGCATAAAACCACTCTCCTTTAGAATATCAATAATTACCATTTAACCTGAATAAAACAAAAAACAAGGTATATAAAATTATTATTCCAGACCTACTCACATCAGCAAAAACTCCAAATTATTGATCAATCAATACTTTAAACAACATTTTATTATCCCCTACGTAACGAAATTTATAGCATAAAATCATAATGCTGACTAAGGACATAGAAGGAGAAGACGATGATTATCATACATCAAATTCAATCTTACAAAATGGAACTTACATTGTTTTTGATCTCAGCTATCTGAATAAAATCTTGTTGTAACATTTTATGTGTCGCTTCGCATTTATTGCAAAGATACTGTAATATTTTGTATGACAATACCTTTATGTACAATATTATGTTATGTACGTAAGTGTATCGGATTCTATAAGAAGTATCATCACGCCCGATTCCCTTGCGGGGTAGGCGGAGTAAACTGAACTACTATAGACTTTCCAGTTCATCACAATTCGCCGGTTTCTCGGTTGGAGAGGTGAGTGGTGATCCCCATCAATTTATAACTAACCTGATAACGATATCGACTTTTTCTAGCGATGACCAGGAGCGGTGGGCTTACGTGCTCACCCGAGGCTCAGAAGTGGTAACACACGACACGCTAGACTCCGAGCTGCTACTAAGACTGGATTTTCAAATAAAATCTTGAAAATGCCTCTAAAACACTTTTGCTCAAAATCGAATAGGATAGGCTTAGGCCCTAGATCAAGAGTCTATAAAAAGATTATAGATAAAGTGAGTTGGTAGACTATGATATACGAGTAATATACTAACACCTTTTAACGGATATTCACAGTATGTGGCCGCATTCCGATACGGTAGTAATTATCAGAATGTTAATTTGTCAAAAGTGCCTCTAAAGATTTATTTGATTTTCTTTCATGTTGGGTCAACGGTCAATCTGGGTTAAACACATAAATTATGTTATTTTATTATAATTTTAATAAATAAATAAATAAATATTCACGGGACAAATTACACTTACTGATCTAACCCCATAGTAAGCAAATTATTTGCTTGTGTTATGTGTGTTAGTCAACGATACTAATACATAGAAATACATATATAAATACCAGAATATATATAGTAAACACCCAAACCCGGAAATACAAACATTTATGCTCATCACACAAATGCTAATAAATAAATAGATCTGGACTTCTTGCAAATAATGGATCATCGGTTTGTATGTCAAAGAGTACATAACAGGTGAGCAATGCGTATCATCGTTATGTCTATAGATGGTGAAGATTTGCTTCAATTTGCTTAGGTAAAGTATTGTCGCTTTACTCATTAAAGTCGACAATCGGTTGCCTTTTGTGACCTGCCTGGAAGAACGGCTGATAGTGTATTCTTCAAAATGAGCCCGAACCAACACGGGATAAAACATAAATACACACATACTAACTGATAGCCGCAAAAGTTTTTAGGATTTGTAAAATTGGAGATCCGGTGAAAACTTGACTTTCGAATATACCGATCTCCCTGATCGTGAATTCAGCAGCTACCTTTAGCGGGAAGCTAGAAGAAAGGAGAGTGGACTGAACGTCAAACGGTGTCTCTTGATAACCATAATAAATAGATTTTCGATTTTAATGATTGATTAAATAAACAATATAATAAAAAAGATTATACCGGTTCCTTGGGAGAGTTAACCAGTTAACTAAACGTCACATGATACACCTTGATCACAATAATTCTTTATTTTATAACCCCCCCGCCCCGTTAGTTGAGTGGTTAGCGACCCTGACTACACAATCTACGGGGCTCGGGTTCGATCCCCGACGGGGACAAGCATTTGTGTGATGAGCATAAATGTATTTCCGTGTTTGGGTGTTTATTATGTATTATGTATGTAAAAGTATTTATATATGTATTTCTATGTATTAGTATAGTTGACTAACACCCATAACACAAGCAAATAATTTGCTTACTTTGGGGTTAGATCAATAAGCGAAATTTGTCCCGTGGATATTTATAATATTTATTATTTTTTCATATTTAATGATTAAATGAATAAATAAGATAGACCATAAAAATAAACAAATAAAATCACACTGGTTCTTTTCGAAGAAAGAAGAGTTAACAGAATGTCAAAAGGCCAAAGCCTTTATCATTTAGTTTCACAAGGTTTTCGTTTTTAGGGTTCCGCACCTAAAAGGTAAAACTATTACTAAACTATTACTAAGCCTCCGCTGTCTGTATGTCCGTCAGTCGGTCTGTCACCAGGCTGTATCTCATAAACTGTGATAGCTAGAAAGTTGAATTTTTCACAAGTTATGTATTTCTATTACCGCTATAACAACATATACTAAAAATAAAAGAAAATATTAAGGGCGTTCCCATACAATAAACGTGTTTCTTTCGTTTTTTTTTTTGCAATGACGGTACGGAACCCTTTATGCGCGAATCCGCTTCGCACTTTGCCGGTTTTTTATTAATGATTATAATTTTATTAATGATATTATTATTTAAAATATATGGATCCAAAAGAATAATCTGATTTTAATAAACAAAGGAGATTGAAGAATATGAGATCGGCCTAAAGTACTACAAGAATATAGCGTCAGCCAAAATAATCAAAGTAATTTAATGTGTAATAAGCCCGTATTAGAATTCAATGGACACTTTTTAAAAGCAAGTAAATTTTATAAGGAGTTAAGGAAAACTTGTACATGCTTTTTCTTATCCATACTAATATTATAAATGCGAAAGTAACTCTGTCTGTCTGTCTGTCTGTCTGTTACACTTTCACGGCTAAACCGCTGAACCGACTTGGATAAAATTTGGTACAAATATAATTTGATTGATCCAAGAAAGGACATAGGATAGTTCTTATTCAGAAAATCCCACGGGAACGGAAACTATTTGGGTTTTTATTTTAGAATTTTCTTCACGCGAACGAATTCGCGGGCACAGCTAGTTCCTAAATAAAGCAATTTTTTTTCTTTTCTGCCATAAGGTTTACACTTTCTTTTATTTATTGCTAACTAAATAAATCAGATAATGTCGGATAGGTAAGACGCAAAATTTTAAATAAACAATTATTGTACAAAATGCAACAAAGATGAAAATATTTATTACTACACATAGTTGAACTTGCAACATAGAAGGCTGTACAAACAAATTACTCTTAATATCATCCTAAAGAAACAAAAAAAATAACAAGTTTTTATATTATTTAATCTGTGAACGAGTAAAATATATTTTGCTGTAAATAAACGGTGTAAATCATATAACTTTTAAGATTAAAATCAAATAATCTTCATGATGAGTGATACAAAAACGAATTATTTACCTAGGCATAGTGTTCAAACTAATCAAAACTACATGCTCCTTAAAAGGTGATACTGACCTATACTTTAATACTTTAAATTTCGCCATTTTAGGGGTGGGAGGGTTGCGCTGTTCGCGCTTCCGGCAGCATGGGTACCACCATCGTGCTTGTTTATCCCGTGAAAAAACTTTGCTGTGTTTCGGAGAGAAGGGCTATACAGGCAGTGTAATTACTGGCACAGAGATTTAACATCTTATGTCTCAGGATAGGCAACCTGGGCTAGTTCCAGGTAAACTAGTTTATGTTCATTGGCGACGTCGACCACTCACCGTCAGGTGGCACGTCTGCCAGTTTACCTATCCAACTATTATAAAAAAAATTAATCTACGCTCAAAGTGTATTAAGCGTCACATTTTACAACAATATACGTATTTTTTTATATCATAAAATAGCAAACAAGATGGAACCCAGGACCAACATAGTATGCGCAATTGCTTATAATTTAAAACAGAATCAGATAATAAACCAGTTAGCTGGCTTTCAACCTTCTTACAAAAGAAGTGCTTAGGGCGCTTTTTAATATAATATCTTGTTTGATAAGGTATTCCCCTAATGATGAATAAATAATTATGGAAGAATGAAATGATGTATAAACTTGAGAAATTTCTTTATTAAAATATCTAGATAGAACCTAAATAAATTGGATACGTTAGATGGATGATAAGTATATATTATTACAAGTTTTTTAAATATTTATAACAGTGTTGTTATTATATTTATATATTTCGACAAGTGCGCAATTTGGCATAGTCAGAATTTAAAATATGAAGGAGAAAGCTAATATTTTTATATAATACGCATTAGAAATCTTATATATCTAAATAAATTGCTAAATATGTTGCTAAGCACAAAACACGAGTCAACTTAAACATTTTTAAGCTATTGCATAGCTTCTATCACGGGCCTTGAGCGTGGAGACCGAATCCAGAAATTCCGTAACGAAAAAAACCTAACACCCCCCACTCCGACCGGCACAGCGGTGATACTTTTTAGTTTTTCCATCTATCGATAAATACTAGAACTTTTAATGACTTTTTGAAATATCACGCTTGTCTCTTTAGTTCAGCAACCCGCCTTTAGGTGGCATTGGTTGTATTGGAAAACTACCGTAATCAGCTATTTGTGAGAAAGTATATAGGTGTATAGGTATTTATCATCTACGTACAACAGTGAATATCTGTACTAGTATAATTTGTGTACAAAGTGTTTTAAATATAAATAAAAAAAGAAAAAAAATACTGCATAAATAAAATAAATATATAATTGTAATTGCATAAGTTGATAAAAAATGCTATGCAATAGCTTTACCGCGGCAGTCTCCGAGTGCCACACGTCTTTTTTTATATTATAAGATAGCAAACAAGCAGATGGGTTTCCTGATGAAAAGAGTCAACCATCGCCTATAGACACTAAAGATGCCAATGGTGCATTGCTTTTTAGTGGCGAGGTCGAATGCCACATGCATAAGTTTACCGACTACCTTACCCTCCAAACTGGAACACGACAGCGACAAGCACTGACGCTATTACGGCAGAAATATGTAAGGCAGTGGTATCAGCCCTGGGCGAGAAAATGCAGAACTCTACCACGATGGTAAAAATTCGCATAGCCAATCGGTCGCCTTTTATGACCTGCCTGGCAGAACGGCAGTTGCCCTATTCTTCAAAGGATCACGAAACCAACACGAGGAAATAAATAGGGGGGAAACAAAAAAAAATAGTCGAATTAATCTAGCCGTTCTCAGGAACGGCTACCAAACGGCAAACCAAAGATGTTAATGGTGCGTTGCTATCCGTGTGGTGGGATAGAAATGCCACATACATAACCCCCCAAACAAAACACTTATTGACATTATCGTGGCAGGAATAGGTTAGGCGGTGGTACCAAAAACCCGGGCGAGAAGTTGCGGAACTCTACCACCTAGTAAATATAATATACTAGCTGACCCGGCAAACGTTGTTTTGCTAAGTATATTTACAACAGTATTTCTCTACTATGTAATGGATGTTATTATACATATAAATCTTCCTCTTAAATCACTCTGCCTATTAAAAAAACCGCATGAAAATCCGTTGCGTATTTTTAAAGATCTAAGCATACATAGGGACAGACAGCGGAAAGCGATTTTGTTTTATACTATGTACCTAAGGATAATTATAATAAATATTAAATTTATTCAGAATAAATAACAACAATAAATTTTGCTAATTAAAAATAGCATTTATGTTTTTAGTTATATCTGAAAAAAACTTAAACTTTCTAAAGCCCTATAACTGACTGGCCAGCTTAATTGTTAAATAGTCTATTGTATATTCAAACATTTAATTTAAATATTATAATAATAAAACTATATATAATAATAAAATAATACTATAATAATAAAAATAATAAATAATATAAACAAGTTAATTTAAATATCATTAAACTTAAAAAATAAAAATCAATGTCACATATAAACGAAAACACATTTTAAGATGCCCAAATTAAAGATGATACCTTGTAAGCACAAGGAATCTTAACGTCAAATTCTTATGATATCGCCGTAGCTAATTTAGGTAGCATTGTGCACCTCACAAGAGGAACGTTTGAATAAGATTATCATAGAACCCGTTGGGAGTCATTGGTCATAAATCATTACTCATAAACCGCATCTGACAATCATCTCCAAAGGCTTCCTAGATGAAAACGGTAAGTAAAATACACTTTATCTAGATGCTTTATGATTTATTATCGCCTGAGGCAAGTAATATTTTGACAGCAAGAACATATCGTTCAATGACAAGCAAAGTTAATATTCCGTTTGATCGAACCAATTGTTACTATTGTATTTACCGAAGATTTTTAGACAGCAAAAACATCTAATGTATAGAATTGAATATTAATCAATAGATATGTTTAGATGTTAATGCGTAAAAGATGTATAGATTGCCTTTTAGAATTAGCTTGTACTGTGTAATTGATTAAGTAATGGAACATGCAATTTTTGACAGCTTCCATTGTTAAAGCATCGTGATTTTTTTAATAAATATTTTTTATCAAATTCAGTGCTGTAACATTTATTAATTTAGCAGCCAATTTAATTAGATATCTCACTCCTGGTTGGGAATTACCATTAGGTAATACATCAGCGCCAGATTCCAATCTACTAGATTTTTCTTGAAAAAATTGAGAATCGTACATGGAACCTCAGAATCTGAGCCAAAGAGAGAGATGTTAATGATAATTTGTTATCCCTTGTTAATGATAATCTGGACCATTTAAAAAAATGAAATCTACCCTTCTGCCAGGCAGTTCATCGTACCTCCACTACCGCCGTGTTGTTACTGGTAGAGTTCTGCAACGTTTCGCTCAGGTTTGGTTAAAACCAGTTCAGTTTAGTTAAAACAGATTCTTTTTTAAGGATTTTTCTTCGAAACTTTGACCTTTGAATTGTGACCAGGACACCAAATGCTAAATGCTAAAAAATATTATTCTCGACTATAAATTAGCCTCAGTACAATTTATAATTGACTATCCATTGCTTGAATTTTTGAATTAAGATTGGAATTGTTAACGAAAACTAGTAATTAGTGATGGAAAGCTTTAATAGTGATCCAATTGTAATTATGATTAAAAGTTTACAAAATATAAAAACCTATTTTATCACCACATCCGCATTTTATTCATCTTAATATCTGACCCACATCTTACGTCAGAAGTGGGATAGGATTCACTCCCCCTTCAGCATAAAACTATTTCGGCTAATTATCTAGAACAATAAATGTCTCTTTTCGCTTTTGGTATGGAAACTATTCTTTAAAAAATAGCAGAAAATTATCATATATATTACACATAAAGAGAATATATTAATTCACGTCCTGTAAATGCATCTACTCCCATTAAGTTGATAACCTTTGATCCTGATGATACAGATTCCGACATAACTAACTGGTGTACCTTAAGTTAAATGATTATAGAAAAGAAAAAATTAGAAAGCGTTGATCTGATCATTGCACTTGCTCACTCACTCAAAGCTCGTGCCGCCATCTACCTCTAAGCTACTGTCTTGGCAAGCTATCAAGGTGGCCTTGAATAATAAGCGTTTCAAAGCAAATGATGACGCCAGATTAGTTTGATCAAGGTATTAAATGTCACATTAGTAATAAGGAAAGTATAGCCGAAGCATGTATGCGCTTGCGGCAATTAATAGAAAAGGTTTCTAATGCCAGTTTGCCCGAAAATGTTCCAACGGGTTTCGCTATCTCAATATTATCGCAATGTAATGATAAAATTCGTCGAGAATTAAACTCTGCCGTTATCAGCGTTATAAATACCGTTATAAAAGCCAAGTTTTTCGCACATTTCGATGCTTTACACTCAAATAGAATCTTGAAAATCTTTTCCTTTTAGATTCAAGTCCTCAATAAAATGGTAATTTATAATATAGTAATAACTAGAGATTACCTCTGGCCATAATTCGACCGTAGACTAAACAATAAAATCTGTCTTTAGCCGCAAAAAAAAATAGTAAATATACACGTGAAAATATTATCATGCATGTAATTATTAATTAATAAATTATTTTTATTAATTTACATGTATATATCTCTACACCAGATCTCTAACGGAGTAGGCAGAGAAAATCGAGCGCCAATAGTCACGATCCTGGGAGACTTGTTACGCTTCCTCCACATTCATTACCTACTCTATTCAAACACGCCGGTTGCGAAGACTCTTGACACCACCTTCGGACAGTACTAGATTATATATAATATAACACGTTTTATTACTTTTACGTCTTTCTAATGCATTTTATTTTATTAGGTTTCTGCAGTCCTGTAAACTTTAACGCTGCCAAATGTCATACTCCACCGTTAGCGCAAATATCTTCTAAAAGGGGTACAAAATTTCCCTTTACTTAAAAATATAAATAACTTATAGAATGTAAGATCAATATGAAAAAAATCTTAAATATTGTTCAGTTTCCGCATAAACAGAAACAAACATCATACCATTAGCAAATTGCAATAATTCTCATAGGCAACATATTAAGCTTTGCCTTTATCCGCCGAGAAATGTAATGAGCGTAGAGCATGGCAAACGTGGCGCCATATCGCGAATTACACATAATATTGCGTTTTTTTATTATCGCAACATTAGGAAATGAAGCCATAATAAGAATATGAAACATTCATCTTAGAGAATATAGTGTCTAGTGGGGAATTCTCCATCTATTGTCATGTCGAATATTGTGACATTAAAGCTGACAACACGAGCCAAACTACAGAAGATACCAACTTATCTCGCGATCTTATTGCTATCCATTTAAAAGATTGCACAGCACTGTGATTTTTGTTATTTATGTATTTCGGAAAAGTGTATGCTATAGCAATAATATTTTAATTTTCTGTGCAATTGGTATGTAGCGTTATAATAAATTTCATGATAAATGTTTCCGTTTTGTGATAATGCTTTTTACTTTGCAACATATCCAAATTTTTTCTTTTAATGTGTGTGAATTAATCTTTTTATATCAAAAATTTTGTAGGTTCCAATTTTTAAGTCTTCTTGTAAGATTTAAATAGTAGGTATTTGTTAGGTATGTTTTACTAATAATGATAAGTAATAATTCAATTTTTTATTTAATTAAACGAATCAAATTCATAAAACATATAAATTGTGTATTATGCTTAATACTTATTTATTTATATCAGCTTTCTGCACTCTTTCGTTTTGTAAATTTTGACTGTGTGAAATCTGATACTCTTTCATTCGTGTACTTCTCGAAAAAGGGATACAAAGTTACATCTAACATACTCATTCATCAATTTAATTTTTACGTTAGGTGCAATTCTATAGGTTACATTTATTTTCCGGCTGTCAGGCTTTCTTAAAAGATTTAGAATACATCACACATTGTTTCTTTTATATACCTAACGTATTAAAATTTTAAGATAATAGTGATACAACATACTTTTGGGTATGGGGTTCGAAATGCTAAAAAAACAAAATTTACTTTTTGCGAAAACATATTTTTGTTTTTTAAGCCTTAATGTAGCTTAATTCGGGTAAAAGGTTAGTACAAATAACATTTAAAACACTTCAGATTTTCATTCAGGGATACAGGGATACATCCCTTTGCAAATATAAATTAAATTGCTTATCTGACTTTTACTTTGCTTTGTAATACTGATATTATAAACATTAAAAATGTCACGTTATACGGAGACGATACGTGTGGAATAATTACCTATACTTATAATTAAACATTGCTTTAACCTCGCATAATTAAAGCCTAGTGACTTTATATAGTGAGTAATATTGGTCACATACTTGGGAGGAAATAATGTTTTCAAGATTATTTAGAAAGTTAGATTTACTAGTTAAATCGGAGACAATATGCTACTTTCTTATCACTTTAGAAGAAATATATCATGACCACAATATAACATGTGATGTCTTTATATATAAAGTATCATCACACCCGGTTCTCTAGCGGCGAGGTAGACTATTTACGGCGATAACTAGGACCGACGGTTTTATGTGCTCATTTGAAGCGCGGTATCGGTAACACACTACGCGCCAAATTCCGAGCTGCTAGGTTTGGATTACTATTTTGGATTTTTGAGAAAAACCTCGAAAATACCTCAACAACACTTTCTCCACCCGGGGTCAAACCCAGGATCTATTGATCTGAGCCGAACAGATTATCACCTAGACAACGAGACAGTCATATTCCATTTTTTTATTCAGTCAAATATAGTTGATGTATAAATAATTTATTTAGCAAAAGTTCACGAGTAAATACTCACTATACTATCTACATAATACTTCTCGCAAATAGGAATCCATCGACAATATTATATCCAAGGGAATTAGATCTGGTGTATTCAAAACGGTATACTATTGAGACCTCGGAAGGGAACAGAATCTGATAAGGCAGATCAACGATAGGGCCCCTTTTTCTTAACGCGACACCTTTGTCATGACAAAGGGGCTGTTTGGTTGAACTGTGGCATCTGAATGGGTTTGCAATAACGTCCTGGCTCGCTCACATCCCGCAAGATCGGTCGCAGATATACATACTTCAAAGATTTATTAATCTCCGCGTTGGTTGGAACAATGAGGGCTTTTGGTAGGCACCTGGTGTTTTTTTCTCATCGCATAAAGTATACTCGAGGCGTGTATTCAGTTTTTGCTTGTTCGCGGTAAGTGGGGTTTGAGAGCGATTGCCGGTACGCGGGTCATAACTGAAAATGATTTTACTCCAGATATTGCTTCATCCCTTTCGCTATTTACAGATTTTATTTTAAGATTACATTTACTTTCTTGTAAATAAAAGGAAAATGGTAATATTTTCTAGCTTGGATGTAATGGAAATAAATAATTAAAATTAACAGAGAAATAAATATTAACATGCTAACAGAATGTGAAATTTTCTATTATTTGTGAATATATATAAGATCAAATTTAGGCCAGACTGCGGGGCCTCCATAATGAGGGAGCCCCGTAATAGAGATTTGTACCTAATATAAACCGATGGGTAACTTTTACGTTTCCAAAACAGAATATTCATACTGTTGTATTGTTTACTTCATGACGTAAAACATGGTTATATTATTGGTATGGTATGGCATTTAGGCATCGGATATACTGCTAAATTACAGTCACAATTATTTTGTAAAACAAGTTTAAAAAAACGCTCTTTCGTTGCCCATAAGCCTCCAGACTTCCAAATTCGGCCCGGGATATCAACTTACTTGTTACTGATATATCGCTATCTAGGAAATTATCATATATCGCTTTCACATGATAGGAAACAAGTTGATGTCTAGTGAAAAGATACATCTATCGCCTATAAACACTAAAAACCTCATAAAATTATTAAACCAAGAATATTGTAGTTCGTTGCTATCCGCGTGAAGGAATATTATTGACACATTCATAAATTTATTTATTTATAAGAAGACCAACAGCTACAACATATTACAATTATATCGCATATTTATAACAGACAGTCAATTACAAGTCCTCACAAGTTAAAACACATTAACAAAATTAAATAAAAGGAAAACAAACAGTATCAGGGATGTGATATTGATTCACATTACTAGAAGATTACAATAGTGATATCTACTTTATAATTAAGTAAATTATACAAATTTTGTATCGCCGAAATGGCAATTAAAAGAAAAACGACAAGTTACAATGTGGCATAGTTTATCAGCTATTCCACCCTCTAAACCGAATCATCACTGTGACAAGTATTGATGCAATTACGACAAGAATAGGTAAGGCGGTGATAACAAAACCAGGCGAGGCTTTGCAGAATTATACCATGTAGAAGTTCCGATGGTAGTGAATCGCATAATCAATTGTATGCATTTTACAAACTGTCGGACAGACTGAGAGATGTCTATTCTTTAAAAGGACCCTCGGAACCACGCGTCGTTCTTAGCGTTTATCAATAATGTTTGGAGACTGGTGCTGTACATGGTCATTCAGGATTTTTATAAAACTTTCTAGCATAATATAAAAAAAATAAGTATCATAGGTTGTGTTTCTATTATAAAGTGCTTAAAAGCATAATGAATCAGTTATTTTGCTTCTTTTTATCAGTAGACTAGAACGAGTTATTATTTAAGAGGACTAGGTAAATATTACCTTACGCCTAACATTACATAAAAACTGACTTAAATGCGACATTTTACATGCCGCTTCAAACAAGATTATTCCCCGTGTTGGTCCCAGGCTCCTTTGAAGAATAGGCCAACTGCCGTTCTGCCAGGTAAATCGTAAAAGGTGACCGATTGGCTATACAAGTCACTATTATCGTGCGTACTAGGTGGTAGAGTTATGTATTGTCTCAGCCGCCTCTGGTATCTACGCCTTACCTATTCCTGTCGCAATAGCGTCAGTGCTTGACACTGTCGTGTTCCGATTTGGAGGTTAAGGTAGTCGGTAAACGTATGCATATGGCATTAGACCTCGCCACAAGATAGGAACGCACCATTAACACCTTTGGTTTCTATAGGCGATAGTTGATTTTTTCCATCAAGAGACCTATCTGTTTGTTTACTATCTTATCTATACATATAATAAAATCGTAGGAAAGTCAAAACTGTACATTGAATAATTTTTAAAAAAAATACTTGGGGCGTGATCTACAATCGACATCAAAGCCAAAAATATAGTTTTTAGAATTTTTGTATGTTTGTCTGTTCATCTGTTTGTCTGTTTGTCTGTTTGTCTGTATGTATGTCCGGGGTAAACTCAAAAAGTACTGCATGGATTTACTTCAAATTTTGCATGAATATTACTAACAGGTTGGGTCAACATATAGGCTACAT
Organism: Apodemia mormo; assembly: GCA_036924255.1. NCBI lineage: Eukaryota > Metazoa > Arthropoda > Insecta > Lepidoptera > Riodinidae > Apodemia > Apodemia mormo. The sequence goes on along the minus strand of JAUPFN010000013.1, from coordinate 10,384,033 downwards.
ATTATCACGCTATCACCTACGGGGGAGGTGCTGTGCGGAGTAAACGAAGTCCGCGCGGACGAAGTCGCTGGCAACAGCTAGTGATAAATAAAAAAGAAGAATAAGACTATGTCAACAAAACACATTTTAGCTCTGGTAACATAACAGCGGTACAGCGGTATTTACATAATCTTGCGTTACTTTATCGACATTTATAATTTAGAAAAAAAAACGTAGTTTTATTTGCAACATGTTATGTACTATTCACTACCGTTGTGCCATTTAAAGTCAGTGCCATCCCCGACCAACTCACACAATCTACATTTTATATTGTATTTTTTCTTTACTATAAACGTATATGATATACACGAACTTTCGTAAATGATAATAGTCGCTATTATCATTTAAAATTATAATCAAAATATATTTATTTAGATAAATATATATATATATATATATATATATATATATATATATATATATATATATATATATATATATATATATATATATATATATATATATATATAACTTTCGTAAATGATAATAGTCGCTATTATCATTTAAAATTATAATCAAAATATATTTATTTAGATAAATATATATATATATATATATATATATATATATATATATATATATATATATATATATATATATATATATATATATATATATATATATATTCGTTGTAATTTTATAATTCAAGAACGGGCTCACCTATCCAAACCAAATGTTCAGGCATTGTTTGGACTATTTAGTAGATAGTTTATGTGGAGTTTGCACAACATCAGTAGAGCGGTTCTTTATTTTTCACATTTTTTGTAACACATGAATTTAATAAATGACGATACGTAGCAAAGCACGTGACGGGTAGTTAAATTATAAAATACTTAAAAACTATCTTATGGTCTAACTTAACATGTATCTGTCTGAACTAGGTTGACCTGTGTTTCAGGCGATAGGTGCTTGAAATACAATTTTAATAATCACTGATAAAAATTAAGTGAACATAGTTTACAATTTTATTAAATTAAACTCTTAAACTTAATAATATAACTTAGGAAAACAGAGTAATTCTTTAAAACTATCACAAATAACAACAAGAAGAGAAATATTAAACGTAGTTAAAATACATAACTCTATGTTTCGTTTATTTACAAACTAATATAAAAATATAACTATAATAATTATTTTAGAAATCCTCGCTGCTAAATCTAGGACTGCCTCACGGCCTAGAGCTTAGCCTGTTCGGCTCAGATCTTGAGTTCACGGGTTCGGTCTTCGGGTCGGAAAAAAAGTGTTTTTTTTTTGTTTTTCTCAAAACTCTAAAATCTCAGTAGCAGCTCGGAGTCTGGCGAAGTGGCGTATTACCATTCTCGAGGCACGGATGAGCACGTTAAACCGTTGGTCGAAATAGTCGATAATCGTTATTAGGTCGGTAAAACACGGCTATGGGAATCATCACTCATCTCGCCAACCGACAAATCGGTGATTCGAGATGAACTTCCGGTTCACCTCGAATCACCGGTCAATAATAAAAATCTATACATATAATAAAATCGTAAGAAAGTCAATGTATGTCCGGGGTAAACTCAAATAGTACTGCATGGATTTACTTCAAATTTGGCATGAATATTACTAACAGGTCGGGTCAACATATAGGCTACATATTATCACGCTATCACCTAGCGGCTAGGTGCTGTGCGGAATAAACGAAGTCCGCGCGAACGAAGTCGCTGGCAACAGCTAGTCTAATAATAAAAAATAAAGGAAAGTCTGTTGACATTCGGTTTGCTCTGTCTACCCCGCAATAGATCCGGACTTGATGACTTTTTAAAACTCCTATTTATCATACGGTAAAATTAGGGCTGATTCTATCTCATTGACCATACATAGCAATACGTGATAATAATCGGAACACATTGAGTCAATGAGAAAACACACACAATCAAATTTATTTATTTTATTTATTAAGCACTTTATTGTACAGTTACTGAAAAAAAAAAACATTAATATTCACGGGACAAATTTCACTTACTGATCTAACCTCAAAGTAAAAAAAAAAAATTGTTATGGATGCTAGTCAACGATACTCATACATAGAAAATACATATATGAGTACTAGAATATATTTAATAAACACCCAAACCCAGAAATACAATCATTTATGCTTATCACACAAATGCTTGTCCCCGTCGGGAATCGAACCCGAGCCCCGTCGGTGCGTAATCACACGACCAACGGGGCGTTCACTATTAACATCTATAAGAAACGGTTTTTCTTTCCACTAGGAGAGCCTTGTTTGCTATCTAATGATATAAAAAGTAGTATTCTTCTAAAAATAACCCTCATAATAAAAATAAAAAAGTAAAATAAAAATTAGAGTAGCTTTAACGTATTCTAATTATTATTTTATATTTAAAACATGTTCACGCATTAAAATATTACCCCATCATAAGATAACTCTGGCGGTGAAAAGGATCATATTCACAGAGTAATAATTAAAATTTACTTTGTACGTGAGATACCTTGAGCTTTAATAAAGCGTAGAGTTTCAGCGAAAGGACGCGTAAGAATTTCTGCCTACGTCTGATGCTGAGATAACATATTATTTATGAAAGTCGGCCCATCGCACGCGATCTAGACAAATTAAACTCGTAACTTGATCACCGAGATGTTGAGGCTTTAAAAATGTGTGAATAATAGATATTCGTGTTAAATGATATATTATATAGCTTTGTATACTTTACGTTAATGACATTTTTGAACTCATGGAGATAAAAATTAATAAATGTCAAAAAATAAAGTTTAAGGCGAGGTATTTTGACATGCATCAATTCTATAGAAAATGGGCGGCGCGGTATGTTCTGAAACCGCTGGGAAACGTGTTAATTTTCGGATAAATAAATATAGGACTTCAGCTGAAAATCAAAATTTACTACATTCTTTTTGTATTCAAAACTAAATATCACCATATAAAAATCATTTAGAAGATTAGAAATATTATTAACAAATTAGTAGTTCTAGAGATTTTTTTAGCCTGTTTTCAGATTTTTATATGATCGAGTAAAGTACATTCTATCATGTAAAAATCAATACAAAAAAAACCGTGATTTAGCAAACCAGTTTTTTCCCATTTGTTTCGATGCCTCGCCTTAAATTTTAGTCCATGAATTTATGTATATTTATTTAAAAAAAAAACTAATAGTATTAATTCATGGTAAAATTAAAAGTCTTCTAATATGAGAAAGTCTGTTGTCTGCCTGACCGTCTGTTGCGCTTTCTCTATTAAACCACTTTACCGATTTTTATAAAATTTATAAATGCCAAAAAATAACGTTTCAATTGTAGACTTTATTTTTGTATGTATTTATGTATATTTTAAAAAAGTTAATAGTATTAGTTCATGGTAACGTTAAAAAAGACGAGAAATAATTTATAAGTATCGTTAACATCCAACATCGTGGCTTCTAATATCAGAAAGTCTGTTGTCTGCCTGACTGTCTGTTACGCTTTCTCCGTTAAACTACTTTACCGATTTTTATAAAATTTGGCAATATTTTTTTCAAAATTCATTCCCTAAGAGGCTGAAATGTATATCAAATTACTTATATTGATATGAGTAAATTGTTCCTCTACTTGCGGGCAAAGCTCCTAGCTTGAGGTAGTTTTATATATTTATTGTATATATTAAAAAGATCTAAAAATTCTTAAATCATAAAACTTATAATATCTTCCACATACAATTATAATTTGATATTGAGATATAAATACAATATGTAGGTAATATCCGACTCCGGGGATATCACTACTTATATAATTAATGTTCAGAGTTATTGCCTGAGATGATATGGAAATAAAAGATATTACTGCACAGTAGGTGTATAATATACGTCACCCTACATGCATCTACGGTTCAGTGTTACAAACGATTGGTTGCGACTAACTGCCTGGCTGTACACGCTAACTAACTTCACACCTCACAACATTACTGTGTCCCTAGAAATATATTACAAACGTCTTTAAAATTAATTTTTAGAAAATTTTGAAAAATTCATACTTTTTAATATAAGTACATATATTTTTTTCTAAAGTACGTTCTTGACTACCGGATTCCTACAATCAATGGTCAGTTATTCGTAGCAGTAACCATTAGCAGCTAAATTAATAATAACGAGGCGTTCACAATTTGTTTGGACATTTGGTAATTTCGACAATTACGAATATAAGAACCGTTTTAGGTTACATCTCGTAGAGAATATTACTAGTCGTAACTAACATGATTCGTTTTACTGATATAGGAAGCGGACATAAGTAAAAAATAGTGAACCACTGGCTATGCGTGACACTACCTATTAATTTTAATAGGTAGTGTCACGTTAATTATTTTAACTATTTTGACTAGTACCTTATTTGTTCCTGCCGCAATATCGTCAATGCTTGTTATTATCGTATTTTGGTTTAGAGGGTTAGGTAGCCGTTAGACTTATAGAAGTGGCATTAGCATCGTGTTATATGAATAGCAACGCATCATTAACCTCTTTGGTGTCTACAGGCGATGTTTTATTTCCATCAGGAGAGCCATCTGCGTGTTTGCTGTCTAATCATATACAAAAATTAAAACAAATATAATACAGGCAACATATTCCACCATCTTAAGTTAGCACACACAATTTCTATCATAAATTCTATAAAAACTACGCGACATTAATAATAGAGAGAAGTGGGCTTAATTGTTAGTAAGTCAGATGCATCGATTGTCGATGCCACATCTTGATAAGTCACCCGCATTTGGCGAATAAACCGCAGCGGGATGCCGTCACAATATTTTAGTGTCTACGACTGTATCCGTTGTTACATTTTGTATTTGAACATAAAGATGGAGAACGAATAATGACTAGTTCAATAGATTATAAAATTAACTGCATACTTCGTTGAATAAAATCGAGTTACAATAGTTTTTACTTATATAGACAGCCTTGGGTTTAGTGATTAGCCTCTTTGGCTCTCCTAATGGAAAGAGTCAACCATCACCTATAGACACCAAAGATGTTAATAGTGCGTTGTTATCTTGTGACGAGGTCTAATGCCACATGCATAAGTTTACCGGCTACCTTACCCTCCAAACCGGAACACGACAGCGACGATCACTGTCGCTATTTTGACAAAAATAGGTATAGTGGTGGTATCAGACCCCGGCGAGACAATGCAGAATTCTACCATCTAGTAGCCACGATGTCAGTGACTCGCATAGCCAAGTCACCAGTTTAATTCCCAATTCAGGAATTTTTTGGTGTTTAACACCTTCTTATTGCTTTACTGCAATATGTTAAGAGTGATTTTCTGAAATGCGACGAAAATAAATAGGTAGAAGGAGATGCGCGCTCTATTTGGATTCACCAATTAGCACGCGCTATTTGTGTTAGCCAACGGTCACACGCGTTGATAGAGTTGGCCATCAGATTGTACCAGCTTAATCATTGTCCATCCATACTAATATCCATACTTATCCATACTTAATATTATAAATGCGAAAGTCTGTCTGTCTGTTACGCTTTCACGGCTTAACCGCTGGACCGATTTTCATGAAATTTGGCATGGAGTTAGTTGAAGAGCCGGGGTCAAACATAGGCTATTTTTTTTTCAAAAATCAACCCTTAAATAGTTGAAATAGGGGATGAAATTTGTGTGAAAAGCTATCTTGATGACATGTTAATCTACTCGTGGGCGAAGCTGCGCGGGTCAGCTAGTTTCTTATATCTGGAAAACGTTTCGTTTCAGTTACGAGTAGTAACTTTTCTACGAGGTGTAAGCTAAAACTGTTTCTATATATGTCATGTTATCAAATATCCAAACAGCTCTTGAACGCCTCGTTATTATTAAATTGGTTGCTGCTATAAACAACGGATCGTCGATTATAAGACTGTTATTAGATATCAGGTGTTATACACCATATGCAACTAGTGCAAGGCTTTTTTCAACCGACTTCTCAAAAGCAGGGGGTAATCAATTCGGCTGTTTATCAAGTTTTTTGTCAGATCAGAACTCGGTTAAGTATCGACGGATTTTAAAATTGTTTTTTGGGGAGAGTATATTTCTCATGTGGTCTCATCTTAATTTAATAAAAATCTGATGCAGGATTCCAGAAATACAGGAAATATTAAATCGGTTTAAAAAAATTTTGTTTTTGATATCGATATTTTTTCGATCAAAAATCCTAGTTGTATTCCGTTTACTATACCAGATGTCATTAATACATCACTATAAATTAATACCACCAAGTATTAAAACGGACCGTTTATACATAAGAAGGTACATAACAAGTATACAGTTTTATTATATTTAACTAAGCGACTGTATAACTACTTGGTCCTTAAATGCTAACCATTCATCACAATGATTGAAACAATTTACTACAATCGTACATTGTAATAATTTGATTCATATGCAATATTCTCATAAATAGTTACTTCGCGAAAAGGTAATTTGTGCCTAGAGGAAAATTATCTTTTCTGGAATTCACATAAAGAGGATTACAGCAGTTTGTCGAAGCTGTTCTTAGTAATTCTAATACAAAGTCATAACACATAAATCAAATCCAGCACGGTAGTCTATTTTGGGTCTTTAAAATTTTCATGCAATAAATAAAAGATATTAAATTCGCTTGTTTTGATCACTCCTTCCCAAACATTGAGATATAGTACAATGGTTTTATAAGAACAAGAAATCCACTTGAAAAAACTTTGTCTTGATTCCAAGCCGGCTTTTGTGTTTGTGTACAAACCGCCCTTTTCTAAATTTATCGTTGTGGAATGATATGATGTCTTTATGTTGTGGTTCCATTGTGAAACACTTATCTGATCATTCCTTGTGTTATATTTAATGGTCAGGGTATCACATATTTGAATGTATATATTGTACTTTTTGTTTGCATTTTACTGTATCCCGAAAATAGTTTTGAGTTCTGACAGTTATGGCTTTTTTTAAGTAAGTTGATATCTTCGTATTCAAAACAGCGGGTGCTTCTCATATGAATTGTTTTATTCCAGCAATGAGTGATAGTTATGGATGCTAAGCCTAAGTCATAGAAAGTAATAGGACACTTTTATAATACATTTATTTTTAATAAAGATGTCGTTTATCTTCGAGATTGTGTAAATAAATCTTAGAGATTAAAAAAAACTAACGTTACTCTTTGCATTGTGAAATCGCGATGGCATGGTTTTAACATTAGATTCATAATAGAATAGAATAAGATTCATAATTTCAAACTCAGAATAGAATTCAAATGGATCATCTACAGAGTAGCTGTTTCTTGGTAACCCCTTGAATGTTTTGGCTTATAAAATTCGTGTGTCTTTAATTTGCCCACCAAATTTCACGATGTTCCAATTAAAGATACTTGACGTATTAACAAAGAAACATATACAAACATATAAAACATATATATACATAGAAATTTAACGTACAAAAAAAAGCTAAATTGCTCCTGAAGACTCGGATAATTTTGCTTGCTTGTTCATTTTTAAGTAAATACTATCTTATTGGTTTTTTTCGAAGAGTATATGGTGCAACTTGATATCGGTAAAAAATTCTGATTCACTATAATTTAAAAATTAAAAATGAAAGATGATTTCCAACGCAACGCAACGCAATTTGATTATTGGATTTGACTACTACACAAAGTCTGAAAAGCCATACCTACGGACAGATACTGAGATGTTTTTTTAATATAAAAAACCAATTAATTACTTTTCTTTTTAAACCCGAAAGTCGAACTTAAGAATATTAACACTGAAGCAAACATGTCACATGACAGAATTTATTGTTTTAATTTGCAAGAAGATTAGTTTATCTATATTAATATTATGAAAAGAAAGCATTTTAAATTTTGTTTGTTTGTAACAAACAAATTCAAAAATTACTGGACTTTTATCACTAAAAAGCTACATCATCGAAAAGTGAGATACCTAGGCTTTATTTGACTGAGAAAAAAGAAGTAATGGTTTTGGATCACGCGAACAAAGTCGCGACTAACAGCTAGTTATATAATATCTCGCGTAATCTCCCTGTCTCTCTTATTCAGTATTACGATCCCGGTTCCCGAATTTTACGCAACATATTTTCCGTAGCGATCTAAATTCGACTGCATTGATTCAATTTCATGCCATGTTTTTTCTAACACACACAACTTTTACTTCCGTACGATAGTGCTGGGATAAGCAAGTAGTAGTAATAATAATTACGCCTAATATTTTTAAGTTAACGTAATTTAGCCAAACAAAATTAGGCCTAGAATTTTTAGGCAACCGGCCGTCGTTTACAAAAGAGTACAAACCAAAATTTATAGTGCAAATTGGGAACACGATACATTAACATCAAAGTACGCACGCTTAAGCATTGGTTTAGCTTGCGGTCGTCGGCAAATCTCCCGATTAGTATTCTGCGGTTACGGGATCTGTCGCCACGTTATCAGCTTTATGCATAAAATTTTATGGTTATCGTAAATTATAATATTTATCATTAAACGGTGGTCAAATTTATTTAAGGTGAGTTACATAGTAAAAATTCTGCATTTCGGATTAATTTTCATCTGCATTCCAACATTGGTTACGATTATTAAAGACAATTGTAAGAACATGGCAACGTGCAGCCTGTGCCCAAAAAAGGCAGTCGTGCCGACCCCTCCAACTATAGGCCAATTTCAGTCACGTCCATACTCTGCAAGACTATGGAGCGTGTACTGAACAGCAGGCTAATGGCACACCTAGAAGCGAACGAACTACTGAGTGACCCCTAATACGGGTTTCGCCGAAATCAGTTTACCTGGGGATCTTCTAGCGTATGCCACTTACATTTTGAGCTCGGCCATCGAGAAGCATGGTGAGGCACTAGCTGTCTCCCTTGATATCTCGAAGGCCTTTGACAGGGTCTGGCATGATAGTCTTATTGGTAAGCTTCCATCGTATGGTCTGCCTACTGGTCTCTGCGCCTGGATCTCAGATTTTCTGTGTGGCCGGTCGATTAGAGTAGTCGTCGACGGCTGCTCATCCGACCAAATGGCTATAAATGCCGGAGTCCCTCAGGGATCAGTTCTCTCCGCAACTCTATTCCTGCTACACATTAACAATCTGCTGAAGCCCGGTATCTATTGGTACGCACATGATAGCACTGTTGTGGAGAGTCATGTATCCAATGCGCGGGCCAGTACGGCACAGATCCGGTCACTCAGAGAGGCAATGGTCGATCGTATGAACCTGTCCTTACAGGCAGTCTCCGATTGGGGCGATGCTAATCTGGTCAGGTTTAATGCAACTAAGACCCAGGCGTGTCTATTCTCCGCTAAACGGAGTCCGCTCCATCTATCTCCATCTTTCAAGGGTGTGGCCGTGCCGATAAATGACCACCTCGAGATCCTTGGTATCACGTTAACGCCTACTCTCAATTTTGGTTCGTACATTGAATCTAAAGCCCTAGTTGCCTCAAAAAAGCTTGGTATTCTGGCGAAGGTGAGACAATATTTCAGTCCGGGACAGTTGCTCAACCTTTATAAAGCACAAGCCCGTTCGTGCACGGAATACTGCTCTCACCTCTGGGATGGATCCGCTAAATACCAGCTGGAGACACTTGAGGCCATCGAGAGGCGTGCCAAGAGGCTCATAAACGACGATGATCTGGTAGGCAAAAAACTCCAGAGCCTCGCTCATCGCCGCAGAGTGGCTAGTTTATCGGTTTTTTATCGAATACACTTTGAAGAGTACGCTGCAGAATCGCACGACTTAATTCCGCCATCCCCGTTTTTCTATCGCTCGTCGAGGTGCACAGAATCTAGGCATCGTTATATGGTGGACGTTCCACGTACCCGGACAAAGCGGTTCGAATCAACATTCTTCATTCGAACCGCAAAGGACTGGAACATGCTTCCTGAGTCTGTGTTCCCGGACGAGTACAATCTGGAGATCTTCAAGAAAAGAGTGAACAGGTACCTTCTAGGGAAGCGCGTTCCATCTTAGGCCTCATCTTAGCTTACCATCAGGCGAGATCGAGGTCAAGCGCTTACCTATCGATAATAAAAAAAAAAACATGGGCCTACCATTGAAAGTGAACAAAACCAAGCCAACCGACCTATATATAAACCAACTTGTATTTGAAAGGGAAATAAATAGAACGGAAGTACGAGTAGTGGTAGATGATGTAGTGCTAGAACAAGTGAACGAGATTGTATATCTTGGATGTTCTTTTAACGGGGATGAAATGTACACCGCTGACAAAGTACTGTTCTTAGTCTTACCCTGCATAATTCAGAGTTTGCCCCAATGCCATTGTATGGAAATGAGAGCTGGATATATCAGAAAGGGCATGAAATTAAAATTAACGCGGTTGAAATGAGAGTGGTGCGAAAAATCTATGGTGTAACACTCGCTGATCACGTTCGTAAGTCGATCGAAGTGAAGGAAGGTTCAGATCGAAAGGCAGTATAGGTGTAAAATTAAGAAATAGCATGCTTTGTTAGTTCGGACATGTTGAAAGAATGGCAGACGAACGATTAATTAAACATATATATATATGTCGCAGTGAAATTGTCAGTACCGTTAGATTATAATCTACCTAATTGATATTATAATTTAATTGCTAACCTAACCTAATCTAACCAAATTATAAAATCCCTAGGTAGATTATAATCTAACGGCTATTGACAATTTCACTGCGACATATATACAACGCGAATGTGAATAGATGTAGTTACCGGAGCAATCCAAGTCAGAATCGGTCAGGTGCTGTCCGAAAGTAGTGTCACAAGTCTCCAAAATCAACGTTTTTGCTAGAAGATATTTTTTAAGAGATTTTTTGCGGCGCATATTTTCCAAAACTTTTAGTAGTGGCGGCGTATAAACATTTCGTGACACAGCTTTTAATATTAATGCAGCTTAAAAAGGTTGACATCCCCTAAATTTTCCCATTTCACAGAATATTCAGAAACGAAGCCTACAGGCTTGATTTGCGTGGAAAATTATAAATGTTTTGTTCAGGGTAGAACCTTTTAAAATTCAATTTGAAGGAGATATTATAATCGATTTAAAACTGAAACGACTCCCATGTTATACGCCATACGTTAAAAATAATCATGACACGGCAGCTGTGTTACTCGCAACGAATCGGTTAGTGTATAGAAAGCAAGATAAGTCTGTCTGAACCATTATATACAGCACTCAGTTCAACCTGCTTGCTACGTAAGGGGCTTAGCGCAATAGTTTAGAGGATGAGGTAGTCGGTAAAATCTTGTAAGTGGCATTACCTCCTCGCCACAAAGGTAACAGCGCACCATTGACATCCTTGATGGGATTTGGCCTAATGATTTGTGTGTATACAGCATCAATGCTTGTCATTGTTACGTTTTACGTTACCAATTTGGTAGTGAGCTAGCAGGTAAAATTATGCAAGTGACATTACTACACAGATACCTCACAGCACCTCACCACACAGATAGCAACGCACCATTATCTTGGTATCTATAGTCAATGATTTTTGCTATCTTATTATATAAAAAGGCGAGAGCATGCTTATACATGTCATTAGCATCGTGGAAATATATATAAACATGGAGTTCTGTAAAGCCTCATTGGCGTTTGGTATCTCTGCGTAACCTATCTTTGCCGTCGGTGCTTGTCACTGTCGTCTTCTAATTTGGACGGAATAGCATCCAGTAAACTTATCTGTATGGCATCAACACCCTGCCACGTGGATAACAACGCACAATGAGCATCTTTGTTGTTTATAAGCGATGGTTGTCTTTTTCCATTAAGTGGACCATCTGTTTGTTCGCTATCTTATAATATAATAAATTGGTAAAGTGCGCCATGCGCAATGTAGGTGAAGTTGTCCATCACATTAATGCGGACCAAGAAAAAGGCTTTTATAGTGTCATACTATTGAAGATTTATATTATATTATATTATATTATATTATATTATATTATATTATATTATATTATATTATATTATATTATATTATATATATATATATATATATATATATATATATATATATATATATATATATACATATATATATATAGCCTACAGAGGGGGCTAGGGGGGGATTTGACTCTAACAAACCTATAATATTTTTAAAATCTACCCAACGATACCCCACATTATGAGGTACGTGAGAAAAAAAAATTAACATGCCTACTTTACATGTACGGTAGTTACCCTGAAAATGAAATATTTTTCAAGATTTTGTGTTACCACTTTGTTGAGGTGACTAATATGTATATTAGTGCCAAATTACAGCTTTTTAGTAATAAGAATCTCTGGGCTATCATGCGGACGAATAGACGGACGGACATAGCGAAACTATAAGGGTTTCTTATTTACTTCGGAACCCTAAAAAACTATTTGGATAATAACATAACCAGTAAACTTATACATGCAAATTTACATCTTTGCCACACACGTGGGGCACAATAAACATAATAGGCGATAGTTATCTCTTTCAATCGGGAAAGCTATCTGTTTGTTTGCTATCATGTAATAAAAAAATAAAAGTGTACGTTTTTACGACCGTTTTTAACGAGCCAATGATCTCTGAACCGCAGAATGTAATACTAATCGCGGGATTTACTGTTGACCACAAACTATGAGAGCTGCGCAGTGCGCGTGAGTTTATGCTTCCTGCCCAAGCATACGGGCCTTAACATTAAAGTTTTTAATAATCATTTTGTTAGAGAATGTTCATTTTAATCAAAACAATCAAATAAAATTTTGCAAATTTAAATAAATTACTCATACTACTTTTGAAAACTGGATATATTTCCCTACTTTTCCTATAAACTTTTGATTAATTTCGTTAGGGGGCCCAAGACAGCTTAGCATTTTCCCAGGGCACCTTGAGCTCATAACTCAGTGGTTATCAGGAAGTTTGCCGCTGTTGATTCTAGTGTACAGAAGTTGCAATGGTGGAAATAAGAGTTGGAGCCATACTAGTTTTGATTTTTGAAGTGAAACTTCTTTATAATCGTTGTATTTCAAACTCGGTAAAACAGAAATACGTCATGATAGAAAATAATTTGTGCGATATTTATTTTTTTAATCTTCGATATCATATTGAATTTAAAAATGATAAAAGATGCGATATATTGTCTTTCTTATTACAATCGCCAAATTAAATACATAAAGTTTTCTCAGCCTGTCAATCAACTGCTCTATTTCAAATAATAGGTTAGTCAAACAATGCTCGGACAATAGTACTGTAAAACGTAGAAAATTCCATAAATAATTTAGCAACGGAGATTGTTTTGATTGTTGATTTGAACAATAAATTGCCTATGTTCTAGTCTATTTGGTTCATATTATGAGGTCCCAAGTTCAACCCCTGGGTCGAGCAAATATGCTCATGAGTATGTCAGAGGTATCAACTCGCATTTATAATAAATTTATTGATAACACCAGGTACTTCAGTTTTTCCCGACGAAAATTCTACTTTTACATTAAGACATAATCTTTATCGGTTTACCAATTACAAATTGTATGCAAATTCGTTCGAATTTCGCATTTAGAATTTAAATCGCAAATAAGGCCTAATCCGTACAAATATTATAAAAACGAAAGCCGGTTTGTCTGTTTAGCCTTCACAGCCTATATGTTGAATCGATTTTAATGAAATTTAGTTAGGAGTTACTTGAAGTTCCGGGGTAAAAGTAGGCTACTGTTTTCATTTACCCCTAAGGGGCAGATTTAAGTGTAGAAAGTTTATTTGAGGGTTATATTAATTTTTGATGTTCTAAGATGATTGGGTCAGATTTTACAATATATAGATATTACAACATACTCCAAACAGGTGTCTAGTGAGGTACAACAATAAGGTTAACTTATTGTTTTTAATCATGAGGTCTCAGGTTCGGTCAAGGGTAGAACAAAAGTGTTATTTCAGAATATCTTCACGCCGTATCCCTAAAGAGGTAGGCAGAGGTACAAGCAGTGTACCCACGATTGACTAAAATTACGTATTCGCATAATATGGTATGTGGCAAGCCTATCGCCGGGGCACATATCAAATTCCAGATAATGTCCTTTTTTTAGAAAACTGTATAAACATATTTTTAATTGCTTAACTCAGGAATCGAACCCGGAACTCGTGTGGTCAACACCAACACAAGACTATTAGGCCATAGAGGAGATGTTATTTGATTTCTCGGAAATTGAAATCTTTACCGTATGTCGAAGACTAGTAATGGTGTTATAATCAGTTCCAGTTATCACAAAAATCAAGCGATTGTATTTATGTAGGCTTCGTGGGTATAGCCGCTATTTGATTTATGACTTGTCAAAAGTACCACTGAAGATTTACTTGAACTTGCGATCGTCGTCTGGTCAAAATTTTACTATACACCAAACAATAGCATCTCATTTAAGTTTCAGAATAGACTTTTGCCATAAAGATAACAGTATTCGTTTTGTACGTACAGATTGACCGCCCCGTTGGAGTGGTTAGCGACCCTGACTGCGCAATCGACGAGCCTCGGGTTCGATCCCCGACGGGGACAAGCATTTGTGTGATGAGCATAAATGTTTCTATTTCCGGGTTTGGGTGTTTATTATGTATGTAATGCTTGTCATCATCATATTCCGGTTTGGAGGATACACGGATTAAACTGGATACGCCTTTCAAGGCGATTTCTTAGGATGCCAATGTCGCTTTCATTTACACATAGAAATACAGATTTTATTATTATTACCTCTATATATACAATTTTTTATTCTATTTTAGATACATTTATAACATTAAAAAAATACATTATTATAAAAATAAATATATAAAAAAAAAGGATTCTCGCCGACGGGAGCCTTGCAGCTAAGCCGCCGGTGGTCAGACAGAGAAAGAAACCACGTCACAATACTTGCAATTCCCAACACTGCGGCCACAGAATACTTAGAGACTAACAGAAGTCAATGTTACATACTGTAATATTCGATACATACATACATACATACATGTAATATTCGATTATAGCACACATAGACACCTCTCACGGACGCGATATCTCGGACTGGTGCGGAACAAACTGTCCCGAACCATTCCGAGATATCGCGTCTGTGAGAAGTGTCTATGTGTGCGTTGCTCGAATATCACATGTATTACTACTGTTAGTTTCCAGTATACTGTGCTGCGGCCTTCTGTATCCAGGCCTTGATCCAGAATTATTATTATGATTATTAAAGAAATACAGAATTAAAATACTTATCGATGAAATAAAATCACTCCAGAGGTATACCTTAAGCATTAGCTTTTAATTCGATACGATTAAATAGCACCATATGGCATATTTCTATTATTTTACGATAAATCTGTAGGCGTTTGATATTTATATACATTTGCTTATATGAGCGTAGCTGCTCAAAATGTTACGCCCAACAATGTGTCTGTTAGTATTTATGTGGTCTGTGGGAGGATAAGCTGATAGGCGTACGCGTATGGCATCGTCATTCCGCCACACGGATAGCAACGCACCCTTAACATTTTTGATATCTCTAAGCGATGAATGATGAGATGATTTCTCTTTATATCAGGAGAGCCATCTGCTTGTTTGGTATCCTATGATATAAACAAAAAGTTTTTTTTTTTATTATGATTCTTTGATTTTTATCACCATCTATCTAGTCAACCGTGAAATCAATGATTCGAGGTTAATCGGAACGTCTATTAATGATGATATTTTTTCTCTATTCAATTATTCTTTAATTTAAACATATAAATAAAAAGACAATACGAGTACAATGACAAATATCTAAGCCTATTCAGCAATCATAACCTACTCGTTATTCCGTTAATTATATTCCTTCTAAGTTATACCAAATCTCTATTCCGGTGCTTAATCATATGAACAAGTAAAAATACACCATAAAACTTTAACATAGAGTTTGTTTTAAGTTTACGAAGACTAGTTTTGACGAAACACATGCATTTGAATAATGTAACCTGTCTTGAAGGAGGCCGGGAGATGACTTGACATAATACTGCTCGGGAACGTAAGGCGATAGAAGTAGAAGCTATGGATATACCACAATATTCAGAAATAAGATATTTATTTTTCTTGCTTTTTCTACGTGAACACTGGTTCTCTGGTATCAATGTATTTTAACCTTCTTTGAACCATGTGGAGTTTAATAGAACCTAGTCACTCAAAAATCCTTTTAACTCTTCAAAAGTTGTGTGTCGTTGTCGATACTTTTAGTCGCAAGAGCTGTGATGTTGCCATATCACTGGAGATAGTGGTTTTTTTTTTATATCATAAGATAGCAAACAAGCAGATGGGCCTCCTGACGGAAAGAGTTAACCATCGCCTATAGACACCAAAGATGTTAATGGTGCGTTGCTATCTTGTGGCGAGGTCTAATGCCACATGCAAAAGTTTACCGGCTATCTTACCCTCCAAACCGGAACACGACAGCGACAAGCACTGACGCTATTGCGGCAGGAATAGGTAAGGCGGTGGTACCAGACCCGGGCGAGACAATGCAGAACTCTACCACCTAGTAGCCACGATGGTAGTGACTCGATAGCCATTCGGTCGCCTTTTACGACCTGCCTGGCAGAACGGCAGTTGGCCTATTCTACAAAGGAGACCGCGATCACGTAACGCCACGTCTACACAAACAGAAATACACAAACGGAGAAGTGCCTTCGGGTTCCACAAACCCCGTGTATTTCTGAACTTTGTCTAAAATATATTTTTATATGTCATAAGGTAGCAAAAAATCTGAAACAGGAGATTTTCCCCCTGTGTTGGTTCCGGGCTCCTTTGAAAAACAGACCAACTGCCGTTCTGCCAGGCAGGTCGTAAAAGGCGACAGATTGGTTATTCGAATCACTACCATCGTGACTACTATGTGGTAGAGTTTTGCATTGTCTCGCCTGGGTTTGGTACTACCGCCTTATCTATTCCTGCCGCAATAGCGTCAGTGTTACTGTCGTGTTCCGGTTTGGAGGTTAAGGTAGCCGGTAAACTTATGCATGTGGCATTAGACTTCGCCACAAGATAGCAATCGCACTATTAACATCTTTGGTGTCTACAGGCGATGGTTGACTCATTTCATCAGAAGACCCATCTGGTTGTTTGCTATCTTATGATATAAAAAAAAGTTTTTTATAGAAAGAAACATCCATCGCTCACATACAGCAAAGCTAATACTACTTACCACCATATGAGTATCCGGGTTGAAAGAACAGTTGAGGATATTTGTAAAAGGAGAATCATTGGCCATAGTGATCGTGAAGTAATAAGAGTTTTGCGATGTCTCGCCCGGGTCTGGCAACATCGCCTTACTTATCGCTCCCAAAATAATTCAGTTCTGTCCCTCTCCTGTTCCGACAGGTATTAAATAAACACTCAAACTCAAAAACACAACCTTCTATGCTCATACTGCAAATCAATGTGACATCATAATACTCGATGCTGTTTCCTAACCGTTAAAGCAGTAATAGCATATCTGATAATAAAGTATTTTCCCTTTTTTGGGAACATCAAGAGCGTAATAGTATTTTTACCGTAGTAAACCACTACAAGTAACTATAAATAAGTACTTGATTTGTTTTTCAATAATAATGTGTAAGGAATACCCTACATGTAGCGATTAGTATGCTCTGGTATAAATGGGAGAACACGATGTACTCTTTCCTATGGACAACGACCCTTGTTTTAAATGTTAGGAACTACCTTTACTAATTAAACCACGTAATTATATTATATTACATTTGTATTTCTTTTCACATTGCTTTTATCACTAACAACTAATATCCTTATTTTATTCTTTCCAATATTATATATTTTATTCATCTCATAACTCAGCTCATAATGAAACATAACAAAATACATTACCTTAAATTACTTATTCACGGTCAAGAATGATCTCAATACTTTTACAGTTTACGTTTACAGTTGGCCTCCAAACTGTTCGGCACGACTTGCTCTTTCGAGCCTCGTCGTCAAAGTGGCTGGTGGCATATCTTTAACAAGTTTCAACTGTCATCCCCATGTTTGGGGTTACCAGTTTAAAACAATTATTTCGCCCATTGATAATAATTTCGGGCAAAATCTTGCTTTATTAAATAAAATCTAACAAATGTATCTGCTATGTTATTGAACGTTAATAAAAGTGTTTGAAATATCACACTTGATTTAAAACTAAAATTATCTTTGTCATTATAGTCTTTAAACTTATTACTTTAATGAATCAATCATAGTAATTTTAGTGAGAAAATATTTTATAATCTGTAGATGAAGGTGGATTTCTAGTTGTAATTTAAAACGCAGTAAAATTCCAAAATTTGACTTTCTATTTTTGTATTTCTACAAATCTAAATTAAATCTTGTTTATATTTATACGAAGCCAAATATAAATATATCCTTCCAAATAAAAAAAAAATACCGAGTTCCTAAGTAACAAATGTAAAAAATAAAGTCGTAATGAAAATATTCTCTAATTTGGAATACCACAATGAGATATTAAGCGAAATATTAATTTTATAATCTTCATCTTTTCAATCGCCTCTGTGGTCTTCTAGTGACCACATGAGGTCCAGATTGGTTTCTCGGCTCGGAAAATTCAAAAAAGTGTTTTTTCTGTTTTCTGATATAAAACGTTGCCTGGGATTGGAAAGTGCCCGGTTAGCGATAGCCTTGTCATTTATCACATTGTGGGATGGGTATCTTCGGCTAATCATGGGTGCACTGATTGTACCTATGCCTACCTCTACGGAGATACGGGCGTGAAGACATGAACCTAATCTTCATGTTTCTGTGTATTATTGTCTAATTAAAAAAATAACTAAAAACACAAAGATTATCCATAATATATCATCGCAGTGTGTACTTTCTTCGTACCAGAAGCAGAGAATACAAATTATTCCTCCCACATAGCATGTAAGTGCATCTGAATCAATCAAAACAACATTCGTTCCGCCTTTTATGCAGCTGTTACGCACATTTCGCTGATTGATATTGAGCTATATGGTCTGTGAAATTATCTGAACTCATTATCAGATAATGATTGTTATTGTGTTATGTAGAATTTTAGTAACGACTTATGTTTAATACCGACGTTTTTTATTTTCCAATAATGTCCATAAAAATTACGGTCCCATTTGTCGAGTGGTTAGAGACCCTGACTATGCAATCAACGGGGCTCGGTTTGATTCCCGATAGGGCCAGACATTTGCGTGATTAGCATAAATGTTTGTATTTCTGAGTTTTGGCGTTAGGTGATTTACAAAAGGCGATGGATTGGCTATACGTATCTCTACCATCGTGAGTACTAGGTGATAGAGTGACGAAACAAGTGAGGTATTTGGTACCACCGCCTTACCTATTCCTGCCGCAATACTGTCAATGCTTGTCATTGTCATTTTCCAGTATAGAGAGTAAGGTAGCTGGTAGACTATTGCATGTGGCATTGCCATGCGGCCACACGGCTGCATGGCAATGGCTGCAAGGCACGGCATCCACCCACCATTTACATCTTTGGTATCTATAGGCGATGGTTTCTCTTTCCAATAAAAGAGTCATCTGCTTGTTTGCTACCTGATGATATTTTACGTAACCTAGGTTTAATACCAACGCCTTTTATTTTCTTGGTATATGGTCAGTAATTGTCACTATCGTGTTCCAGCTAAGGGGTTGAAGGACCAGTGTACTTATTAATCATTGATATAAAAAACCCAAGATACACAATCAGTGTCTCAAAAACGTTCTCTAAAAATGAGCGCACAATTTAAAATTGTGCACACATTTCAAATAGAATCAATCGCAATACTGTCAATTTTTATTAATTTTTTACATTGCTTTGTAAGGACAACTAAATGGGCAGCCAATTGTGCTTAGGTCGAAAGGAGGAGACATGGTCATATTTGCGAAGCTTATCAATACACAAGTCGGATAGTAAAATTTTGAAGGCGTTCTAATTTATCGAGTTGATCCTCGGTCGAATTAATGTAGCTCATATCAGCGTAAGCTAGGATCGGCAGTATTAAATCTGTGCAAGAGAAATCTTAGCACAGATAGGTAAAAAGTTACGAAGTCGATTTAAGGATTTAAAGGTAAGATATATTTTCCTACTATGCTCCTTGATATAAGATGAACACGATAATTTGTTGCCAATGAAAACTCCCAAGTTCTTTACCTTGGTTAAGTTACTAATTCGAACCAAAATAGTTTAGTGCCTTCAAAAAATTAAAGGTGACTGGGAAAATGTACTTAGAGCGACAAAGTACATAATAATTACTATCGTAATCAATAATCATTGGTAAATGTAAAATGACACAATGCCAGCATGACAAAGTTCATTCACAAGATTTTGGTGCATCGAATTCATGAATTTAGTGGGATATTTTTAAACGAATATTTTTATATTATCTTGAAATAATTTTACAATAATAATTAAAATGTACTTTCAATTCAATATTTATCCTAATTTTATAATTTGTAACTTTAAAAGTAATCCTGTATGTAAACTTTATTGGTGCCATTATAAATCTATTCTAGCATGCGTGTAGATTAGCGCTTATTCTGTCGCAGCGAATACGACATAGCAATACG
Source organism: Apodemia mormo (assembly GCA_036924255.1). Classification (NCBI taxonomy): domain Eukaryota; kingdom Metazoa; phylum Arthropoda; class Insecta; order Lepidoptera; family Riodinidae; genus Apodemia; species Apodemia mormo. Next base: position 10,363,458 of record JAUPFN010000013.1, on the reverse strand, counting down.
TGAGAATTAACGTAACGGAACGAGCGCTAACTCAAGCTATCTTTCAATTTTGATTATTAATTAAACTTTTATATGTTTTAATGTCTATATGGCTCTCAGATTTCCACAATCTAAGTGAGAACTGGTATTTATAAAATCGATTTCACATAATTTATTTCTAAATCTCCGGTAGCAAACGACTAAAATTAAACACACAAAGCGATACGTTTAAACATCGATAAATTATTAAGGCTACGCCGATCACTGTTATTAAATCCCGCGTTTTTATCAAGATTGATAATAATGAGGCTTGACTTCCAATACTTATTACCCTCGTAAAATATTCAGTAAGAAACCTATAGCAATACATTAGTAATGTCGTACACTATTTCTTTTTTTTTTTGTCTATTTACACTAATATTAGAAAAAGAAAAGATGTGATTTTTTTGTAAGTTTGTCTATACTACGGGTAATATTATAAAAACTTTTATGTATTGTTGTAACAAGTGAACTCAGAAACTACTATACCACTTTTAAAAATTCATTTACTATTCGAATATTATACTATCCAAAATAGGCTACTTTTTACCCGACTATGCAAAAGATCCCTAGTAAAGTGACAGTTCATTCAGCAAAAGAAAATATTGTTTTCTGGTTATACGATAGGAAGTCTTGAGCTATGGCTAGACAACTTATTTATATATTTGTATTGCCTGTAAATTTTATATTTTTATCAAATTTCGTGCTGCATTGATTTTGATTCATTGGCATCAATGAAATTTATTTCATGATATATTAATTCTATGACTCACTGACATTAATGACATTTTATGAAGAATAGACATGAAATAGTTCAATGAGACATAAAATCGATATATAACGAAATTGTTTTTATATATCGATTTTATGTCTCATTGAACTATTTTATAGATTCAGGCGCTACTTGCTAAAAATTCATTATTGAATGACAAAATGAAGGCCATTTCAAAACAACAAATTTTCTACAAAATATATTTGGTGGAAAGTTGCAAATTTAATTACTTTAAACACAACGTCGGCTCGGAAGTCTTTATTCATTCTACTAACTTGATAATTTGTCACTATACTATTGATATTAATATTAATAGATAGTTTTTAAAATATTTTCTTAATTTAAATAAACTGCGATATTTTGTGAAGTTTATACGTCTTTTGGGGCGTTTGGAATAAATGATGAGACTTAAATTTTAACGATGCACAGTGTATCGCGTGGAACATGCTAGGTGGACAATATTATTTTATGTTATATAACGATGCTCTTACTTATTTCAAATATGGGTAGTCATGTTTTTGTAATAAAAAACGAAAAAAATTATGATAGCAAAAAAATATTTTCAAAAATAATATATGAGCAACAATTAACTTAGCGAGTACTATGAATGCTGTAAATTGCATGCAGTTCAGATCGAATAAGTATCAAGAGGTATGTACAATATAAATCTAAATACATAAAATTACAAATAGTAACAAAACAATCATAGGTTTATTTACAATAAAAGAAAATATATGCATGAAAACTAAAACTAAGCAGCAAAGATAATATTTCATAACGTAACCTAATAATCATCATCAGAGTCTTCTGATGAATCGTTTACTGTGTAATCGTCATCATTTTGTGGAACTGTGCGATAATATGATGACGTTTCCAGTCTTGATTCTACTATACTAGGGCTTAAAATTAACTTTAAAACCTCTGAACATATTTTTTCCGGCTTTTTTTGGGGAATCTCTCGAAGGCTATTGATCAAGGGATCAGATGTTATAACCAACATTGACAGCAAGTCTCTGTTCGTGGCAACACGCGAGCACTTGCGGGTGTTGTACTCCCTAAATCTGCGGCAATCTTTATTACGTGCTTCCTGAGCCTCTTCGGAAAGCTGCCCAATTGGAAGCAATGCAGCTTTGATGACCTCTGTACTATGAATTAATATTTTATGTACAGTAGCAGGCATACAGTACCACGAATAGAGACTTAGATAATGTCTTCTGGTTTCAAGACAAAATTTATTAAATTCAACTAAGTTTATCTCGAATCCAGAAGACAAAGTCCTCAATATTACATCGAACTGTTTGATGATTTCAACATCCAATCCCGTGATCTGAGCACTCATCTCAGCATTCTTAAAAAACCGACGAGCCGTGTTTCCATCGTTTGAAGAACCAAATCCTGGCTTTGGTTTATCTACAATAAGTCCCATCTCGTTCTTAAATTTTAACTTAATTTCGTCGGAACGAACCTTGATATCTGCTTTGTCTTCGTTGCTTCTAGCCTGCCATTTCTTAATATTCAACTTGTAGCTGATATGTAAAAGGCATTCGAAGCAACGAATCCAAGCATGAAGTGTAGATAAACCAAAGCCAAAATGATCTTGGTTGCTGTTGAAGTTCGCGGGTTCATCATTCATCGTCTTGGGGGTGGCGCCACAGATGAAACACTTTTGAGTTGAACGAGTTTCCGTTAAAGCGTTGCATACCTTTCCGTCTGTCATTGTCAGCAAAAGTTCGTGTTTCACAGAGATTTGAGAATCACCAAAGTCGATACGTGTTGGAAGAAGAGCGTTAACTTCTTCCAACAATCTATTTGTCTCCGTTAACGTGAAGTCATTCGTTTCTTTAGCAAATATTAATTTGATTGGGCGACAATACAATGTTGATGAAGACCGAGGATTTTGCCAAACAATTTTGGCCCCATCATATAATCTAAGGGGAACTAAAGAAAATACGAAAAGAAATTCGTCCGTATCTTCAGTGTTCTCAAATCTCTGTTTGTATGTGCTGTGCCCAGAACTTCCATCACATCCCCATTTACTTACAAGTGTAAAAGACGAACTTGTTGCGAGGACACTGCTAATAACTTCATGCTGTGCTAATACTAAACGTTCCACTGTTTTGTTTAATAATGCTTGCAAATTTATTTCAGCACGTGTTTCTGTTACAGCAATGTGCTCCTGTGCAGGATAACAGGCCTGTTTAGATTTTGTCAAACTATAATATGATGGAAACACATTATGTCCTGCCTTCATAGACCACTTTCTTGTTTGTTTGTACGCATGTGTTGTTGACTTAGAATCTATATAGTAAGCTAACGCTTCGTCACTACTTAACTGCCTAGGATTAACATTACTGGTATCCTTAGACTTAACATTAATAACTGAGCTTTCACTAATGTCTCTAATTACGCTGGCAATTTTCCGTTGTCCTGCTGAACGCGCAGCAATTTCGGCAGCTGTCACCAATTCACTGACACTTCGCGATTCTACGAGATCCACGACTCGACGTTTTTTGGTTTTAAACGACGATTCTTCGAATTCTTTGCGAGGCCTTCCTGCTGAAATCACAGCCTCACTCGAAGTTGATGGTTGTGGCTCAAAAGAACTCACAGTAAACTGTATATCTTCTTCATCCAGCCAGGTCTTATTTTTAATTAAAAAACGCTCCTTCGATTTTCCTGAAGCCAACCATTTGACACCAATTTTATTGGAAAAGTTGGATATCTTCAACTTTATTTCTTTTTGGCTACATTCAGTAATGTTACCAAAGTGAAATTTTGAAGAAAGGTACTCATATATACCCGAGTTCTTTTCATTTTTTGTGGGTTTCAACCACTCTTCAAAAAATTCTACCCTAGAAATAGAGTATAAGCGTTCTGAAAAAAAAAAGAAAAGAATATGTTGTACTGAAGTGTGCTAAACAATTTGTGTATTTTTATGAAGAATAAAGTATTTCCTATGATATATCAAAGAACTAGCCCGGATAAAGGTGAATGTCTGCAAAATTAACTCTTTAAAACTATTCTTTCATAAAAAAAATACGTTAAAATATATAAGCTATGTTAAAATTATACCTAAAATTCATTTGAACAGATTCAGATTTTAAAAAAGGTTTTTTAAATAATAGGACTTACCCTCCGTGTTGATATCCATCACAAACACTCAAAATATTAACTATAAGCCACTATGGATGTGTACGAAAGTGTCACTAAACTGCAACTGATTGACTGTAACGATTTCATTAAACTCAATACCTGACTTCTAACCACTATTCCTTATCAGTTAAGCATTTGACAAACAACCGATTCTTGGAATCTGGAGATTAGGGGTGTTGTTTACGTTTTGCAATTAAGATTTCCTGGAAATGATAACATGAATTTTGTCCACCTAGCATGTTCTAGGCGAAATACTGTGCGATGGTCGCGCACACCCCAAAGCCGACTTCCAAAACACGACACGATGAAGTTAGCCGATTATGCGCGTGCGACCAGCAGCAAGCAAAATGAAATTACCTGATATTGCGATACGAACTCACATCGAAAGCCAGCAACATGAAGATATCTGGTATTACGATGGGCACGCACATTGACAAACAAAAAAGCGCTGTGATTTAGCTAAGTATAATATCTTACGTGCCTGCATACACAAAAACTAGAACACGACAATGACAAGCATTGACTTGACAATGAAACATTTTCCTCGTGTTGGTACCGGGCTCCTTTGTAGAATAGGTCAAATGCCGTTCTGCCAGGCAGGTCGTAAAAGGCAATCGATTGGCTATGCGAGTCAATTCCATCATGGCTACTAGGTGGTAAAGTTCTCCATCGTCTCGCTCGGGTCTGGTAGTATCACCTTACGTATTCCTGTCGCAATAGCGTCAGTGCTAGTCACTATCGTGTTCCGGTTTGGAGGGTAAGGCAGCTGGTAAACTTGTGCACGTGACACTAGAACTCGTCACAAGTTAGCAACGCATCATTAACATCTTTGATGTCTATAGGCGATGATTGACATTTTCCATCAGGAGACCCATCTGCTTGTTTGCATCTGTACCTTATGATATATAAAAAAATGACGCTATTGCGGCAGGACTAAGTAAGGTGGTATCAAATACCCGGGCGACACGTTGCAAAACTCTACCACCTAATAATTAGGATGGTAGTGAAACGCATAGCCAATCGATCGCCTTTCATGACCTGTCTGGCAGAACGGCAGTTGATCTATTCTTCAAAGGAGCTCAGACCAACACTGTTCTAGTAGGTATACTCTTTCATAGTCGAATAAAATATACGCAGTATTTCTTCATCATTACATAGTATAAAACAAAGTCGTTTTCTCTGTCTGTCCCTATGTCCTTATGTCTCTATGTATGCTTAAATCTTTAAAACTACGCAACGGATTTTACTGCGGTTTTTTTAATAGATAAATTGATTCTTGAGGAAGGTTTTTGTATACAAACGTTTCCGATATTCCTACGGGAACAAAAGCTACGCGGGTGAAACCGCGAGCAGGTCGCTAGTTATGTTATAAAAATGAAAGCCTTGACATAACAAGTATGTTTGAATCCAATACGATCTACTTATTCAAACGGATTATGAGCTCAGCTGAGTCAAAGCCGCTTTGCGTGACATTATTAATCTCAGTTCAAGTTCTTTTCACCGCTAAGCTAATATTAAACTCAACGGATGCCGTTTTGTAATCAATGATTTGAGATCTAAGCATTCTTTAATTTACAAGAAAGGCTTAAGTATCGGACTTTTAAAGTTAAAAATATATTTATATTAATAACCAATCCTGCAAAATCCATACTATTAATATAAATGCGAAAGTCTGTACATCTTTTATGCCTTCACAGTTAAACGAACGAGAATTTGACGAAATTTCTTAAGGAGGAAGTTTATGTCCCAGGGATCTTCAAAAATCAACCCTTAAATGATTTAAAAAGGAGATGCAAGTTTACATAAAAAAATATATCGTTGACATGATAGCCAGCATCTATTCTTTTTTTTATGTCATAAGATAGCAAACAAGCAGATGGGTCTCCTGATGGAAAGAGTCAACCACCGCCTATAGAAACCAAAGGTGTTAATGGTGCGTTGCTATCTTGTGGCGAGGTCTAATGCCAGATGCATATGCCCTCCAAACCGGAACACGACAGTGACAAGCACTGACGCTTATGCGCCAGGAACAGGTAAGGCGGTGGTACCAGACCCGGGCGAGACAATGCAGAACTCTACTACCTAGTAGTCACGGTGTTAGTGACTTGCATAGCCAATCAGTCGCCTTTTACAACATGTCTGGCAGAACGGCAGTTGGTCTATTCTGCAAAGGAGTCTATAACGGGTAAAGCTGCGCAGTTCAATTAATATGTAAATAAAAAATTATTCCTACATTTGTCTGTGATTATACTACTCTACTAGATGTGTTTTTTTTCGCAAAAAATCTGAATTTATTAGGGATTTTTAATTAAACAACTAGTTTTATAATAATTGATAGAAAGATTAACTATTAAAAGACGACAAATATGAGTGATTATGTGAATCTACATGCCACCGTCGTGTCTCATTCCTCTAACAATAGCGTCAATACTTGTCATTGTAGTGTATCGGTTTGAAAGCTTATGTAGCCGATAAATTTATCTATTTGGCATTATCTTCCGCCACATTTAAAGCAAGACATCATTATCATCTTAGGTATCATCTTAAAAATCCGCCATTAATCATAATAATAAATCATAGACGATGGTTTCTCTTTTCATCAGGAAAACCATCTGATGGCGAGCTATCCTATGAAATAAAATAGGCACCGAGATATAACAGATCACCACTTGGCTACAGTCTGCTAATACTCAGATGCCTAGACACTCTATTCAGAGATGGACAACTTATAAAAATCATTAAAGTAGACCCTATAATTGCAACGACATTTGTTCAGTAATATTTAACACTAGCTGTTGCCCGCGACTTCGTTCGCGCGGACTTTGTTTACTCTGCACAGCTCTTCCCCCGTAGGTGCTAGCATGATAATATATAGCCTATATGTAGACCCGACCTGTTAGTAATATTCATGCAAAATTTTAAGTAAATCCATGCAATACTTTTTGAGTTTACCACGGACATACTTTGACTTTCCTACGATTTTATTATATGTATAGATATAGATTGTAACAATATACACATGTTCAAGCAATTCCTTTATAGATATTTAGAGACTTTTTAAACATAATCTTCTATAAATGTTGGCTGGGATATTCATATATTACATACATCCAATACATACCATGAGATCAATCAAAATAGATTTAATACTATTATTTTATTTTATCACAGTTGAAATGTCACATTCATCTTGATTGGCTATATTGGTTTTAGAGTATCTACTGTGACAACAGTTATTATTGCCAAATCAACAAAAACCAAATTCAAAATCATATAAAGTTAAGTTTATTCCAGGTAGATTACATTTTATTTATTGCATATAAAAATGCCACAATTTAATTATAAAAATAATATATGTCAGAAAGAACCGATCGAAGCACAATGTAATACTATTTTTTGGGTGAAATGTCAAACTCTATCAAAGATTTTAATCCAAACAGATAAATCGGATTTAGGAATACGGCCATAATGTATGCAAATTACAGACATTACGATAAAGCTAATATTTACATCATATATTTGCCGATTTAAAATTTGAATGTTAATAAGTTATAAAGATAATTCTATCTTTTTTGGGCTCGGTCGGTAGTAAAACAAAGTAAAATTTTTAGATACATTAATTAAGGTAACGGATTTTGGCTTAGTGCTTTTAAATTATTATGATGGGTGAAAGCTTTGGTTTTTATCTGTCCCATCGTTTTATATTTGTCAATAGTAATAGGTGTACGTCCTATCTAAGTGATAGAAGGCATTCTCGAGCTAAAATTGTTATGGCCAATGTGTCTAAGTGGCTGGTGAAATTTATGTTTCAATATTTAGATAATTCAAAATAAAAATGATAATACTGTCAATGAATATAAGATAGACCTATTCCAATAATTTAAACAAGTTGAGCTATCCAATCCATATTAATATTATTAATGCGAAAGTAACTCGGTCTGTTTGTCTCTTTTTCGCGCCTAAACCACTGAACTGATTTATATGAAAGGACAATGACCATAAAAGTATAGGGCGCAGTACAAAAAAAGAGTAGATAAAAAGGCAGAACAACGTTTGCCAGGTCAGCTAGTCTTAAATAAAAACCCATGTTCGAAACATATTATATTCTAATGGCCAAATGAAGTTAAAAATTAAGAGATTTTTTTAAAATATTAATTTCCTTTTTGACGCAAGAGAAAAACCAATACAACGAATGGTCATTCTACTTTGGTATATAGATAGCTTGAGACGGGAGAAAGGATATACGATAGGTTTTATCCCAGAAAACTCACGGGAACGGGAACCATGCGGGACTGTCTATCTTGTAAACCACGGCAACAACGAGTTACTTAGGCTACTTTGTATCGAATTTTTAAGAATCACTAGTGGATTGGAACGCGACCTCACACTGAGAGGATCCGGCGGAAGAAAGTCATTGGGCTTGTCTTTTTTTATCTATTTTTGTACTTATAACTAATGTACAGTAATTATTTCATACACAAAAGTTATTTTAATAATTATAAAGTTTCATTTTTTGTGCAATCAATACTTCTATAATTTACAAAGTTATTTCACCATTTACAAAATTTTATTACGTTAAAATTTTTTTAAGGCGAAGAAAATTTGAATTTTCAACTGAAGAAATTTTCAATTGAGTTCCCAAAAGGAGGAGGTTATTAATTCGGTTTTATGATTTTTATTGAGAATGTTTGTTAGCTCAGAACTCCAGCGTTTATGAACCAATTTTGTAAATTATTTTTTGTTTCGGAGCGTCTACTTCCCACTTGATTCTACTTTATTTTGATAAAGATCTGATTCAGGGTTCCAAATATATAAGAAATTGGGAAGTCGCTTGCTGCAGTTTTTCTGCGTTACAAAAATATTCACTTTTTGAGTTAACATATTCTCTATTTAATTAAATAGAAATTAAAGAAAAAACATCATAATTATGATGTATTTTCTTTTATTACTATGTTTTTGTTTTTTTTGAGTGTCTTAATTTTTCGTGTGTTATAATTTATAGAAACACTTTGGTATACGTTACTTTATAAAACTCAAAATTTATTTAACATCTACTTTTAAACCAGTGATTTTTTTTACATCATAATATAGCAAAAAATCAGATAGGTCTCCTGATGGAAAGAGTCAACCATCGCCTATAGACACCAAAGATTTTAATGGTGCGTTGCTATCTTGTGGCGAAGTCTAATACCACATGCATAATTTTACCGGCTACTTTACCATCCAAACCGGAACCCGACAGCGACAAGCACTGACGCTATTGCGGCAGAAATAAGTAAGGCGGTGGTACCAGACCCGGGCGAGACAATGCAGAACTCTACCACCTAGTAGCCACGATGGTAGTGACTCGATAGCCAATCGGTCGCCTTTTACGACCTGCCTGGCAGAACGGCAGTTGGCCTATTCTTCAAAGGAGGCCGGGACCAACACGGCGAAGATTGTAATTAATTATAATTAAAATATAGCATCGCCAATTCATATTGCATCCAATAAAAGATGCATTATTATAGAACTAGTGAACGAGTTCAGCTGAACGTTAACCATAAATGCTGTAAGCTGATATGCCAAGCTATAATGACCTAAAATATCTATTTATTTTACTGTTTTTATTGTAGTTGTAGCAAATATTATGAACCTTTTTTCTTTATAAAAATGTTAACCATATAAATAGAAATATGCCTATAGAGTTATATACCATAATAATAATAATAACCTTTATAGTATAACCAATAAAGGTTATTATTATTATTATGGTATATAACTCTATAGGCATATTTCCATTTATACATAATACAGTTAATAGGATTCAACATTTTTGTACGATTGATTTAAATAAATGGTTTTTAAAAGACATCACAACTACTCAAATATCGCCTATAGACACCAAAGATGTTAGTGGTGCGTCGCTATACTTGTGGCGGGATGGCAATGCCACCTGCTCTCTACCGGCTACCTTACCTTCCAAATCGGAACACGAAATGACAAGCATTGACGCTATTGCTACAGCGGTGGTACTAAATACCCCGACGAGACGTTGTGGAACTCTACTACATAGTAAATATTATATAACATTATTGTTATTGTCATTATTAAAGTAGTATCGGTGCATGTCGCTAATATTGTGTTCAGGTTTGGAGAGTAAGGTAGCCAGTAAATCAATGCATTTAGCATTTAATTTCTGCCACAAAAAAAAATCTGCCACAATAGCAACGCACCATTAACATCTCTAATGGCTCTCCCTTGTGTTGGCGATGGTTCTCCCTTTCTATCAGAAGAACCAACAGTTTGTTTACTATCCTGTAATATATAAAAAAGCTTATATTGAAGTAGCTATAGGAAAAAAATAATTGCTTGTAAGAATCAGGTTATTATGCTTCAGAAATTTGCTGTACTGCAATTCAGCAACAAACTTCTCAAGAAGTTTTACGTGAAGCGAAATGGTACCGAGTTTCAGTACAACAAGTTACAAAACTGTTATCTAGGAGAACATGTTCTTGTTAAATTTCAGCCAGCAAGCCGAAAGGAAAATTGAATGTTTTGTTTTCGTTAGTGAAATCTCTAGTTAATATTGTTAAGATTATCATAGTTGTAAGTCATTATGGTAAATCATTTACCTAAAACTATACACAATTCTCAATTATTACAATTACATGTGTGAACACGTAAGTCGACGCTCATTCTATCTCGTTCGTTGACAACCTACACTAGCAGGCGCGGATTCAGAGTGCTAAGTGTAAGTGTGAGTCACAAATCTTTTGCCACCGCCGCAGCAAAGGAAGGGGAAATAAAAGGGAGCCACTAAGTCTAGTGTAAGCGATTTTAAAAAACGTGTTACAAAAATTACTATGATAAGAAAAGAAGCTACTCTTGAACCAGCCGTTTATTTTATGTAGTTTGTGGTACGCAATACATTACTTATTTTGTGTATTGCCTTAAATTTTACTTTAAAAAAAACAGCACTGTAGAGTATTGGAATAAACTAATTTACACAAAATAAATGTAAAAAATTGCCAAAAAAGTCAAAACTTTCCAACACTAATTTTCAGCTTTTTTGTCTCAGAATCGTAGTCCAAATCTATGGATTCGACTTTTGTAGACTGTCCCTTGCACGCTATATACTCATATATAGCCTGTCATAGAATATATTATTAATATTAGAATTAATATTAATGATGCGAATGTTTAGATGTTTGGGTGGATGAATATTTGGATGGATGGCAATTCATTGCTTATTATGTTTATTTCCTTAAATGTTGCTACTTTTTAAAAAAGAAGCACTGTGTAAACCAATTTATACAAAGTAAAGGTAAAAAAATCGCCAAAAAGTCAAAAATTTCCAACACTAAATTTCAGCCTTTTTGTCTCAGAATCGTAGTCCAAATCTATGGATTCGACTTTTGTAGACTGTCCCTTGCACGCTATATACTCATATATAGCCTGTCATAGAATATATTATTAATATTAGAATTAATATTAATAATGCGAAACTTTAGATGTTTGGATGGATGTTTGTTACTCGCAAAAACTACTGAACGGATTTGAATGACATTTGGCACATATGTAGATAATGACATGGAATATTACATACACTACTTTTTATTCCGGAAAAATTGAACTCTGCCACCTAGCAGTCACGATGGTAGTGACATGTATAGCTAATCGGTTAGTTTTTACGACCTATCTGGCAGAACGACAGTTAGTGTATTCTTCAAAGGAGTCCGGACCAACACGAGAAGTTTGAAAATTACAATAAGTCGATGCTTATTTTTCCATTTTCATTTATTTATTTAATACTTTATTGAACACTAGCTGTTGCCAGCGACTTCGTCCGCGCGGACTTCGTTTACTCCGCAGTGCACCTCCCCCGTAGGTGATAACGTGATAATATGTAGCCTATATGTTGACCCAACCTGTTAGTAATATTCATGCAAAATTTGAAGTAAATCCTTGCAGTACTTTTTGAGTTTACCCCGGACATACATACAGACAAACAGCCAAAAATATAGTTTTTAGAATTTTTGTGTAATTCTAAAAACTATATTTTTGGCTTCGATGTCGATTGTAGATCACGCCCAGTATTCTTTTAAAAAAATATTCAATGTACAGTTTTGACTTTCCTACGATTTTATTATATGCATAGATTGTACAAACACATACGAAAAATTTTATGAACGGTAGTAGTTGAATTAAAATTCCAAAAAATCACATCAACATGTTATTATGTCTTTATTCACTGTATACTTAAATTCTGAAATCTATTTGACTGTACGAGTTGAACAGTTGTGTACGACGTCATTGTTCTCAAGAGACTAGATTGTATTGTCTCATCGATTGGATCTATTTATAGGTTAGAGAATTCATGTTATAATGCGTGTGGTGTAAGTTTCTTTTACACTACACACACTTTTATTTTAATATTAGTTGTACTCGCGAGTTCGTCCGCGTGGGATTTCTAAAATAAAAGTAGCCTAAATTACTCTCTACTTAGTATTACATCAGCTATCTTCCAGTGGATGTTCCGTCAAAATAGTTCCAACCGTCTTAGAGACTAGCCAGCATTAACAAACAGACAAACAAACATTGTAGTAGTAGAAGTATCTTCACGCACGTATCCCTTAAAAAAGAGTTACAACTAGTGCATCTACGAATAGCTGAAGATACGTAGTCCCGCAATATGATAGGTTGCAAGCCTATGGCCACGCGGGCACTTATCCAATGTCGCGCAACGTTGGTTTTTAGCAGGAAACGAAAAAAAAACGCATCTTTGAATTGCCCGACCCGGGAATCAAACCCGGGATTTTATGTGGTCAACACCGACATCGGACCACTAGACCACAAAAATGTTAAAAAATGTTATTTGGTTATACGTTTTTTTATAATATATAGCTGACCCGGTAAACGCTGTTCTGCCTTTTTAACTACTCTTAACTACTCTATTTTTCCATATTTTTTCACCTTTTAAGCCTTCCCTGGACTCCAACAATTAATTCAAAACCAAAATTAGCCAAATCGGTTTAGCCATTCTCGAGTTTTAGCGAGACTATCGAACAGCAACTGATTTTTATATATAGAAGAAGCTAGCAAACAAGCAGATGGTTCCTCTCGTTCCCACCACTGTAACTTCTGTAAACCAGATTCAACATTGGCAACCGTCCTGATAACCTCTGAGTTACGAGCTCAGGGTGACCTGGGGAAAAGCTACGCTGTCTTGGAACCCGCATCGAAATTAATCAGAAGTGTAAAGGAGGAGTAGGAAAATACATCCCGTTTCCATCCAGTGTAAATGCTCATCATCCTATGTTTATTGCTGTTACACAAACGACATCCTAGCATCAAATGTCATCACCCTAGTGTTAGGCGTTGATGACGCCGCTTACCCCGTGTTGGTTCATGGACTTTAAAGGACAAACCATCTGCCATTCAGCCTGATAGTTCGTCAGTTTGTAAAAAGAGAATGTTTATCTTTTCCTGTCGATATCATCATGGTAGAGTTCCTCCTCTCATTGTCCTCAACGTCTTAGTATTATTGAAATTCTTAGTACTTAATAATCCTAAGCGTTTATTACTAAGCTAAATTTCTTATATTTGTTTCGAAATACTAAGGTTAATTGCTCTAATTAGTAAGTAAAAAAGTATCATCACGCCTGGTTTTCTTGTATGGTAGGTAGAGAAAAGCAAACGTCTTTAGAATTTTAATTCACTATGATTCACTGGTTTGTCTATTAACGTGATGAATTTTGATCCCCATCGCCGCGTTTTACCGACTTTATAACGATTACTGATTATTTCTAGTGATAACTGGGACTAGCGACTTAACGTACTCATCCGAAGAACGAGAATGGTAAGCTTTCACCCGCCAGATGCTAAGTAGGTACTGAGATATTGATTTTTGGAAAGAAAAAAAGACCTCAATAACACTTTTGCCTCACACCGAGATCAAGCCCCGGGACCTTATGATCTAAGCTCTAGTCTATTGAGCTCAGATCATAAAGTCCCGAGTTCGATCGACCCCCTAGACCACGAGGCAGTCCAAGGTTCCCGTTATTAGTACTTTAAAACACTAACGCTTGTGATTCTTAATTAAGCGGTACTGCGTAACTTGACTGCTTAACTCGTTACTGTCGCTTTGGACACATGTTTGGAGGTGGGTCTCGAAGATTTGTTGTTGACATCTGAAACAAAGAATGTTGATATATCGTCTGCTTTTGAACATAGTTTCAAGATATTCTCATGTTCGAATGCAATAATAACATCTGGTTACATAGCGTGACAGATTTTTATTTAGGGTGAGACGAATACAAAGCGTTTCTTACTGTTATATCAGTTTTTAATTGTTCTTTGTATTTGATTGAATCATTTAACTATTCTATAAAGCTTAAAAATGACTACTTATGTATTAATAGATGAAGCAGAAACTTTGTAATCCTTTAAGTTAATCCGTAAGACAAATACGCGAACGGTGGAGAATGAAATTTGGCACATCTGAAGTATATGTTGCGGAGGACTGCAAACACTTTTTTCCAAAATCTATTGTCAAAATTAAAAGAAAATACTTTTTAGTCTATGGTCGAATTTTAAGCGTAGGGTGATCATTAATTACTTTATTATATGCATTAGAAATATACATATTAAATTTAGAAATAAATATATTCGTTTATTTAACATATAATTATTATAATATACACATATGTATATTAAACGTTTTTGGTGAATCCCGGGGAATCACTTTATTTTTCCAGGATAGAAAGTAGTCCCGTCCAGGTTATCGTCTACTTGGGTGTCGAATTTTATTCAAATCTGTTCAGTATTTTTTGCGTGATTGAGTAAAAAACATCCATCCAAACATCCAAACTTTCACATTTGTAACATTAATATATTGATTTTCTTTACGTCTAAGATCTATTGTCAAACTTAAAATAGATTGATTTGCTTACTTTGGGGTTAGATCAGTAAGTGTAATTTGTCCCGTGAATATTATTGAATACAAGCTGACCCGGCAAACGTTGTTCTGCCTTTTTAACTACTCTTTTTTTCAATATTTTCTTACCTTTTAAACCTTACCTGGACTTCAACAATTAATTCAAAACCAATATTAGCCAAATCGGTTTTTCTCGAGTTTTAGCGAGACTAACGAACAGCAATTGATGTTTATATACCTATATGGGTGATTCCGTTCTAACTGTGATATAATGTCAGTACCGTGTCATGTCTATTTTTAGAATTTATTTATAAATTGTTAGTTTTTTTTGTCGTAAACATTAGAATTTATGAGGTAATTAGTTTAAATCATTTATTACGACAAAAAAACTAACAATTTATAAATAAATTCTAGAAATGGACATGACACGGTATTGACATTTAAGTGATATATTGTAAGTTTTCTGTAAGTGGCAAGTTATATTATATGAAAATAATGTTGAAATATGTTTATTATTTTCCAATAAGTACAAAAATTTCATAAATTAATTATTAATTAACGACCTGTGAGAACAAACAATACAGGACATTGAATATCACAGTTAGAACGGAATCACCCATATAGATTATTATATTATTTTAGTCTTTGATAAAGATTTACATTTTTGATAATGGTAATTCGTAACGTCGTTCATTATTAAATGAAATTTGACAATAAGTTTTAAGTACACTTTTTGATATAATAGTTTATACACACTTATAGTTTATACACACATATAATATACACTTTTGATATATAATAAATAACAAATAAGCTGATGGCTCTCCTGACGAAAAGATAAGCCATCGTGTATAGGCACCATAAATGTTATTGGTGCGTTGCTATTAATATCACGTGTATAAGTTTACTAACTTACCCTCCAAACCGGATCACGATAATGACAAGCACTGACGCTATTGCAGCAGGAATAGATAAAGGGGTGGTAACAGATCCGCGCGAGACGATGCAGAACTCTACAACCTAGTAAACGATAGTAGTGACATGTTTAGCGAATCATTTACGAGCTGCGTCGCAGAAAGGCAGATACACTAGTCTTTAAAAAGGGGTCTGGACCATTATGGCGGGCGAAGGATTGGCTACGTCTCACATTCAACGTAATTACAGAATTCTGCAAAATTCCGCGACGTCTTTCCTGGATTTGATATCACCGCCTTACCTATTCCTGTCTCTATAGTATCAATGCTTGTCGTTTTCGTATTTTGGTTTGGAGGGTTAAGTAAATTTATACATGCATATTACCATCCCACTACACGAATAGCAATGCATCGTTAACATCTTTAATGTTTGTAGGTGATTGCTGTTCGTAGTCATCAGGAAAGCCGTCTGCTTTTTTGTTATCTTGTAATATTAAAAGATAATCTTTAAAATATCTCTAAACAGATTTAATATAATTAGCACTAAACACAAAGAATTTTGAGAAAATTTTGTACTTTTAGAACCTGTTTATCTTTCTCAATTAACACTGATTTCCTATCTTTTATTTCACCTTCAAGGCTTGATCTAATCCAAATGAATGTATCTGTTTGCGTTCATGTTTTCTAATTTTGGAGATTGCGTGGGACGGCATTGATTGTTCAAATGAATACTTGAAAAAATGTTAAAGAAAGAAAAATACGTTATTCAACGAATTTTGCTTTAAAATATTTTACACAGAAAAAAGACTAGTTCGAAATTATTCGAAATATATAAAAGGAAACAATACTGCCGAACGGTGTGTTTTTACAGCATTGTGCATTCTGTTCTTTATTCCAATTCACATCAAACTTGTTGTTATTTAATTTACCGCCATTTTGTTTTATTTATATTGTATTGTACATAAATAGAGTTAAAGAAAAATATCAAAATAAAATATGGGCGTGTCCCCGTGTTCGATCAGAATTCCTTAGTTGAATACCATATTATGCCATTCTGCCAGATATTTTTTAAAAAGCGAGCGAACGATACGTATCACTACCATCGTGAATACTAGGTGGTTGAGGAGTTTTGCAATGTCTCGTCCGAATCTTAGTACCACCACCTTACCTATTCCTAAAGCAATGGTGACAATGCTTGTCATGGTCATGTTCCGGTTTAAAGGATAAGGCAGCCGTCAGACTAATGCATGTAGTATATGTGGCATTACATAACGGTTAACAACGCACCATTAACATCTTTGGTGTTTATAGGTCACGGATGACGCTTTTAATCAGGAGAGCCATTTGCTTGTGTTTGCTATCTTATGATATAAAAAATAGGTAATATTGCAAAAGGTAAGCTTATCTCGTACTGAGATTTGAGAGCGTAGAACCCGCAGTAAGAAAAAATGTCATCATTTAAAAAAACATAAGTTTGCCTTTGTACTTTCCAGTGTCACTTTTGTTATATCATAGCAAACAAATAAATGGCACTCCTGATGAGAAGAGATAACCGTCACTTATAGACAGCTGAAATGATAATGGCGTTGCTATCTGCATGGCGAGATGGCAATGCTACGATACACGATGGTGAAAAGTATTGTTGCTATTGAAGCAGGATAGGCAAAGCGGTGGTACTTACTGAACCCAGTCTATACTTTGTAGGTCTTTTAAATAGTAGCCACAATTGTAAGAAGTTTAGTTAATCGTTCAAACTGCTCGGCAGAAAAGCAGATGTTGTATACTTCAATGGGCACCTAAACCAACACTTTATAACATACTAGTGGTTACTGGTTACCCATGCTTACTCGTAGTTCGATCCAAAATCATTATTTTCTTTTGCTCAATTGGTAAAAAAGTAGTAGATATCTCTGTATAGTGTAACTTTTTAATTATAAACGAATGTATAAGGTCAGTTCAGTAGTTTTTGAGTTTATAAATGACAAACAAATAAGTAAAAAGTAGTAGATATCTCTATATAGTATAACTTTTTAAGTATAAACGTATGTATAAGATCAGTTCAGTAGTTTTTGAGTTTATAAATGACAAACAAATAAGTAAAAAGTAGTAGATATCTCTGTATAATATAACTTTTTAATAATAAACAAATGTATAAGATCAGTTCAGCAATTTTTGAGTTTATAAATGACAAACAAATAAGTAAAAAAGTAGTAGATATCTCTGTAAATTGTAACTTTTTAATTATACACGAATGATAATATATAAGTTCAGTAGTTTTTGAGTTTATAAATGACGAAAAAATAAGTAAAAAAGTAGTAGATATCTCTATATAGTGTTACTTTTTAATTATAAACGAATGTATAATATCAGTTCAGTCGTTTTTGAGTTTTTAAATGACAAAAAAATAAGTAAAAAGTAGTAGATATCTCTGTATAGTGTAACTTTTTAATTATAAACTAATGTATTCGATCAGTTCAGTAGTTTTTGAGTTTATAAATGACAAATAAATAAGTAAAAAGTAGTAGATATCTCTATATAGTGTAATTTTTTAATTATAAACGAATGTATAACATCAGTTCATTAGTTTTTTGAGTTTATAAATAACAAACAAATAATCAAACCTTGCCTCTTCATAATATTAATTAATCTATTTGTTAAATAATATTACCTAATCTATATTAAAATTATAAGTAAGTGCGAAAGTAACTCTATCTGTCTGGCTCTTCTTTGCGCCTAAAATACTAAACCGATTTAAATGACATTTGGTAAAAAGATAGTTTGAGACCCGAGAAAGGACATAGTTTTTATCCCGAAAATTCAATGGGAACGAGAATTATGCGAGTAAAACCTCGGGGCTGTATATCTTACAAATTACAGTAATAAAGAGTAACTTAGGCAACTTTTATTTTAGAAAAAAATCCACGCAGACGAAGTCACACGCACAGCTGGTTAGGTACAAACATTTTTCATTAAAATTGAAAAATTTAAAAAATGCGTTACTTTGAATCGAATCCAGGCACATATAAGGCCTTTACCAACAGATACTAGATGTGTGTATAGAAACACGGCAGATGTGCTAACATAGTATCGTTAATTATAAAATTCTTAATTAGACATGACCACATTAAAATATTTATGACTACATTTCCATAATCACATGAGGTGCTTCTAATTTAAACACAAATATATTCCAGGGGCAATTACTCGCAGTAATGTAATATTCTGAATGCCCCTTTGAAAATATGTATTCATATGTTTCTTTAGTCTTAAACATTATTTTATAGTATTTTTTTTTATAGAAAAAGGGGCAAACGAGTAGGAGGCTCACCTGATGGTAAGTAATTACCACCGCCCATGGACAGCCGCATCTCCAAAGATCTTGCAGCTGCGTTGCCGGCTTTTAGGAAGGAGTATGCTCTTTTCTTGAAGGTGCCTAAGTCGTATCCGTTCGGAAATACCCCCGCCGGTAATTTATTCCACAGAGGAGTAGTGCATGGTAGGAAGTGCCTAGAAAATTGCACGGTTGTGACTTTCCAGACATCCAGGTGATGTGGATGGAACTTTGAATTTTGCCGCGATGTCCAATGATGAAATTCAACAGCAGGGATCAATCCAAACAGTTCGTCGGAATACTCTCCATGATAGATGCGGTAAAAGATGCTAAGCGAACTTACATCTCTGCGTAAAGCCAAGGAGTCAAGCCGATTGGAGACAGCTTGGTCGTCAACGATTCGAACCGCTCTCACTGAATGCGATCAAGAGGAAGAAGCTGATACTGTGGAGCTCCCGCTCAGAGGTCAGAACAGTACTCCATGTAAGGGCGAATTTGCACTTTGTAAAGTTGCAAGCAATGAGCCGGTAAGAAGTATTTTTTCACTCTACTGAGCACACCGAGCTTTTTTGAAGCCAGTTTCGCCTTTTCTTCCAAATGATCACAGAACTGAACGTTGTTCGATATGTCAACGCCAAGAATTCCAATATTGGCTGAGACTGCCAGGAAAGTGATTTTAAAACGAGGTGATACGACGAAAGGCGAATTTTCAGCGGCGAATGCCCACAGCTGTGTCTTTGTGGCGTTAAATTGGTCTAAGTTAAATTAGTATAAGATACGAGTAGCATTCAAGCACATGGTAATGCCTTTGAAGACCAGACAATCTGCCGTTCTGCTAGGCGGTTGGTAAAAGCCGAAAGATTGGTCAAGCCTATCACTACGATCATGACTAATATATAGTACAGTTCTGAAACGCCTTGCCCGGATTTGATATCACCCTTTTTCCTATTCCTTACGTAATCGCGGCTATGATTGTTACTGTTATGTTGTGGTTTGGAGTATAAGATAGCCAATAAACTTACGTATGTGGCATTACTATCCTGCCAAGTATTTAGCAACACACCATTAACACCTTTTTTTAACCCCAAACTAAGTAAATTATTGTCTTGTGTTATGGGTGTTAGTCAACGATACTAATACATAGAAATACATATATAAATACTGCAATCCCCGACGGGAACAAGCATTTATGCTCATCACACAAATGCTTGTTCCCGTCGGGAATCGAACCTGAGCCGTATCGATTGCGTAGTCAGGATTGCTAACCACTCGACCAACGGGGTGGTCTCTTTTAACCATCTTTGATGTTTATCTTTTTCCATTAAGAAAGCCATATGCTTGTTATATAACACGATATAAAAAATTTTGCTTTCAGCAACGCTGAATATTGACTAATTTTGTAAAACTGTTTAATAATTTACCTTGAGGTATATTAACCAACTATTTATTCTTGTCAAGGTACATCTATATATATAAAAATCAATCCCTATTTTCCTTTCCACGACATCACGCCTGAATGGCTGGACCAATTTCGGTAATTTTTTTTGTTGTGTTTGTAATTATAAGGAGAAGAATCTTATAAAAGAAAATATTAAGAAAATTGCGCGGAAAATTAGAAAATTTAAGAAAACTTAACCACCATATAAAGTTTAATCCCGTAGACTTATATAAATTAAGTGTCGCGTTGTTTGTCCGCTATGGATTCCTTATATGTAAGGCAAAACAACGTTTGCCGGGTCAGCTAGTTTCTTATAAAAATTTCGCGTTTTAAAACTGAAATTAAAATGTATCGCGAAAACGCTCTGGACTGTCACGGCATCCTGACAGACCGTCGTGGTAATAGCTACATTACATACTCCGGGGTTTCTACAAGAATAACATTAAAACGATGTTTTATCGCAGCATGACGTCTCGGTTCTACATTTAGTGTTGATCCCGGGCCTCTTTGAAGAATTGACCAACTGCCGTTCTGCTACGCAGGTCGTAAAAGGTGACCGATTGACTATACGAGTCACTACCATCGTGGTTTCTAGGTGGTGGAGTTTTGCATTGTCTCGCCCGGGTCTGTTACTACCGCCTTACTTATTTCCATATTTTTCCAAATTTACGTACTTAAAATATTATAAACCTTATCTTCACTACATAGTATAAAACAAAGTCGCTTTCTCTGTCTGTCCCTATGTCCCTATGTCCTTATGTATGCTTAAATCTTTAAAACTACGCAACGGATTTTGATGCGGTTTTTTTAAATAGATAGATAGTTTCTTAAGGAAGGTTTAAGTATATAAACCTTGTAAAATTTAGCTGTGCCAAATTTCATACTCCACCGTTCACGCAATTGTCTTTAAAAAGGGTCCAAAGTTTTTCCTTCACGTATTAATTTATATCTATATATATAAAAATCGATTGCTGTCCGTAAGTCTCGCTAAAACTCGAAAACGGATGAACCGATTTGGCTAATTTTGGTTTTAAAATATTCATGGAGGTCCAGGTTAGGTTTAAAAGGTATAAAATTTAAAAAAAACGGAAAAGTAGACACAAAGTTGTCGGCGTCGGGAAGTGACGACCCCATCGCCCACCGGAGGGATAATATTCTTTTTTGAAATTATTCCACCGGTGCAGTCAGTCAAAAAAATACCACTATATACCACTACCTAGGGTATATAGTGCTACCTAGGGCGATACCACTACCTCACTTAAAACCAACGTAAAGTAACAGCTTTGCTGTTGCGTTTCGTTTGGTCTGTGAGGTTCCCGGAGGCCCTTTTCCCCCTCCCCCTAACACTATGGAAGCGCAATTTAAAGGTAGTAGGGGGTACCACTAGCGTAAGCGGGGGAGAATCCCCCTCTGGACATCCATGTTCAGGGGTTTGTAATCAGCCTAATCATGGATGCCCAGGCTGCCCTTCGTACTCTGGGGGGGGGGGGGGGGGGGGTACACAATTGCGCTCCCAAACTTCGCTGCTCGGGACAAATCGAACAGACATCGACATCTACCACACTCCACGTGGATTATACTAATATTAGGGGTCTTCACTCAAACCAAAATGCCGTCCACTACCACCTTGAGACGGCTAAGCCGGCTCTGTTCTTTTTAACTGGGACGCAGATATCTTCTCCGGCTGATACCGGATATCATATCTCTCCTACCCGGGGTACAAATTCGAGCATTCATTTGTACCCCGGGCGGGAGTTTGTGCTTATGTCAGAGAGGATATCTGCTCTCGACGTCTCAGCAGCATTGGAGGCTATAGGGACCCATCCATCCTCTGGCTGCGTGTAGAGTGCGACGACCATCCCCGCATCTGTGCGTGCCTCTACAGGTCCCATAGCGGAAATGCTGAAGTGGACTGGCCCGTTGAGCACCTTCAAACGGCTGTAGATTCCGTGTTGCAACACGGAACTACGCTGAGATCGTGATCTTAGGCGATTTTAATGCCCACCACGCCGAATGGCTGTGTTCACGCACTACCGATCATGCGGGGAGGTCTGTTCACGATTTTGCCTTGGCATATAGTCTAACACAATTGGTAACCACGCCTACGCGAATTCCTGATGTGGACGATCATACGCCTTCACTGCTGGACCTTCTGCTGACCTCCCATCCGGACAATTATCAGGTATCTGTGGACGTCCCTCTTGGTACGTCAGACCACTGCCTGATCCGGAGTAAAGTGCCGGTTACGCGCCTATCACGGCCTCCTTTTGCAGGCTGTCGTCGCGTTTGGCACTATAGGTCAGCAGATTGGGATGGGATGCGGTCTTTTTTAGCGTCCTACCCATGGGGGCGGATGTGCTTCTCGCTGGATGATCCGAGTGTCATTGCTGACTCTATCGCTGATGTGGTGCTGCAGGGCATGGAACTTTTCATTCCATTTTCTGCGGTACCAGTTGGTGGTAAGTCTCAGCCTTGGTTTGGTCACTCCTGCAAAACGGCTTCACGCCGAATGCAGGAATGCTACCGGGCTTGGGCTGCAGCGTCGACATCTCATGATGAAAAAACCAGCGCGTTACGTAAGGAGTACAATTCCGCTTCGAAGTTCTTCAAAAGAGCTATCGCCAAGGCAAAATCTGAACACATTGGCAGAATTGGTGAGAAATTAGTTCGCCTTCCTTCGGGAACTCGTGCGTTCTGGTCTCTCGCAAAGGCTGTCTTGGGGAATTTCTCACAGCCCTCTCTTCCACCCTTACACGGAGATGATGACTCTCTGGCCCATACCGCAAGGGAGAAGGCCGATCTTTTGGGCTCGTTCTTTGCGGCCAACTCGACTCTGGACGACCAAGGAAATGCACCGCCTACCATCCCGCAGTGCTATAGTTCTATGACGGAATTAAAATTCTTGCAGTCTTCCGTACGTAAAGCACTTGTTTCCTTGGACGTCCTTAAGTCGAGTGGACCGGATGGCATCCCTCCGATTGTACTTAAATCATGTGCTCCAGAGCTGGCGCCAGTACTAACACGCATATTCCGGTTCTCCTACTCACTCGGCGTAGTACCGATTTCATGGAAGACAGCTTTAGTGTATCCCATCCCTAAAAAAGGAGATCGCTCTAATTCGTCTAACTGTCGGCCGATAGCCATAACCTCCTTGTTCTCCAAAATTATGGAGACAATCATCAACTCGCAGTTCCTCAAGCATTTACAAGAGCACCAGCTGATTAGCGACCGCCAGTACGGTTTCTGTCGCAGCCGCTCAGCTGGTGATCTTCTTGTATACTTAACACATCGGTGGGCGGAAGCAGTTGAGTCCAAGGGGGAGGCATTGGCAGTTAGTTTGGACATAGCGAAGGCCTTTGATAGGGTATGGCACAAAGCGCTTCTGGCGAAGCTGCCTTCCTATGGGCTTCCCGAGAAATTATGCAAGTGGATCACCAGTTTTTTGGCTGATCGGAGCATCAAGGTCGTAGTTAACGGTGCGTGCTCTGACCTTAAATCTATCAATGCTGGTGTTCCACAAGGCTGCGTGCTATCACCGACACTGTTCCTTCTGCATATCAATGACATGATGCGAATTCGCAACATACATTGCTATGCAGATGACAGTACTGGTGATGCTACATACTCCGGCCGAAGCGGTATTTCTCGGGAACACGTTGAAGAGAGCCGAAACAAGCTTGTGTCCGAAGTTGAGAATCGACTAACTGATGTCTCGGAATGGGGTCGTCAAAAAAAGACACAGCTTTGCGTGTTTTTCGCTAAAAAGACACCCTTTGTCGTGTCACCTCGATTTGGGGATACTCTCCTGACAGCCTCAGCTAGTATCGGGATTCTGGGAGTCGACATATCGAATTACGTTCAGTTTCGCGGTCATTTGGAAGGTAAGGCTAAACTAGCCTCCAAAAAGCTCGGTGTGCTCAGCAGAGCGAAACAGTACTTTTTGCCGGTCCATCGCCTTCAACTTTATAAGGCACAGGTTCGGCCTCACATAGAGTACTGTTCGCATCTCTGGGCCGGAGCTCCTCAGTACCAGCTTCTTCCTCTTGATCGCATTCAGCGTAGAGCGGTTCGAATCGTTGACGACCAGGCCATTTCGAAACAGCTTGACTCTTTGGCATTGCGCAGAGATGTAGGTTCTCTCTGTGTCTTTTATCGTATATATCATGGAGAGTGTTCCGACGAGTTGTTTGGATTAATTCCTGCCGCCGAATTACACCATCGGACATCGCGTCAAAACTTGAAGTTCCATCCTCACCATCACGATGTCTGGAAATCCACAACTGTGCGTTTCTCTCGACACTTTTTGCCTCGCACTACTTTGTTGTGGAACTAATTACCGGCAGGGGTGTTTCCAAACGGTTACGACTTGGGGGCCTTCAAGAAAAGAGCTTACTCATTCTTAAAATGCCGGCAACGCAACTGCAAGACCTCTGGTATTGTGGATGTCCGTGGGCGGCGGTGATCACTTACCATCAGGTGCACCTCCTGCTCGTTTGCCCCCTCTTCTATATAAAAAAAAAAAAACAACCTTTGCCAGGTCAGCTAGTAATATTTACACACACACACACACACACACACACACACACATATATATATATATATATATATATATATATATATATATATATATATATATATATATATATATATATATATATATATATATATCAATTGCTGTTCGTTAGTCTCGCTAAAACTCGAGAACGGCTGAACCGATTTGGCTAATTTTCGTTTTGAATTTATTGTTGAAGTCCAAGGAAGGTGTAAAAGTTGAGAAAATACAAAAAAGTGTAGTTAAAAAGGCAGAACAGCGTTTGCCGGATCAGCTAGTACATATATACATATTTTAGTTTTTATTCCTCCATATCATAATTAATCATTAGTAACATAGAAACTAAAAGATATTCAATTCGTTCTAAGTGGAAGCTAGTCTATTATTTCGATTTTTTCTCTAAATATTTTCTCTGTCCATTTTATGAAGCTATTAATCCCAACAAATTGTTACCTACAATTTATTCCTCTGTAGAACAGAAACCTTTGTTATAACTTCAATAAAATTCACATTACCTTATCTCGTATCTATCGAAGAAAGCCGCTTACCTGTCTTGAGGCAATTTCGCCGTCCACTGACTCCAGCAAAGGGAACTAACTCTAAGAAGCTCTTTGTGTAACCGCCTATTGCATTGTCACTGCTGTACAAATATTCTTGTAGAATATATGTACAAAGATCCTCTTATTCAAACGAGGAATCTTGACTCCGTCACGTAGTAACTTTGATACTGTAGTATAAGATCTCTGAGAATAATAGGATAAAAATTTCTTTTATAGATGCCTTGGCCAACTATTGCGGGCGACGGTGCGCGATACTAATAATACAGTTATAATCAATCCCTTAGAAATTTATGCTAGCTATCGATATAAAATAAAATAATAATCAATATCATTACACTGGTTTCCTTGTTGAGAGGTAGAGCGAGGTTATGCTATTTGACGTATCTATTGAATCATTTTTCGATTAATAAGATGAATGATTTGATAAGATCAAATTAATTTGAAATAAACAAAAGCTGTAACTGAACTCGGTTCCACTTTCTTGTTCCAACTTTGAGGGTTTGATTTAACCCCAAAGTAAGTTTTCGTAAAAATTAAATAAGTAAGGTTTTGCTTAACGATACTAATACATAGAAATAATTAGGTATATAAATAATCAAATATATTTAATAACCACCAAACCTAGGAATACAAAAATTTATGCTCATCAATCACACAACTGGTAATCCCTGTCGGGAATTACACCCGTGTCCCTTGGATAGCGTATTCAAGTTCGTTAACCACTCGACCAACGAGGCGGTAAATTTACGCATGTGGCATTCTACCCCGCCACACGAATAGCAACGCACCGTTAACATATTTGATGTCTATAACTGATTCATATCTTTTTCCACCAGAAGAACCATCTGCTTGTTTGCTATCTTATCAACTAAAATAAAAATAAAAATATAATAAATATTTTAAGTGATCTTAACCAAAGATATAACAAAAGAAATAAACATTATACTACAAAAGGTAATTACATTACACGGGATTATACCACTGCGGCAACTTTCACAAGAACTTATCAAATTAAGTATCATTTAGCGGTTTAGTCCACCAGCGCTAGGTGTACTGTCCTTAATCGCGAGTCGGCTTCATTTTATGCGCGTAATGCGATATTAAGTGATGGTTTGGAATCGTCGTAATACATCTCTAAAACTACTTTCGGGGTTACTACACTTTTATCGATAGGAGGGATGCGCTGTGCTCCCGGTTGCATAGGTACCACCATCTTGCTTGTTTATTCCGTGAAACAGCTTTGCTGTGTTTCGGAGAGAAGTGCAAGATAGGCAGTGTAATTAATGGCACCGAGACTAAACATCTTATGTCTTAGGATAGGTTACCTGGGCTAGTTCCAGGTAAACTAGTTTATGTTCATTAGCGACGTCGACCACTTACCATCAATTAGGTGGCACGGCTGCCATTTCGCCTATAACATAAAAAAATAATGTACGCTCAAAGTATATTAAGCGTCACATTTTACAACAATATACGTATTTTTTTATATCATAAAATAGTAAACAAGATGGATAGAATCAACCATCGCCTATAGACACCAAAGATGTTAATGATGCATTGCTATCTTGTGGTGAGGTCTAATGTCACATGCATAAGTTAACCGGAGTTAAAAAAAGGACCTGGACCTGGACCTAGGACCTGGTTCATAATTCATAAATTACAATATTTTATGCTTTGGTCTTCCCGGTACCTTGCGGATGTCCATGGGCGGCGGTGATCCTTATCATCAGGTGCACCATCTGCTCGTTTGCCCCCTCTACTATAAAAAAAACCTGCATCTGTTAATCATATTGTATATTTTTATCGCCTCTGTGGCCTGGTAGTCCAGTGTTGGTATTGACCAGATGAGATTTCGGGTTTGATTCCCGATTTTAGTGCGATTCAGTCAATGCAAAAATGTATTTTTCCAGTTTTATGATAACAACGATACCCGCCATTGGATAAATACCCAGGTGGCGATAGGCTTACCACCTATCACATTGTGGGATTAAGTGTCTTCAGGTAAAGTTTTGATGCATTGTATTTCTTCGCTTTAAACGTTAGAGAGGGAATACACTTTATATCATTTTAGAAGCG
The DNA here is from genome assembly GCA_036924255.1 of Apodemia mormo. Lineage (NCBI taxonomy): Eukaryota > Metazoa > Arthropoda > Insecta > Lepidoptera > Riodinidae > Apodemia > Apodemia mormo. Next base: position 10,335,726 of record JAUPFN010000013.1, on the reverse strand, counting down.
AACAATTTACAAGACTTGTAAAATGTTAGCTTACAATACAATATTTTGTAAAATATTGTATTAATATTAATCGAAAAACTTTTCAGAATCCTGTATATTATAATTTACAAGACCTAACCTATTCCATAATACCCCACACGGCTATGCTCTCTTGATATTTTTTTCAGTCATCAGTCTATTTTTGTATGAAGAGCTACAATTAATATTTCTATTTTTGAAAATTGTACTGCTTTTTTTGGCGTTACAAAATTTGACTAGTTTTTAAAATATATATACCTTCCAAACTTAAACCATACAGTTCTCATAGTCTCCGAGTAAAATGATTGTGACATACGGATGGACGGACAAAGGGCCAAAGGAACGTACAGACAAACTGATAGACTGATAGATGGATATGATGAAATTATAAAGTAAAGGTAAAGTAAAGTATCTTCACGCCCGTATCCTCGAAGAGGTAGGCAGAGGTACAACAAGTGCACCCACGATTAGGTGAAGATACGACTACTTGGTCCCACAAAATAATGGTAGATAGGTGGCTAGCCCATCACTAATCAGGCACTTTCCAATACTAGGCAACATTGTTATTATCAGAAAACTGAAAAACACATTTTTGTAATTGCCCGACCCAAGAATCGAACCCGGGGCCTCATGTGATGCGCCGGCCCACTAGACCACAGAGGCGGTGAAATTATAAGGGTTCCGTTTTTTGACATTTCAATTCGGAACCCTAAAATAGGAAGCAAATTTCACGCTTACGTTTTAATATTGGTACCTACGGAATATAATTTACCCAAGACGTACCGATATTATGCTCTGCTGAAAATGTACAACGAATATACTATGTCGAAACACACATTATGACCAAAAATATGTTGCTGCTATTAAAAATATTGTGGGTATTATTACCACATATAATTTCTACAGCATATTATTGAGAGTATTTTTATGTGCTTTAAAACTTTGGAAATTCTAGCTAATTGCATCTAAAAATCATAATATTTCTTTTTATTTAATCGGAAACCTAGTGGAGAAAGCTGTTATTTATTTATTTAATACTTCATTGTACATATAAAACTAACACAATTTTATTTGTGGAAATAAAACAAAATGAGAACTTATCTCTTGAAGATATTTCTTCCAGCAAACCCAGAAGAGGGAGATTGGGTGAAAGAAACGTAGAATAAATGTTTACAAATTATTAATATACAAATATACAATACACAAAATAACAACAAATATTACGTAATAACAATAAATATTATCAGGCATTTTGTAAAACGCGAGAGAAGGCTAAATTTGTTATTACTATTATAACAACTATTTAGAGGATAGAGTTCTTTAGTCTGGCTCGATTTTATTAACACCGCCCTATTTAATTCAGCCGAAATAGTTTTTTTCCTCGTGTTCTCATTTCCTTCAAAGGTAAGGTAGCTCGTATATTTACGTATGTGGCATTATTAAGGCATGTTTGAAGTCTGCATGCGATGGTAATATCTTTCTATCATCTGCTTGCTTGTTTTCAAAAATGACACATGATATATTTTGCAATACTTTTATTTTATAATTTAGAAGTTTAATTTCACCGTTCAAAAATGACGTTCATGTTTAAAATTTATGTACTAAAGTTATTTGTCTGCATTTGGGTTACCGATTTACTTATGTGTAACAAATTTCAACTCAATCAGTCCAGTAGTTTTTGAGCAAATTGAATACGTCTGAAAGTCGGAGATCCAGAAAGATTGATAGGCACCCGAGTGACCCTATTTGTTTTTTTCCGGTATCCCAAAAGATACTTAATTGTGATTAAAAATAACATAAGTACATATTTAGTTAAATAACCCTAAATTCATTTTTAACCTTCAAATATAGTAAACATTAATTATTACGGCCACATTAATAGTCGATGCGTTTTTAATTATAACACCCACGATAAGAATCTTATTTACCAGGTGTGGCTTTGTGCTTATACAATACGAAATGACTGCACTGTTTCCTCGGGTCTATTAAAACAATTTAGTAGCCTTTGTCAGAACACATTAGAGCAGAAGTTGTAAACCTTGAGCATGTGTATTTAGAAAGAAAATTCAGAGTATCGTAGACATAAAATTGCAAATCATATGTTTTATGACATATTTGTTAATATGTCCTAAAACATATTTAACGATATTATTTTTAATCATTGAACTAACAATTCCGCCAGTTTTAATCTTAGTTATATGAACGAAGCTTTACAAAATCTCCGAAGGTCATTTATGTGAAAATATTTTATTACTTCAGAGAAGTTTTCTTAAATCTATAACAAATAACTCAATTTTACTTTGAGTGCACTTTTTTATATAATTATAGATGTATTGTTGAGTGTACATATAAAATAATAATAATCAATTTAAAAAAATAAACTAACTTCAAATATTTGTCAACTACACCCATATCTCAAAAACCACTAAGTTGGAATATACCTAATTTAAACAAAAAGAATTATCTGAAAGTGTCTTTAGGATCCCGAAAAATTCATAGACAAATATACAAATACACAAACATACATAAACGAAAAGTACACGTGCTTGGATGCCTAAATAGATCGTCATACTCAAATATTATCCAATTCCAACAATATTACATAGGTACATATAATATAAAACTGATACCCCTCCCCCGTTTCTCGTCAGTTGATAATATGTAAAAAAGTGAACTAAAAATACAAGTGAGTTTATTCGTAATATTTTAAAATGCAGTTTGACCAACTGCCGACAGTGAAAAGCATCCAATTCACCTAAAAATTAAGTAACTGATTGGATTTTTATAGTACGATTACACTAGATAGCGTAGCTTTTAAAATAAACATTTTAATTAAAAAATATTAAATACAGTAGCCGTGCTTATTACTCAGATCAACGAGGATTGTTTATAAATTAGCAATGGTAAATATTATGAATCTCGCTTAGCAACGAAAGACACTATTATCCCGAAGATAACGTAGAAGAGAAGGTACATTTTGTAATTTTGAACCATTGGTAGTGTAATAATTATGAACGTGTGTGAAGATGTTAGATTGCTTTTGACTTAATCAAACCATAACAGTTAGACGGATTTACGTAAAATTATGAAATAGTTAAAACATGTCCTTACTTTTCATCCTAGGAAAAGAGAAGATTTTCTTTGAGTTTAAAAAAAATAGATATCACATCGCAAGTTACGGAGCGAAGCTAAATGCATACTTTACTCTGTGTATTGTTTAGGTATTATGTATTTGTATAGCCATTACCAAAAACATATCTGCATTACCAAAATTTGCATTATTAGTGTGATTCTTAACATTTAACAACTTACAATTTTTAACAATTTTGTTGGTTTGAATGTAATTTAACAAAAAATAAGAATATGGCAGATACTAAACTCAATACTCATTTTTGTTATGAAAAAAATTTTTGTATAATATAATTATCTCGAATCATAATTAATTTCCATACAATTATACCTACTGTAAGTTATATATTGCACAAGTGACATTAATACAAAATTAAAATAATGTAATTTCATGTAAAAATGTTTAGTGTCTCTGCTTTTGACATACAAGAATATGGCGCCCCGTTGCGATACATAATGAGATAAAATATAGCTTTGTAATAAATGAAGCTATCACCTTACAAACATATGGTGAAGGAAAAGTGCTTTGTATTGTTAACATTTTTTGCCAATTTATCATATTGTTTTTGATTCTTTAAATCCTGTTCGGATAGCTGATATTCAATATACTTTGGATAAGGATCGAAGGATTGAAATTTATGTATTCGCTATCAAATAAAGTAAGTAATTAATAAATATAAATGCATAACAATAATCTCTTACGAACTATGTACTTTAAGAATTTTATGAACTCCTAGAATTCATTGCGTCACAGCTGTTAGCATAAAACTTAAAACTCTACAATAGCGATTTTAGACTTTTGGGTCAAGTCTTTCTTATGTTGCTTCTAATCAGATTTCAAAAAAGAAGGTTTGGATTAATTATAGTCATTAAGACCAGTTCCTATGAAACTGTGTTTCCTTGATAATTTTTTAAATAATAGTCCAGAGGTAGAGGAGGAACGCAGAGCATTCTCTTACTACATGCAAACTGAAATTTAAAAAGATTAATTATTAATGCTTATCTTTAACAAGATTTACACTTACGTTTTAGTATGTACTTAAAAACTATATTTGAATATATCACTAGACAAATTGCGGGAATTAATCTAACTTCAAATTAAGCAAAGTAATTACTTGTGTTGTTGGATAATTTAACGATGGTAATTCAAATATGCATACCGAAATATTATGGGCTTTAAATAATATCCAAGCCCAGTGCGGCGCTATAATTAATGGACATCACTCATCATACAAACGCTTGTCCTCATTGGAAATCGTACCTAATTCCCATCGAATGCGTAATCAGGATGTCTAATTACACGACCAATAGGGCGATTGTTATTTACTAAATTGAAAAACGTATAATGAAATTCTAGTAAACCTTTATTAGAATCATACTAACGAATGTATATTTTTAGCACATAAAATTTACACCTACATACATATAGGTAAACTAGGAGGAGGTAGAGATTTACAAAGTCTTATCCGGATTTGCTACAACTGCTTTACAAATTCCTGTCAATGCCTGTCGTGTATAGGTTTGAAGGGCCAACTTTACCGAAGACTTTATTATAAATGTGTCATTACTTCCACTTTTTTGATAATAAAAAAAAAAAGATGGATGACAACGCACCATTATCTCTCCATGCACCCAAATGCACATAATAGTTATTGCAGTTAAGATGTTTAAGTGCAAATGGATACATATATATATATAGTCCCCGTAGTAGGAAAATTAATTGAGTCCGATTTTAGCGATATTGACTTGATTTCCAATATCTAATTTAGTTATAGTAAAAGAAGAGTTCAGTTTGTTAAAGATAATCAGGTCCACAAATAATAAAATTACCTACAGTAAAATTGTCTCACATTTTTAACAAATGTACATTAACTAAAAAAAAAAATGGTAAAATGCGTTTGTCTCAGAACTACAAAATCAGAGTTACATCTTTTTAATTGAGGTTTCCGGCGACTGGGACCGCATAAACTGGAACCGCGGTCCCAGTTGCTGGATTGATTTAATTTTAATATTTTTCTGCTGGCGACTCGGACCACGCATAAATTAATTTAAAAATCTATTGTTCAATTCAAAACTAGTACAGTCGAACAAAAATATGTTTAACGTAAAATAAAAACAACTTTTTGATTCATAAATATAACTTTTTGATTCATAAATATATATTTATATAACTTCAATAAAAGCACAGTTTTTTTTAAATTTTGTATTAAACAAGTAAATCATGCTGAAAATGTTTAACAATTTCTAACAATTAACAATAACTAAATAATTTGACCGCTCCTTGAACCGACGGAGCTCGGGTGCGATTCCTACAGGGACAAACATTTGTGTGATGAGCATAGATGTTTGTATTTCTGGGTTTGGTTTCTGATTTTGGTATCTATATTAAATATTAAACAAATATTTTTGAATTAAAAAGTTTTTCTTTCATTATTAATTTAAATATATTTTTGTTTGAGTGTACTGTATAAACTTGAATAATAGATTCTTTTATTAATTTATGCGTGGTCCGAGTCGCCGGAAAAAAATTAAAATTAAATCAATCCGGCAACTGGGACCGCGGTTCCAGTCAATGCGGTCCCAGTCGCCGGAAGCCCCATTTAATTTTCCAACTACGGGGATGCTATATATATATATATATATATATATATATATATATATATATATATATATATATATATATATATATATATATATATATATATATATATATATATATATATATATATATATATATATATATATATATATATACACTCGTTTGTATAGTCGCGACTCTTCTTGGAACAGACAATGTACCAACGTGAGTCGGTTGGCTGAACGTCTAAAGTTACATGAGGCAAATGTAGCATTACGTAATCAGTACGTTGTAAATTTATGTTATATCTAAAATACTAATTAGTTGCTCCAGGCAACGGAGGAGGCGCGCTATAATTGCTACATGCAATTACTCCTATAATAATGATTTAACTAAAGAATAACAATTCTCTAACAATGTCACAATGCAAACAATGACAACGCAAATGCGACGCGTTAAAACTAACTACTGTTATGTTGATACTTGAAATCGTGACTGCGGTAGGCAGTAACCATTTACTGCCTTTTATTAAGCTAACTTCAAGTGAAAAGGTTATTACACAGATGGTTAGTCAGATTAAAACTTTAAAAAATAAGGATTATTATGTAGATGTAGGAAAGTGAAGGTTGATTTGAATTTTATGTACATTTCATAGATAACGAAACACGACTCCAAACTTAAACATGTTTAGTAAAGGCGTAATAGCGTTTTGTATATGTCAGAGACATTATCAAATAAATAAAAAAAAAATATATATTACTGAATAAATTACACGAACTGATCTGACCCCAAAGTAAGCAATATTTTTTTGAGTTATCGCAAGTAAATTATTTGCTCATGATAGCTTATATCACAAGCAAATTATTTACTTGTGATAACTTACATCACAAGCAAATTATTTGTTAGTCAACGATACTAATACATAGAAATACATATAAAAATACTCAATGATATATTGTCTTAAAAAATAAAATTATTGCTGTATTTTAAAATACTACAGTTTGCTACAAAATTAAGTAAAATTAAACTAATATTTCCAATTTTCAAAGAAAACATAATTTAAAAAATATTACAAGCTACCAATAAAGCTTGTATTAATCCGGGGCCTTCTCGAAAATGGTGCTTACTGCTAGGGATCTCGTGAAAGGCAATAAAATGCAAATACTTTTCAGCAAGATAGTTACCACTTACTAGGTGGTAGAGTTCTACAATGACTCGACCGGGTTTTAGTATCACTGCCTTACCTATTCCTGCTGCAATAGCGTCGATGCTTATCGCTGTCGTGTCTCGGTTTGGAAGGTAAAGTAGCCAGTAAACTTATGTACCCATTGACATTTCATTCCTGCCGCATGGATAGCAACACTCATATCCATAATCATATAATTGGCCTACTTTGTGGTAGGGAACGATTTGTGATAAAATAAATTCGTTGATAAAAGGTAAACAAAATGTTTTAAATAACCAAACATCACATAAATACAGATTAAAATAATTTTCAATCAAATTAATTATTCACAATTTGTTTTTCTATTTACCTATAAAAGGCTATTAAACATTAAGTATCTTCACGCCCGCGTCCCTGAAGAGGTAGGCAGAGGTACAACAAGTGCACCCACGATTTACCGAAGATACTTGGTTTCACAATGTGATAGGTAGCAAGCCTATCACCAACCGGGCACTTTCCAATCTCGGGCAATGTTGCTTTTATCAGTAAACTGAAAAAAACATTTTTTAGAACCAACACTGGACCACTACACCACAGTGGCTTTTAAACATTATTATATTTATTCTATACTTTCCATCGTCGGCAAATGGTTGGTGAAATTCCATTATTGTAAAATGATTTACTATACACTTGTACTTTAATTTCATATCAGAATTTGGCGCCGTTGATTCGTACCGCAGAAAGGTCATAGAGATGGAACCAGCGGGCCAGCTTTTGTCAGAATGACGTTATAACTGTGGAGGTTGATGACGTCACACAAGGACAAGGAAGGGGAAAAGGAAGATCTTCCCAGCCAGGCAAGGTGTACTGCCTGGGGACCGAAGTCCATTTGAAAAGCGTTGAAACTTGTATATAGTGTGTACAAAATAAATAATTGTGATATCGCGATTCAGGGTTTTATTTTAAATTTCATTTTATTCTATTTTTTATAATTTTTTTTGGTAGATTTTGTAGATTGTTTGAACCGCTACAAAAACTTTATTTTTGTATATCACTCACTCGGTTTCACTTTTTAAGCATCTTCAGGATGTAATATACTACATCCTGTGAGTATATTACATCCCGAAATGCTTAAAAATTGAAACCGAGTAAGTGATATATAGATAAAAGTTTTGATGTGAAATTAAAGTACACGTGATTAATCAATAGTGTTACAATGATTATATTTTGTACAAAACTAGTTGTCAATTATCAGGCTTTAATACCCCAAATTGTTTAAAATAAGCACTTACGATACAATACGATATGATTCTTAGAGTGATAATGAATAAAAGAATATATTTATGAAAGATGATATTTATGAATCAACAAATAATAAACCTTCAATAGACCACCTAGAGCTTTTTTGTCGTCAGAAAGTAAATATCATATTATTATGCTTCAAATTTAAAAACAACAACCTTAAATTTTTCCAAACCGACCAATTTAACTCCAAGTGTTTCCTAAAACTATTTCAATAATTTAAAGATCTTATTATAATACCCGAATACAAATTACGTGTTTAAAAATTTTAAAGTGCGCACCTATTTTATTTATACAACTATTCAAGTACGGAACACACAAAATGTCAGACTTTAAATATTAGTAGGGATTACGCTAAGCGCCCACACACATGCTAGCGGAACGTGCTCGGCGAACAGAAAAAAATATAAAACACAAAAGGGGAACGAAAACAATTTGTCGCACTAGAAAAATGTCACGTAAGGTCTTCAGTTTGATTGTGGAATGGAATCCTACGATTTCTCATTACTAGATTTTTCCCCTTAAAACCTGCAGCTGAAATCAAAAAAATGTATAAGGGTCTACAAAAAAAACACCATTCGTTCCCCTAATGACGTTCCGAAATGTAATCTACTGATAAGCCTACAAGGAGGCTGCTCATTTTTATTTTGTCCATTCCCCGTGGCTTAAGTATTTGAAATTTGGTCCAAGTTTTAATAATTTGATTTATTATTTTTTACTATAATCTTAATAAAAGCTGTTAAGTAATTACTGTAGGGTTTCATACCTAAAGGGTGACAAACAGAATCCCATTTATATGCCTATGTAGTCTGTATTTCTGTTTGTCTGTCACAGATCTCTATCTCTTGAACAGATATTGATAAGTAATTGAAATTTTCACAAAATGTGTATTAATATGGCTGCTTTCACAACAAATAATAAAAATAAGTTTCCTCAATCAATATTGCTCTGCTATACGGAACCTTATGTGTGCGAGTTCGACTCGACCTTGACTTTTTAATTTATAACTATACTATAAATGTGATGGAATAAAATTTTATTTTGTTTTTGAAACTATCCATTTTTGGAGCGTTTTGAAAAAAAATGTGAGTAGAATTTAATAGACGCGTGTTCCTGACAGTCGACAGCCAAAAAACTTGATGAAGTTAGCTGATATAACGATGCGTGTGCACACCAGCGACCCAGCGAAGCCAACAGAGAGTTGTATCTTAGATAAGTATAACTTCTCATGTACATACTAAACGTTTGTACGCATTATTAGTAGTACGTACAAAGGTACGTACAAGGTGCGTACAGAAAAACATACAATTTTAATTAAATTATGAGATCATTAAAAGATCAAAAACGAATATTCTTTACCAGTGAGATGTGCTATGACTTAATCTTTTTTACCTTAAATAAGTTAAAAGCTGTAAAAGTAGCAATATGATTGTCTTATGGTGTACGTGTATGGGTGCATGCTTGTGTAATTTTATAACATGTTTCTGTGTGTTGTTCACCTTTTACTAAGAGTGTGGCAGGAGGGCAGATGCTGCCATAACTGCCTTCTTTCTTACACATTTCAACGCATTTTTGATATCTATAAATATCATCTCATAGGTAGTCAATTTATTTGTTAGCTATTCAATGTGTTTTTAGATGTAATAGGATAGCAAATAAAATATGACTCTCCTGGTAGAAATACATTACAGATACTAATGGTATATTGTTATCAGTGTAGTAGAATGGTTATACTACAAGCATAATCTTACTGGCTACATTAGCTTTTAAACGGGAAGACCATAGTGACAAATAGGGATGCTATTGCGACAGGAAAAAATAAGGTGTTGGTACGAAATCCAGTCGAAACGTTACGGAACTTTACTACCTAGTAGTGACAAGACTCAGCCAAGCGTTTTTCTTTTACATACTACCTGGTAGAATGACAGTTGTTCTATTACTCCACGGGTGCCTGGACCAAGGCCTGGACGAAGAAGAAGCCATTACATATATTATGAGAAACTAAACGAAACGATACATGTATTTGTAAACGCCCAATTAAATACACGTATTTGTTTTAAGCACTGATCTCGGACTAAAGTTTTTTTTACTCTATACAAAGTTTTTTGTGTCGGTATTTTTTTAAATCTTAAACTTTTTTAAGAATATCCGTTTTAATAATTACGCTTTAAGCCCATACCTTGTTCCCTACAAACAGAGGCATGACGATGCACTCGCCTCCACCGCAACCTTAATCTCCGTATGATGCGACCACGATAACGTTTGTGTAACTCCAAGCACAGTTGTTATAGAACTATTCTGAATACAAATGCATAAAATATTTGTACCAGTCTTTTTAAAACGCGTTTAAAAGCTTAGAAATAGATTATCTTATTATATAACTGCGGATGTGTACAGTTAAATTGGATTTTTAGCTATAATATTCTATTTAATGGTTTTACTTTTGATCGTAAAACTTTAACGGCTACTTATTGAATTAAACAGATATTAGACTCACGTGCTAGATTAATTATTGTTGATGGATATCTAAAGTAACTGAGTTTTATAACGTCTTGTCCGTACTTTTCTACTATTTTAGTTACAATATAATTAGTGCTTGTCATTGTCGTGTTTACCTATTATTACTGTGTCACATAGCAGTGCATCAATAAAATTCATGGTATTTATAGACGACAGTTGGATGTTTCATCAGTAGATTTATCTTTCTTGTAATATGGGTATAAATCAAATATATTAATACATAGAAATACAAATACCTGTATCACAATTATTAACTTTAATTATTTTGGGCTTGGATCAATTCGCATATTTTTTAACAACAAATAATACTAAGCATAACTTAAATAAATTTATACTATCAGATCAAAAACGGGTCACATGCTGAAAAAATATAGCCAAAAACAAGTCTGCTTTTTTCATTTTTCCATTGTAGTTAATAAAACTAGTACTGTTTCTTAATATAATAATATTAAAATTATAATAATGGCTTAATTTCAGACATTCATCCATATAAATTTGTATACAAAAGTTTAAAGACTAAGTTAAAATACCTATTAGAAAATATATATTTATAATCTATATATATAAAAATCAATTGCTGTTCGTTAGCCTCCCTAAAACTCGATAATGACTGGACCGATTTGTCTTATTTTGGTTTTAAAATATTCATGGGGGTTCAGGTTAGGTTTAAAAGGTGAAAAAATGTAGACAAAATAAAACAGAAAATTAGACAGAAACCTGGCAGAACAACGTTGCAGGGTCAGCTAGTATTTAATAAACACCCAAACGCAGAAATACAAACATCAATGTCCATCACACAAATGGCTGCCCCTGTCGGGAATCGATACCGAACCCCATTGATTGTGTAGTCATGGTCGCTAATCACTCCTAAGGTATAAAAATATATATAGTCCAGAGCCTAGGCCCTTTCCGAAGAATAAACCATCTGCCATTCTCTCAGGAAGTTCATAAAACGCCAACGAATGGCTATTCGAGTCACTAGCAACGTGACTATTAGCTAGTAGAGTTCTGCAACGTTTCGTGAGGGTCAGGTACCACCGCTTTACCTACTTCTGCTGCAATAGCGTTAATGCTTTTCACAGTCGTGTTCTGTTTAGAAGTTTAAGTTAGCTGGTAAACTTATTCATGTTGCATTATCACCCCAGATGGATAGCATCTCGATGTCTGGAAGTCCACAACCGTGCGATTTTCGAGGCACTTTTTGCCCCGCACTACTCCTATGTGGAACCACTTATCAGCAGTTTTTTTTTTTTCGAACGGATACCATTTAAGGACCTTCAAGAAAAGAGCCTACTTACTCTTAAAAGGCCGGCAATGCAACTACAAGACCCCTGGTAGTGTAGTGTAGTTGTCTTCGGGCGGCGGTAATCACCATCAGGTAAGCCTCCCATTCTTTTGCCCCCTCTTCTATAAAAAAAGGCACCATTCACATTTTTTGGTGTCTTTAGTTAAGTTATTTCTTTCCATCAGGAGAGCTATCAGCTATTTTGCTTTTGAATAATAAAAAAGAAACAAACATGCGCACTAAATTTTCGTAAGAAGAAGAAAAAGAACAAATAATTATTATGAACGACAAAAAAATTTTGGTAGAGTCAAATCAAACTTTATGATTAAAGATAATGTTTTTACTGTAATTTTATGTTTGCTTAAAATATAATGGTGTAAATATAATTAATAATTAGCTTAAATATTTTGTTCACAATTAATATTTTAAAATACTTTATTAATTACTTATGTCTAGCTTAAACTCAAACCTTTATCGCAAAAGCTACATTTTTAAGGTGTTTCTTAATAATTAAAAAGATAAGGCAGATAAGTTTTAATTAATGTCTTAATAGCTAATCTTTATTGTTTGTACCTTAATTCAAGCGACAAGGTATTGATGCCAAATTGATCGGCGTATATCCCTTACAAAGTGGTGGTAGAGTTCTTTTCGATATTTCCGAAACAAAATCACCTGTTTTATCTGTTCCTATCGTCTTATCGATTCAATTATCATTTTAGTGTTCCAGTTTGAAGTGTGTCTAATAGACATGCTTTAGAAACATTTTAGCTTTGACAATAATAATACGCTATCTCTTACAGATATTTATTGACTTGTACTGTCCCAAGCTTCCTTTAAATAATACACCATCTACCATTCTGCCAGGGAGTATCCAAAGGAAGGACGATTGGCTATTCGTGTCACTACCATCGCGTACTAGTAGGTATGTGGTTAGGTTTCACAATGTATTGCACGGGTTTGTTATCATCGCTTCACCTATTTCTGGATAAATGCTTGTCAAGATCATGTTCCAGTTCAGAGGGTAAGGTATTTGGTAAGCTTATACATGTGGCATTATCTTCCCGTCACGCGGACAGCAATCCATCTTTAATATATTGGTGTCTATAGGCGTTGGTTTTCTCTTTCCATCGGGGAAGCTATCTGCTTATTCTGTATAAAATATATAAAATCTATCTGACCCGGCAAACGTTGTTTTGCCATACATATTAGAAATCCTTAACGGACAAACAACGCGACACATAATTTATATAAGGAGATTGTTTGTCCTTCAAGGCAGCCGAAAGGGCATTGAACTTTATATGGTGGTTAAGTATTCTTAAATTTTCTAATTTTCCGCGCAATTTTTTTAATATTTTCTTTTATAAGAACCTTCTCCTGGCAATTACAAAAACAACAAAAAAAAGTTAGCGAAATCGATCTAGTTATTCACGCGTGATGTCTTGACAACGAAAAATAGGGTTTCATCATCAGGTTTATGTGCCTTCTATAACATTAATATAAGTTTGTAACTTCAATAATTTTATTTAGTCGCTTTTATATCTTCTCTTATATTATGATGATTGTCTTATATATTATATAATCTTATCTTATCTAATCTTGTGTAATCTGTCCTAGTCTTAGTCTGTATCTAATCTTGTATTATTGTGTCTTTTCGAAAATTATTTAGAAGACAAAATTTATATAAGATAAAATGACTCAGCGCTCGCTACAAATTAAATCTGGATTCTAGAGAAAATAATTCTGAATAGTTGGAATTAGTACATATGAAGCCGTAAATTTGTACACCGTAAATATATAAAGTAACTTTTACCTCCCAGGGGCTTTTCTAAATGTTTTCAACATTCATAAACCATGCACTTGTCTGTGCTTACTTGAAAACATTTTAAAAGTTAAAAAGTTTAGAGTAAAATCTAAAAAGTTTAGAGTTAAGGTAAGACACAGTTCGGTAGTACGATACTAATAAATTATTTTTACCGATTTCAAAAAAAGGATATTGTCAGTTTGACCTGTATGTATGTGATATTGTTGGAATTGGATAATATTTGAGTAAGATGATCTTTCGAGAATATACCTACAAAAAATTTCGTAAGTGTTTATAGGTTTATAAATTTGTACGTTTGTTCATGAATTTTTCGGTAACTAAAATTCATTTCGAGATGATATTTTTTTATTTAAATTAGATATATTCCAATTTGGGGAACAATCTAAACGTACCGAACGCTTTGTTAAAATATTTTCATCTATTTTGGAAGGACCCTATATTTTATATTATTTTAAACATCCAACCAGTTTCACTTACTAGAGAATCTGAATAGTTGGAATGTTATATCATATTATAATCAGGGATGTTTTGCACATTTATAATGTCTTTGACAATTCGTCAAACATAATGTCATAACTGGAAGTACAAGTGAGGTTGTATTTTGTAATACCTATAGTTGAGAGATGATTGAAGTCGGTTTATTTTTTGATGGGGGTCTAAAATTACTATTACCATGATAATTTTTAACTTTTAACGCAATAAATCTAAACACGAAACTTTTAGTTTCTTGTATCAAATATTGAAAAAGAACCTAGATATTCATCAAATTTATATAGGACCAAATGGGAAGTTGGGAGGTTCCAAAAAAAAACATAATTTTACTAATCGGTTATTTAGAATTCTGATGTAACAAACTTAAAATAAATATTAAAATATATAACTACGTGATAATTTTATAAATTTCAGCTACGTATGTAGATAGAAGTTACGGATTTTGCCCCGATTTTCTAAAGTCGAGTTTTTAGTAGATCTCCACGTTTTGAGGTCCTAAGAACCTTTTCCGATTATTTTCACGATGACATCAGTATGTCTGTATGTGTTTGTGTGTGTGTGTGTGTGTTTCTGTGTGCGTATGTGTATGTGTGTATGTGTTTACATACTTCATAGCCTTTGAACAGCTGGACCGATCGAAACTCGGTTGATGGCATTCGATTCTACTCAATTTAGACTTCCTAAAAATTTGAAGCAAGTCGGACCAGGATTTTAAGACATTTATAAAAACCCCAACAATTTTTTGGAGAAAACAGTATTTTTTTAATATAACTTCCAGTTTAATGTACCGATTGAGTATAAAAACTAATCAGCTCTATTACTAAAAAAAACTATGTCTAAACATAAAAATTGTATTAAAATCGGTTTATCCGTTGGGGAGTAATCGTTGACATAAAATTTAAAAAAGGGGGTTTTTAAGCATAACTTCGAAATTTTTCAACCAATCATTTTTCGGTATTCTACGATATTTTAGTACTAAAAAATTACGTCGAATGCGGTTTCAAAAATTGAAATAGAATATAATTTTCAAGAGTTATAGCTTTTCAAATATTAAAATTACAATGTTTTTAACAAACTTCATATTTTTGAGTTAACTTTCAGGCTAATACGTCAATTTAAAAAAAAACTGTTTTAAGACATTGCTTTGAAATTTATCAATCTATCGATTATTTGACTGAAACAATATTTTAGATCTCAAAAATTAAGTTGAATACTATCAAAAGATCAAAATCGATCATCGTTTTCAAATATACAGCATTGTAGAAATCAATATACTGCTATTTTTATCAAATTAGATGTTTCAACTGAAAAAAATCTATGCTTACAGGTTTTACTGTTTTGGGCTAAAATACCTTAATTTAGTATAAAATTTCAGGGATGGTCTGTAGGGTCAACCGTTTACAGATTTTTTACGTCATGTTAGCCCGGGCTCCTTTGAAGAATAGGCCAACTGCCGTTCTGCCAGGCAAGTCGCAAAAGGTGATCGATTGGCTATATATACGTGTTGAACATATTTATCTATTACTATAGCACGGAAAGCCGCATAAATTAAATAAGTTATTCCAGTTTAACTGCGTCAGTCATGTAACTTATACGTAGTACTTGGGTGCGTATCTACAAAAATATTATGTATCGCTCCCCGTGTTGGTCCCGGGATCTTTTGAAGAATAGGCCAAGTGCCATTCTGCCAGGCAAGGCGTAAAAGGCGTCTGATTGGATATACGAGTCACTAACATCGTGGCTACTAGGTGTTAGAATTCTGCATTGTTCTGCCCAGGTCTGGTACAGTGCCTTACCTATTCCTGCCGCAATAGCGCAATGCTTGTCACTGTTGTGTTCCCGTTTGGAGGGTAAGGAAGCCGGTAGACTTATGCAAGTGGCATTATACCTCGCCACAAGATAGCAACACACCATTAACACCTTTGGTGTCTATAGGCGATGGTTGACTCTTTCCATTAGGAAACCCATTTGCTTGTTTGCTATCTTAAAAATAAACATACATAACAATCAAGCTGTGATCTAAGCTAAGTCAAAATTTCTTTAATGAATTATATCGTATTGAACATAAAATGGGTACAAGAGATACATTAAATTTAAGAGATAGTTATCGTGTATGAACAAATTTAGTAGTGAACAGTATTTATGTTGTTGTTTATAGGTAACAATGTCGCTATGATTACCCTTGTATGGAAGGTCCATTCCTTATCTCTTCACGAATTCTCTAGAAATGGGCAGTGTGCTAACAGTTGGAATGACCAAGTTAAAAACTTGAATTTATATTAATTTATACTAGACTTATATTCAGGGGGATAATATACTTATCATCACGCCAATTCCCTTGTTAGATAGGAACACTGAATCGAACTAAATTTATCCAATAGTTTTTAAATTTATCTATTACAAATAAACAATCGTATCTTATTTTCCCACGTGTTGGTTCCGGACTCCTTTGAAGAATAGGCCAATGGCCGTTTTGCCAGGCAGGTCATAGTAGGCGACCGATTGGCTATGCGAGTCACTACCATCGTGACTTCTAAGTGGTAGAGTTCTGCATTGTCTCACCCAGGTCTGGTATCACCACTTTAACTATTCCTGCCGCAATAGCGTCAGTGCTTGTCGCTGTCGTGCTTCAGTTTGGAGGGTAAGATAACCGATAAACTTAAGCATGTGGCTTTAGACCTGGCCACAAGATAGCAACGCACCATTAACATCTTTGGTGTCTATAGGCGATGGTTGACTCTTTCCATCAGGAGATGGATTGCTATCTAATGATATAAAAAAAATAACTTATTAGTATTACCAGCTACGCCATGCAGTACGCTGCATTAATAAAAGTTTTTAGTTAATCCCGTGGGAACACCTCATTTTTCCCGGATAAAAAGTATTCTATGTGCTATTCTATTATATAATTTCATCCAAATCAGTTCAGTAACTTTTGCGTGATCGTGTAACCAACATCCGTCAATACATCCAAATATCCAAACTATTGCATTCATAAAATTAAAACAGATTAGTATATTATTAGTAGTATACTTTTTGAAAGAGAAACCATCGGCTATAGACACCAAAGATGATAATGGTGCGATGCTATCCGTTTAACGAGTTGGCAATGCCACATGCATGCATGCACATTACGGCTGGAATGGTAAGGCGGTGGTACTAAATATTCGACCGAGAAGTGCAGAATTCTACAACCTAGTAGTAACGATGGTAATGACATGGTAATCAGCCGCGTTTGTTGGCAGAATGGCAGAAGCTAGTAGTCACGATGGTAGTGACGCGTATAGAACCAAACAACTGCCTTTTACGACGAAGGAGCCCAGACCAACACCAAATTAAATCCAAAACTTTTTTCCTGCTGTCGTTTTTTTAGCTTAGCTCAGTCGATAGAAGTAGTCTTATATTCTAGGCAAGGCAATGTTAGATGATGGTTTGTAGGATTTTATCATTATAAGAAGCATTTACTTGATGGTTATGCCTTTACGCTTTAAAAATTGCATTTGATGATATTTAATTTGAATAAGTAGAAAAATAGATACCCAATGGGCACCCATTTAAATAATAAGATTATAATCTTTATGCAAAGCTATAACGGACTAAAGGAAATTTTATAAAAAATATAGCCAGGTGAATTCAAATCAATTTGTGAGATGACAAAAAATTGGAACATTCACAACAAAGAAACAAAAAATGGTCGAAAGATGCCGAGCGGTTCAAGACAGCCATTTCATTCGATCTATTAATGCAACGAAATCTAATTTGTTATTAAATGGGTTATTATCCCCTGTGGTATCGGAAGGGTGGCCTTCGCTATCTGATGAATTTTAAGTTGTCATCGAAGCATTTTTATATTGGAATGGGTGTAGAATATTTCTTTGCCACCGAATACCAAACTTGATAGTCATGGTCATAAAAAATATAATAAATATATTATGTAGTAGTAAAATCACGCTCAGTTCCATTGCGGAGTTAGCAGAGTAAGCCGAATATCTATAAACTTTTCAGTTCACCACGTTTCACCATTATGTCGGTTGGTGTGATGAGTAGTGATCCTCATCGCCGGATTTTACCGACCTGATAATAATTATCTACTATTTCTAGCGATGATCGGGACTAGGTCTCACTTGCTTGTCTAAGTCACAGTAATGATAAGACACCATCTGCCAGATTCCTACCTGCTGCCGAAACTTTGAATTTTCGACAATTTTTTTTGTCCAACCGGGGATCCAACTCAGGACCTCATGATCTGAGACGACTAGGCTAACCCCTAGACCATAAGACAGTCAATTAATTTAATTTATTTAATTAATAAATATATTATATTTTATAATAAGGTTATCGAATTAAAATGTATTAATAAATAGACTTACACTTTTATAAATTCTTCGTTTTCTTCTTGCTTTAGTCTTGATTGGCTTCTTCTGAAGAATAATATCTTTGGTCATCTTGCCAGGCAGTTCGTAAAATCTATTTGCTAAGTATTTGATTCTCTAATTTCAGTAATCTTCCTAAGGACTTAAAATCCGACTTCGAAGGTACCCTATTTAATAGGATCATATTACGTATGTAATTCATGGATCAACATGGATATGAATCAATGGACTTTTTTAGATCACAATAATTAAAGATAATATTTTTGAAAATTACCTATGACAACACAAAATGTCGGCCTCTTTACATGTAGTCTGTTGTATACAGAGGCAACTACGATATCCATAATGCTACCGTGGCTTAGGTTACCGTGATGTTGTCCAATTTTAAATATTTACAAAATTTAAGGGAAATATAGCCCAAATACAAGCAAGGAGAATGCCCATATTCTTAGAAACTTTAGGTCCATAAAAATGGTTATGTCCCAATAGTTTTGACTTTATTTGAGAGATAAAAAATGTATTTTCATATTCTGCAAACGATTTGAATTATTTCACCCAGGCTTAAGAGAAATCTTATTTTTTCTACTGCTGGAATAATGATTATAAAAACTGAGAAGATGTAATTGCTACTTATTTTTGTGGTTAATTTTACTTTAGACTTCCTTTATTGACCTAAGGTGAAATCTAATGGGTCAAACTTATTAAGTTGTGTATGAAAATTGAAGTGACTATAAGAATATATTATTGGGACAGGTTATGTTGTCTTATATAATTTTAAGTAAGAAATTACTTTTTTTAAATTCAATATCAGCAAGCAGACTGTTCGCTATTTGTAAGAGATAAACAATATTTTTAGAAATCTCACCACCAAATTAGTGATACGTTGTCAATCTTAACACTGGAATGTTAAACATTATATACACTTGCACATCAGTTACCTTAGCAGGCTAAAGCTTAGCCTGCTGTCTAGCTGGCGCTATAATAAGCACTGGCCGGCCAGCAAAAATATGTAAAAAGTACAAAAACTAGGTGAACCATTGGTCTTTGCTGTCTATAAGCGATGGTTGTCCTTTTTTTCATCAGGGGAACCATCTGCTTGATTGCTTTCCTATGATATAAGAAAAAAACTTTTTTGCCAGGGTTTGACATCACTGCTTTACCTATTCGTTCTATAATGAGCTTCCACGCTTGCTACTGCCGTATTCCAGTTTGGAGGATAAGGTAAGGTAGCTGGTAAACTTATGTATGTTTCATTACCGTCCCGCCACATGGATAGCCACCCAATATTAAGTTTGTTGTTCGATCGTTAGACGATGATTAGGTACGTATTTCTATCAAAAGACACTATATGGAAAATTAAAAAATAAAATAAAACAGAAATAATGAAAAAATATATTCATTCTTCATAAAATATGTCGTCTAGGAATTGAGCTAGGGCACTTATATCATTAAAACGGTGTATATATATATATATATATATATATATATATATATATATATATATATATATATATATATATATATATATATATATATATATATATATATATATATATATATATAATAGATAAAATAACTATGACACTTTTTGAATTGTTCTTTTCGGGTCAGACAAGGCTGATTATCCCGGGCTCCTATGAAGAATAGGTGAACTGCCGTTCTAGCAAGTTGTAAAAGGTGACCGATTGGCTATACGAGTCACTAACATCGTGGCTAATAGAGTTCTGCATTGTCTCACCCAGGTCTGGTACCACCGCCTTACCTATTCCTGCCGCAGTAGCGTCAATTGCTTGTCACCGTCGTTTTCCGGTGTGGAGGGTAAGGTAGCCGGTAAACCTATGCATGTAGCATTAGACATTTAAAGCTTGCCACAAGATAGCAACGCATCATTAACATCTTTGGTGCCTATAGGCGATGGTTGACTCTTTCCATCAGAAGACCCATCTGCTTGTTTGCTGTCTTATGATATAAAAAAAGGCTCATTAACGCCATTTTTTATTGCTATTTTAATCTATTTATAATCTATAAAACTTTATAATGCAAACCATCTGTCAAAAAAATATGCCAACATATTCTCACATCTTAAAATTATTCACATTCTGAGAAGGAAGCCAAGATACAAAAACCCTATCTCGTCCACATATCAAGATACATTAGTTTTAAACTCTTCACTGTATACACAAAATGCATTTTAATCTCTTACACAGATAAAACCAATTCATAAAAGAACAAAATCGCATAATTTACACACGCACCGTATCGCAAGATCTCTTTTTTATTAATATCAGTTACATGACAACGGGAATAAAAATAAAAAGATGGCTGACCAGAATATTAAACAGTCTAAAAGGTTTTATTTAGACAGTTTCGTTGGTGTTTGCGCGGAATATTTTGCTTGAAGATATAACAATAATGAATAAACATTATATTCTCGTTGTCTCTCAGATTAAATCTCGGGTTAAATCACCCTTTAAACTAAACGCCCATAAAAGCCTAAAACCTCAGTAGCCGCTCGGAGTCTGGTGGTGGTGTGTTAAATCTATATAGGGTTACCACCACCACCCTTATATAAGTTTACCGGCTACCTACCCTCCAAGTCACACCTGCGTATTCTGGGAGGAGGGGGGTAAAATTGCCCTCACAGACAATCCTACCCGGGGCAGAGTGAGAAAGACATGGCACCCCCATACGACACCTCTCCAGCCTGGAGTACAAGGTACAAATTGGAATATTCCTTTGTACCATGTGTGCGCCTATATCAGATAGGATATCTGTAACCGACGCCTCACCAGACTTGAAAGACGGGATCAATCCGACCTCTCGTTACGCATAACTGGTGACAACCATCCACATAGCTACGTGTACCTATATAGGTCTTATAGCGAGAATATTGAAGTTAACCGGCTTGTTGAGCATCTACAAATAACTGTAGATGCCGTATTAGAGCAGACCCCTTCCGCAGAGATGGTGATCGTGGGTGATTTTAATGCCCACCACGCCAAATGGCTATGTTCACGCACCACCGGCTATGCGCGGAGGTCTGTTCACGATTTTGCCTTGGCGTATGGTCTAACGAACTTCGCCTATGCAGTTCCCGATGTAGATGGCCTTCACTGTTGGACCTCCTGCTGACCTCTCAACCGGACAATTAATCAAGTATCAGTGGACGTTCCACTTGCTACGTCAGACCACTACCCGATCCGGAGTAAAGTACCGTTCACGCGCCTATCACGCCCTTCTGTTGCAGGTTGTCGTCGCGTTTGGTACTATAGGTCAGTAGATTGGGATGGTATGCGATTTTTCTTTGCATCCTAGCCATGGCGGTGATTATGATTCTTGCTGGATGATACGAATATTGTTGCTGACTCTATCGCTGATGTAGTGCTGCAGGACGTAGAACTTATCATTCCGTCTACTGCAAAACCCATCAATGACAACGTCGGCGGCGGAAAATAGTTTACAATTCTTCCTCGATGTTCTTTAAAAGAGCTATCGGCAAGGCAAAAGTGGCATACACTGGAAGAACTAGAACTAGAAGAGGTAAAGCATTGGTACCGGACCTGGGCGAGACGATACAGAATAGTAGTAATAGTAGTAGCCACGATGGTAGTGACTCGCATAGTCAATCAGTCGCCTTTTATGACCTGACTGGCAGAACGGCAGTTGCCTACTAGGTGGTAGAGTTCTGCATTGTTTCGCCCGGGTCTGGTACCACCGCCTTACTATATTCCTGCCGCAATAGCGTCAGTATTTGTCACTGTAGTGTTCCGGTTTGGAGGGTAATGTAGCCGGTAAACTTATGCAATTGGCATTAGACCTCGTTACAAGATAGCAACGCACCATTATTAGCTTTGGTGTCTATAGGCGATGGTTGACTCTTTCCATCAGGAGACCCATCTGCTTGTTTGCTATCTTATGAAATAAAAAATAAAAAAATAAAAACAAACCCCTCAAAACCGTAAGCATCGACGCTTATACGGCAGGAATAATTAAAAATCTCGGGTGTTAAGTTGCAGAACTCTACTATTTAGTTAGTAGTCACGATACTACTGACATTTTCTAGCTTTTCTCACTTTCTAAGAGCTGCTTAGCAGGCAGTTGATCTATCCTTTGAAAAAAGATATGAACCAGTCCAGAGATCTAGAGAGATTAAAGATACGGGGAAAAACTGAGGATCTTATGTTATTACCAAACATTTTGTCATTAACAATGTGGTTATTTTTTCAACCGACGAAAAAACGCAGTAGGTTCTCAATTTGAGGCGTAATTTTTTGTTATGTTAGACTACGCATAACTTTTTACATAGTATTTCGATTTAATAATTATATTTTTATTGCAATGAATATATCCCGAGGATGAGTTTTTTAAGTTCGTGATTTCAGGGCTACAGCTAGCTTCAGTAGCCATCCTTGCTCGCTATGCAGCTTGTTTTGCATTTTTGGCTTGCGCTTACAGCTATCAAACCATAGAATTGACTGGAATTGACAGGTATAATGGAGGAAGGAATAAAACATTCCGTTAGACATAAACTCAGCTCATATGTTTGAGCAGTTGGATAAAAATCAAACCTGTGAACGAAAACTATAATGGTATGTAAACAAACGGTGATTGATTGTTCACTCACTGATTTTAATGTACTAGCGATCTCCTATGGCCAAAATTCGACCATAAACTAAACAATAAAATCTTTTTTAAGTTTGATAACTGACTTTATCCATAGAGGAAATAGTATAGGCACATGTGTGTATATTATCGACAATTTGATGTATGTAATGTTTATTCTCATTAATTAAATGTATTTGAAATGCATTTTGTTTAAAAATATATGTTTCTATGGTCTTGCGCAATATAAACTTTAGTTTTGCCAAATTTCTACTCCATTTTCGCGGAATTGTCTTACAAAGGGGTCCAAAGTTTTTCTTTCACGTATTAATGTATAGGTAACCATGCATAGCTTTTCTTTGGTTTATTTTTTTGTTAAAATTGCTTTATTTAAGAATTAAATATTTATTTTGTAATTGATACAACTTTGCAACCAGTTCATAGTCTTTCATTTCTCTTTACGTTTATTAAAATATTACCTATAAAAATCAGAGGAACTTAGTTCGCCGTGTTGATTGATGTCGCCTCTCCATCCAGTTATGGTATCAAAAAACAAGCAGCTCATTAAAATACTGAGCTTTATCCATTATTCATAAACGTTTGATTTAATCTATGCCAATATTTTACTGTGATATCGTTAACGTCAAGTGAAATTCATTTTTTAAGTCCCTGTGATAGCATCCGTAGGTATTTTGATGTATAATTTCTTCTCAAATTTTAAATTTTTCAGTCATCATTATTAAAATGTAACTGTAAATGTACTTGATGATGTAAAAAATTAGGACATGAAACTACCAGTCCCAATTTCTTCTGTATTAAATAATACGCGGGGGTAAAGTTTTGCGACGTCTTGTCTAGATTGTTTGGTATCACCGCCATAATATCTATTCTTGTCAGATTAGCATCAGTAGTAGAAAAAAATAAAATTGTCGGTAAACTTATGCAAATGGTATTACCGATCTGCAACATAAATTGTACTCTACTACCACCATACAACGCACCATGTGATATGATGTGATATGATAAAGCTAGTGTTAGCAACTGCGCTTATCAACAATACTAGCCAGCCAGGTACGTGGCGCACCTGTGTGATTTGTGTACCTCTTATTGTGAGATAATGATGTTATTGTTAATAACAATGAACAAATATAGATAAGGATAGTATAAATAAGCTGGAATCAGATGTTTTAGGTACACTAATTCTATCGCTTGTTGAAGGCGTTACTCTGCCCAAAAATTATACCGAGCGTGTAAAGTTGATTTAAGTGTTTTTATTCGACCAAATTGCTTCTCGGTTACACAAGTGTTATTTTGAACGTTCTGCCAAAACTTCTATACGTATCACCTAAAGACGAACTTTACTAGAAAGGCATGCAAATGCAAAAGCAAATGGTACTTAAATACCATTAGGTCGCAATATAATGATATATATCGTATTCTAATAAAGTTATTTCGAAATTGTAGTACAACAAGCGTGTTTGCATTTATGAACTTTTCGCGATCTAATCGCATTTATGAACTTATCGCGGTCAAATCACGGATATCATCTTTTTGGGCGCTCGCAACGCAACTATGCAATAATTAATTATTACATAGTTGCGTAAACCTATATGTTGCATGAGTTAAGCTCTAATGTACCTTCTTTGTTATAATCCTTTTTCAAACACCTGTTCTTGTACAAGTTTTTCTGGAAGAGATCTCTTAAAGAGATTATTACACCTATGTATCTAATTTATTTAATATTTGAGTATATACATAATATATGTTTTTTTGTACATGAAGAGTTCAAAAAATAAATAAAATATAAAAATGCAAATATTTTCTCTTCGTAATAATAGTATCTATAAATTATGTTTGTACTAGCTGACCCGTGCAGCTTCGCCCGTGAGTATATTAATAAGTTGTCCAAATAGCTTTAAATAAAAATATCATCCCCTACTTCAGCCCTCTAGGGACTAATTTATGTTTGACCTCGGATCTTCAACTACATACATGTCAAATTTCATAAAAATCGGTCCAGCGGTTTAGCCGTGAAAGAGAAACAGACAGACAGACTGACTTTCGCATTTATAATATTAGTATGGAAATATGGAAAAGTATGAATTTCCAGGTATGTATGTATTTTTTAGTACGTATGTATTTTTTCTGTGTTTATCCCGGAGTTCTTTGAAGAATAGGCCAACTGTCGTTCTGCCAAGGAAGACGTAAAAGGCGACCGATTGGCTATGAAAATCACAACTTGTAGAGTTCTGCATTGCCTCGCCCGGGTCTGTTACCACTGCCTTACCTGTTCCTGACGCAATAGCGTCAGTGTTTGTCGTTATCGTGTTGCATTTTAAAGGGGAAGGGTAAGGTTTGAAGGGTAAACTTATGCATGTGGCATTAGACCTCGCTACAAGATAGCAACGCAGCATTAACATCTTTGGTGTCTATAGGCGATGGTTGACTCTTTCCATCAGGAGACCCATCTACATGTTTGCTATCTATATATATAATAAAATCGTAGGAAGGTCAAATCTGTACATTGAATATTTTTTTAAAAGAATACTTGGGACGTGATCTACAATCGATACCGAAGCCAAAAATATAGTTTTTAGAATTTTTGTCTGTTTGTCTGTTTATCTGTTTGTCTGTATGTATGTCCGGGGTAAACTCAAAAAGTACTGCATGGATTTACTTCAAATTTTGCATGCATATTACTAATAGGTCGGGTCAACATATAGACTACATATTATCACGCTATCACCTACAGGGGAGGAGCAGTGCGGAGTAAACGAAGTCCGCGCGGACGAAGTCGCAGGCAACAGCTAGTGATATATGACAAAGAAAAATTATCATCATTTTCTAACACCCATATCCCAATCAAATAATTTGATTAATTTGGGGTTAAATAAATTCATGTAATTCATCCGTTAATATTGTATAACGTAGATATTAAAGGTTAAATAAGTTTATATGTCAATATTCACTTATTTAGTACTCGCTTTCGACAATGTGAACTGATTTTGCAGACAAAACTTCGAACGTGTAAAGCAGATAACAATACAAACTGCCACTTCGCCCGGCTAGATAAAGTTTTAGCTTGTTACCGGATTTCCATGAAAGAACGCCAAATAACCCTCGATTCTTCTTTGTTTCCCTGTTTCTATTCTATTACTTGGGAGTCTTTTATAACGGTTTTGAAATTGTTACACGGCTTTATTCGAGTAGATTCATATTGAATTTGAAGTTTGGAATTTACTTTCATATATTGGAAACATTTTTAATGAATTGTTGTTGAGTGCGGAAAATGGATTGAATATATTGACTCGAGGGAAATGGCTGGGATGTACGGGGGAAAATTTTACGGTCTCTTTAATAAAAATGTTTAATAAGTTTTGCCTACCTGGCAATCGTATTAAGGTTTTTAAGTTCTATACGAAATAAATAATGTTAAAATAATTTTACTTGCAATTATTCTTTTCTGTCCGGTGTTGACCACATGAGATCCCGAATTAGATTCCCAGGCCAGGCAAACCGAAGGTATGTTTTTTGAATTTTCTGATAAAAACAACGTTACCCGGGATTTGGTCAGTGCAAGATTGGCGATAGGCTTTTCACCTATCACATTATGGGAATGAGTATAATTGGCTAATCGTGGGTGCACTGGTTGTACCTCTGCCTACCTTTTCGGGGATACGGACGTGAAGATACTTTATATTATTTTCTGTTATTTGTATTTTTTTATTGTTAGTATTAAATCTATATAAAAAAATCTCATGTATTTCAGACCCGCTGTTTATATTTTGTGAGTTCTTCCTTTATACATATTGCTGGTTTTGCTATAAAAATACTGTAACGAAGTAGGTACACCTTTGTATGTTTTTTTTTATCGATAGGGAAGCGCTTGACCACGATCTCGCCTGATGGTAAGCTAAGATGTCGCCTAAGATGGAAACCGCTTATAACGTATATTTGGAAAACTTATATTTGGAACGGACTTGGAAAATTATGTATGTGGCATTCAGATGGTGAACATGATTCATACCTGTGACGAGGCACAAGGATAACAATGCATTATTAACATTATATATATATATATATAGACGGGGCTCGAGTTCAAGCATTTGTGCGATGCGCATAAATGTTGTATATTCTAGTATTTATATATGTAGTTCTATGTAACAATACAAACAATCTAAAATAAAAAATAAAAAACAAAAATGATGTGGTGTCGCGGGACACCAGGTAGGAACGAACTTCCTTCGGCTAAACGGCACTACTCGCTTGTGTACGCGACTGTCGCGCCTGCGCACATCTCATTTAACGCTTTTATTCCACGCATTTTTCTTACGGTTTTACTATCACATTTTTTTCAGTTCGGTCGCGCAGCAAAATCCCTATCCCCTCCAAGCCTGCCGTAAGGAACTTCGTTCCAAAAACAATACAACAATACTAACAATACAAACAATCTTACAAAATAATTTTAATGAAATAAGTATCTAAGAAAATAAGTTTGCATTGGCTATAGTGTGTACTGCTGACTATCTAGACCAGATTGCACTATACATGAAACAAATTATTTAGTTCTTTTTCTTAAATGAGTGTCATAGTATTGTTGTGCCATTAATTTCACTTTGTCATTTTTGTCATATGTGCTTAACTTTCCTTGTAATAATCGATTCACACCTTTGCACCAACAGTGAGTAATAATATTGAAGGCTAGGTTTTTTTATATATTTTTTCAACTGTGGTTTGTGATCACTACAAGAAATTTCTTCAAATGTACAAGCAATGTCAATGTAATCCGTAATCTAGTCTTTGAGACATTATAAACTAAATATTTAAAAAAATGGCTACACTCACGTATAATCGGTGTATGTACTTTTTTTTAAATTATTATATATTTTTTTATATCATAAGATAGCAAACAAGCTGATGGGTCTCCTGATGGAAAGACTCAACCATTGCCTATAGACACCAAAGATGTTAATGATGCGTTGCTATCTTGTGGCGAGGTCTCCAAACCGGAACACGATAACGACAAGCACTGACGCTATTGTGGCAGGAATAGGTAAGGCGGTGGTACCAGATCCGGGCGAGACAATGCAGAAATCTACCACCTAGTAGCTACGATGGTAGTGACCCGATAGCCAATCTGTCGCCTTTTACGACCTGCCTGGCAGAACGGCAGTTGGCCTATTCTTCAAAGGAGGCCGGGACCAGCACGGCGAAAAATTTATATTACATTTGTATGTTTCCATCTGTGTGCGTTTGGGTAAAGGCCTCCCCCAGTCTTCTCCATTCTTCCTTATTTGCTGTCATTTCTAGGGTCCTTGGTCTAAGCCCTATAAGGACTTGCCGGATTAGGGGATATTACTTCCCCTATAGTGCTGTATACATTTAATTAAGATCTGACACTGGAAGTCGGTTATTGCAATTTTACTGCGCTTAAATTATAAAGCCTGTCCTCAAGTTAACTTGTAACATTCAACACAAAAATTATGAACATTTATCAACGCATTTTATACAATTTCAACGATTTATTGGTATACAAGATAACATCTCTTTGCAAAATGCAACACGATATATTGTTCGTTAGCAATATCGCAACGAGCATTGATAAAATTCGCTGCCGAAAAATGGCTTGCGCTGACAGAATATTAATTTTGAATTATTGTTGTGTCCGTGTCTCATGCTGTGTCATGCGTGAATAAAACAAATACTAACAATAAACAACGCGATTTTGTATAATAAATTTTGATTATAGTGATGTATCTCGTTTCGATTAAGTGGTTATTGCCATCACGACGTGTTTGGAAGTAATATATCTGTCAGCGTGTTATTTGTTATGTATATCATTGTTGATAACATCATTGTGATTGTATGTGTTTTTAAATAATATTAAACAGGTTGACGGATAAAAGACCAAAGACGAAAAAGATAC
Organism: Apodemia mormo; assembly: GCA_036924255.1. Taxonomy (NCBI): domain Eukaryota; kingdom Metazoa; phylum Arthropoda; class Insecta; order Lepidoptera; family Riodinidae; genus Apodemia; species Apodemia mormo. The sequence continues at coordinate 10,306,514 of JAUPFN010000013.1, read as the reverse complement.
TGGTAGGAGGGCGTTCAGTCCTCGATACCAAATATGTAAAATATACGAACTTAAATTTTAACCTAATTATCCAATAAAAGAAATTAAAAAAGGACACTCGCGCACGGCGCATAGAAGTTCATTTCTTACGAACAAAAAAAAAGACCAAGGACAATATCGTGTAACTTAAAAACTTGAGATTACATGTTAAAATCGGTGACTTTGTTTTGTCTATCAATCCATCGACTATCTAGTGTCCCATCTATATACGTAGCGGGAAGTTAAAAATAAATAAAGAAATATGAATTTAATGTCAATTGCTTATAAACATGAGATGTCTCTAAATATTATTAGATTAGAACATTCGTAGTCAGCCAGAAACTCTAAGCTATGCTCTTAAGCTCACCAGTTTCAAATTGCAAAGCTAGAACTGGAGCACGTGTGTTTTACAAAGTGTCCCACAAAAATAGGGAGCGTCTACAAACGGAGTTGCCGCTAACTAGGTCAGTTTGACGCAGAACGTTGCACATTCTAACAACCGTCTACTTTACCTCAAGTTGTTTTTTATTTAATTGGATGAATGTTTGGTCTGAAATATATTTTTCAATTGACGTTCTAAAAGGAGAAAGTTCTCAATTTAGGTGTTTTGTTTTGACGTGAATATGTCTTTATATTTGCATTCATAGTAGTGGACAGTTCCAGAAAACTGATGATAACAAAATTGGGGGATATAATTTGGTATACATAGCTACTTAACTATCATCAACATTCAAAATCTATAATTAGATTTTGAATTATTGGATTAGCTAAAGAATCAAAAAAAAATTGAAGCTAAGTGCGGACTACGATGCTACACGTAGAATGGAGGAAAAAATGCCAAAATTTTCAGGTAATTTTGTTGCGTTATATTGCATATATATGCATATATTATATATTTTTACATATTAGCAGTTATTACATTTAATTAAATTTTGTTCGACAGCTTTTTTAAAGATTTATTGCTTGTGTAAGAAAAAATATAATTTTGAATGCTTATAGTAGATACAAAAATCTTTTAAAATGTTAAATCAAGTTAGAAGGGATGTATGTCATCTAAACGGGACTTTAAATAGCAATCTAATGATACCCATGAACCTCTATATGAAAAAATGAAGGCGCCCAAACCGATCAACATGGCAATTGTACGACGAATGATAAATTGATAAATTGCGTGTCAGGCCATATAGGTTTCCGAAGTTGCCCATCACAATAATATTTTGTACAATAGCGTTGGGCTAAGAACATAATTATTCAGGGCAAGACGGACACCCTGACTTGAATCTGTGCTTTTAAGCAATCTGCCTAAAGCTCCATTTACTCTGTTCTTTGCACACACTCTTATTTAAACTTCGGCGGTGTACCTTCTATGCTTACTAAAATCACATCCAAGATATACAAACTCATCCACCAGTTCTAGCACTACATCATCGACATTACAACTCTTACATCGGTTCTGGTTACTTCACTTTCAAATACTAAAACTTTAGTTTTCTTCGCATTCAGTTCTTAACCCATACACTTACAACCATAATTTATAATGGTTACCAGTGCCAGTTGAGCCTAAAGGTACAGCGTCATCTATATAAATTGGGCAGTTTACCACCAGATCACTAATGCGCATTCCCTCATTCAATGAATCTTTGGAGATAATTATCCAGATATATAGGATAAACACACAAGCCTGCCTGACGCCAATATTGACATCGAACTAGGGCAGTATGTTGTCGTCTACCCAACGCCTAGCCATACCATTATTAATCATATCATAATTTTTCACACCAGGGACTAATAGGGACGATAGAATAATACTTGAAATTTGAAAATTAATTTGAAATTCCATCCTCACCATCTCGATGTCTGGAAATCCACAACTGTGCGTTTCTCTCGTCACTTTTTGCCTCGCACTACTTTGTTGTGGAACCAATTACCGGCAGGGGTGTTTCCAAACGGTTACGACTTGGGGGCCTTCAAGAAAAGAGCTTACTCATTCTTAAAAGGCCGGCAACGCAACGGCAAGACCTCTGGTATTGTGGATGTCCATGGGCGGCGATGATCACTTACCATCAGGTGCACCTCCTGCTCGTTTGCCCCCTCTTCTATAAAAAAAAAAAACCTACTCCGTCGCTTGCATGATCGTGGGCACACCAGACTACAAAGCCATTTTGTCACCGGGGAGATCAATGGTTTCTCTACCTTTACGCTTAGTTTCTGTTACACATAAAACATCCAAGTATCTCTTCTTCATTAGATCTATCAATTCGTGCGCCTTATCTTACAACCAAACTTTTGTACAATGATTTCTTACTATGAACATTCCACCTATTTAACATTCATGCCAAATATATCCACACCACAAGTTCATCGCCTAGAAATCTTTATCTAAGTACATTTTATATATGGAGCGTTCTACTTTTTTACCGACAATGACGTGTCCCCTCAGAAAAAAAAATCGGTATTCGTCCAATATTGCAGTTTCTCCAATTTTATTTCCACAAGATTTTTTTGAACCCTATTGGCATTATTATGATAGTAAAATCTTCTTTTTATTGTTTTTGCTTTTTACAATATTTTTGTGACGGAGTATTCGAAATGAGTGACAGAGGTGTTTTACATATAAATAAAATGTGTCTCTTTGCCCCGCCTAACGTTACAAAATGATCTAGCTTATAAAAATCATATAGAACCTTTCAATGTAAAATTATTTATTGTACTTCTAAAATATTATTATTAAATTAATTAGAATATAATAAACGTAAAAGTTTATATTATTAAACAAAAAAATATTTTATCGTTGGGTCTGGTTGTATATGGTTTTTCTTGCTATCTTCCGTCACACATTTCACAAAACAAAAAACGCGCTTTAGCTGTTCGACCTTCAACACTAAGCAACAGTATGTTTCCTCTCCCCTCTTGGCCTTATGTCTTGAGGCCCCACCCGGGAGCGAGCCGAGTTAGTCGCCCACAGGAAGTGAAATGAGGTGCGTGTGTTTATTCGGCGACCACTCTGTCACGTAAGTTACTACTTTGAATTCTTATTGTAATTCCCATTAATATACATAATATTATTATTTCCCAGTAAATCTGTCGTAGTTATCCACTTTTACGAAGAATTCGTAATTTTGTGAACGCTGAAATCCTAAAACACTAATATTTTACACCTCTGTCACGAGGCACCTCTGTCACAAAGAACTGTGACGGAGTGGTATAACTCGTGACGGAGTGGTAAATGTTGTCTAGAACTTTGCTTTGATTGATTTTCACAATACTTAATTAATATTTTTTGTGTTCTATATATTACATTATCAATTATTTTATTAATTTATTATCACTTATTTTATTCATTTAAGGTATTATCTTCGGGTTATTTAAAAAATGGCCTTATCTGCTGCGGAAAGGCAGCGACGTTGTCGTGAAAAGAGAAAACAAGACCCCGAAAAAGTTGAAGAAGTGAAACAAAAAGATTTAGAAAGATATCATGCTTGCAAAAAGTTAGTCAAAGATATGACACCAAGAGAACATAGACACATGAAAAGAAAATGGCAAGTTAGAAACAAGAAGAGAAGAGAACAACAGAAAGCTTTGCATAACATGTTAATGAATACTCCGGCTTCAACACCTGTTCCTTCAAACTCCAGATTACTTTCTTTAAGTCCTAGATCTCTTTCACTAACTCCAACCTCAGCCGCTGCTAGAGTAAGGGGTAGAGAAAAAGTTAGACGAGACAGATCGAAAATTTATAGGCAAAATATGAAACTTCAAGACATTTTTTTGAGGATCTATTAAACGTTTAGCTGACCATTTCGTCGCCACTGGACAATTTTATGAAGCACTTAAAGACCGCAGTAAGATAAAGCTATTTCTTGTTGGCAAAGACGATATTGCCCAGATTTTAATGGAAATTCCAAGTGGAATTATTCCTTTGAAAGGTACTATGGACGTTCACCAACTACTTACTCAGCAACCTGGAGTACTAAGCTACCGAACATTGAGTTGTTTTTGTGATAAATTTTGTGATTGTTACAATTTGAAGACTTATCACCCATTGCCTGAACATAAGAAAGAAGTTAACGACAGCCCAACTTCAGATATAAAAGAACCACTGGCTGATATAACCAACACCAACAGAGCTCCTACGAAGAGATTTTATAAGACTGTTTATACTTCTACTTCAGAAGATGAAGATGATCAGCTTTTTTGTTAATCAGAAAAATACTGTGCACATAAAACTGGGTACTTCATATGACCTATCTGTAGACAACATCCACCCATTATTAATAAAAAATGGTACACATATGTTAGTAAAATATACCTAGTACAACCAAAGTCGATTACACCTACTTAGGAGTTGCAAAAAGTTGTGTGGATGAAGATGTTCAGGTGATGTTTTATAAAACTGTTGATGACACTGGAAAATATTTAAATTAGTAAAATCAGATGTATCAGATGTGATGTTTGAACACTTGATAAAAATAATTATAAGTCCTAAAGAAGTCAAAAGAGGAAGGCGTGTTTATTACGAATTTGATGAACCAATAGAAGTATTTGAAAAGTAGAATAAGAGAAAAGAGAAGATTAGACTGATTTTACGTGTATCAAAGAATAGTTCTACCAATAAGAAACTAAATTAAGTAGCATTATAAGACAAGTATTATGTTTTTTTATCGTTTTAAAAACTTTAAAAATGTTAAAGTATCAAGTTCAAATGTGGGCTTATTACTATCTACCACTCTGTCACAGTTTTGTCCCTCTTGCAATTAAACGTCAAATTAGCATATGATTCAGTTTATTAAAAATATTATTCTAAAATAACGTATTATATAATTACTTATTGACCATACTAGGTATTACCAGAATTTCAGCAGCAGCATTTTAATAATTTGCAAAATATTTCAAAGTTTGTTGTCTTAACGAACAAAAATGTGACAGAGTGGTATTAAATGTAAATTTTTATATATTTGTAATAAGAATTCCGATTAATGGAGTTAGATAATAATAAATGCATACTATTCTAGTTAAGCAAAGTTAAAAAAAACTGAAAGTTTGATTTTACATAATAACTAATAAATATATTTTCTTATGACTGATGTATTTATTTTTTCTTACTATTCCGATAAAACTTTAAATAAATGAAAGGTATAAAATAAAACTTCGATGCATTATATGTTTCTAAAATCTTAGATGCCTTGACAATAATTAAAAAATACACAAATAAAAGAAATACACTTTTATTTTTTTTTTGAAATCTAAAAATTTATCACTCAGATTGTCGGTAGAAAAGTAGAACGCCCCATATATAGTTGGTCGACTATTACTCAAACACTTGTAAAGCCTTCTAAGCCGTAATAGTTTTCCTTTAAATTTCATTATATTTACTATAACCGTAATTTTTTTTCCAGCTACAAAACCAATCGTTAAGTGGCAGAGGGGGGACAACCCTTGACTCTAGCAAAGATTAGCACTTGAAAGTTTAATATTTCAGAAACAAGTGCCTTAATCGACAAATTGTTGTTACAAACCGACATTAAAAAAAAACTATTTAACGATATCCCATACCATGGTGTATACGAGAAAGAAAATAACATCGCCACTTTATATGTTGAGGAGCTAACTTAAAACAATTTTGCCGTAACTAATATGTATATTCAAATTTCAAAAATTCAAATTACTAAAGATCTCTAAGCTAGACTGCGGATGGACGGACGGACAAACGGACGGAAGGAGATAGCGAAACTGTGAGGGTTCCCAGCTTACTTCAAAACCCTCAAAAATGAAACCGAAAAATATAATCCTTTACGTAGACATATTCGAGTATCCGCCGTGTTGGTCCCGGCCTCTTTTGAAGAATAGGCCAACTGCCGTTCTGACAGGCAGGTCGTAAAAGGCGACCGATTGGCTATCGAGTCACTACCATCGTGGCTACTAGGTGGTAGAGTTCTGCATTGTCTCGCCCGGGTCTGGTACCACGGCCTTACCTATTCCTGCCGCAATAGCGTCAGTGCTTGTCGCTGTCGTGTTCCGGTTTGGAGGGTAAGGTAGCCGGTAAACTTATGCATGTGGCATTAGACCTCGCCACAAGATAGCAACGCACCATTAACATCTTTGGTGTCTATAGGCGATGGTTGACTCTTTCCATCAGGAGACCCATCTGCTTGTTTGCTATCTTATGACATAAAAAAAAATAAAAAAATAAGACATTCACGTAAGACATCTACATGTGTCATGGAATAGACTAAACCTATCTTTTCATATCAGATAGTCAACAAGCGGATGGGTTTTCTGATGGAAAGAGTCAACAATCGCCTATAGACACCAAAGATGTTAATGGTGCGTTGCAATCTTGTGACGGGGTATAATGCCACATGCATTAGTTTACCGGCTCCCTTTTTTTTAGTTTTTCCCAGCAGGTTAAAAGGGGGAGTACCTCTATTGTCAAGTTATTTATATAAATTTTTAACACAAGTATATTTTATATAATATTAACGACCTGCCCGCGGTTTCACCTGCGTAGCTTTTATTCCCGTAGGAATATCGGAAAGGTTTATATACTAAATACATTACTCAGGTTTTTTAATAGATAGATTGATTCAATCTATCTATCAAAAAACCGCATCAAAATCTGTTGCGTAGGTTTAAAGATTTAAGCATACATATGGACATAGGGACATAGGGACAGACAGAGAAAGCGATTTTGTTTACACTATGTAGTGATTAATACTATTTTAATTTCTAATATATTTTTACATATTAATTGTTTAGTGTCTTTTTCATATTATTTAATTTTTCTGTTTCTTTTACCGGCTACCCTCCAAATCGGAAAAAACTGTGACAAAAACTGACATTATTGGGGCAGGAATAGACAAGGTGGTGGTGATAGACCCGAGCGAGACAATGCAGAACTCTACCACATAGTAGCCACGATGGTAGTGACTTGCATAGCCAATCAGTTGCCTCTTACGAACTGCCTGGCAGAACGGCAGATGGTCTATTCTTCAGAGGGAGCCCAGACTGACATGGGGGCAAAACACAAATTGTTGTATACATGATGTAATTGTTACTAATTAATAAATAATGTAATTATGACTAATTAATAAATAATGTAATTATGACTAATTAATAAATAATGTAATTATGACTAATTAATAATTAGGAATATATTTTATTATTTAAGAACTAGCTGCAGCATGCAGCCCCCTGCATTATAAAAGTTTTAGGCGAAACTCGCGAGATCACTTAATTTTTTCGAGATAAAAATTAACTTATGGGCTATTCCAGGTCATTGACTACCTATGCGCCAAATTTCAATCAAATCCGTTTAGTATTTTTTTGTGATTGAGCAACAAACATATATCCATCCATCCAAACATACATCCATCCAGACATACAAACATCCAAACTTTCGCATTTATAATATTAACATAGATTACCTGTTATAAGAAAAAAATGGATAGAACATACCTATAAGGTTTGATTAACAATTACAATTGGAATCAAAGAGCACACACTACACAAATTTAGCTTTGTGACTGTAATATTTTTTTTATTACATACCTACTTGATACGAGTATTTTGTTGTCAACAGGAATATGAAAAAATATTATTTTAAAAGATAATATTTCCCTGTTCTCAGAAAAAAGAAACAGAAATCTTTTTGATATGGATACCGGTAACAGGAAATGGGTGCCGAAATAATTTACGATGATACTTATAGACTAAGAAGAGGGAGAGGGTGGTTTATACAGAGGGTGGATACTTATTTTTCTTTGTTTAGATTTTTGTAGGTGGTATTATAGTATAGTATTTTTTTTTGCAATTCATCTAAAGTTTCAAGTTCACTACGATTACCGAACCTAGTAATAGTAGCTTGCCTAATTTGTTTATGTCTGTCAAGGTTATTTCTAAGGTTGTCAGTGTAGCTTGCATTTATACCTAGAAATACAGATATCATAAAAAAATATCTTTATACCCGTATCCCCGAAGTGTAGGTAAAGTTACAACAAGTGCACCCACGATAAGGCGAAGATACTTAGTCCCAGAATGTGATTAGATTCCCGATCCCGGGCAACTTTGTGTTTGTCAGAAAACTGAAAAAACACTTTTTTTTTGTGCCCGACCCGGGAATTGAACCCGAGACCTCATGTGGTCAACGCCAACGCTGGACCGCTAGACCACAGAGGCGAATTCTATTTTTTCATGATATAATATATGTATCTACAAGTACACACAAAAATACGTTTTTGACAGAAATAGGAGCGTTTGCTCTTACGCGCGGCTAAACGTTCTCGGCTCGACACCATGTATATTAATATTCATATGGTCTATATTATTAAAGATAATAAGCACAACTTAGTGTACCAAAATCGATTAAATACTCTAATTTGGTCCGTGATCATGATATACTCCGATAAAAATTATTGAGGATTCTTTTAGGATTTTCTTCGTCAACACAAATCAGTACCAGCTCGTAGACCGGTGGAGCTGTGTTAACACGCTCATTCGGATGAGCACGTAAAACTTTCGGTTCCAGTTATAGATCGATTTTTTTATATAGCGTATACGGGACAGTCTATCGACAGTCAAGATTTTGATCCTGATTCTGAGATGAAAGCTATTGGACATTTTTTTTTAATTTTGTGTGATTTGATATATTCTAATACTCTAGTGCCTATTTAAGAAAATAATAACTTTTAAAGAAATTGTAGCGGCTCAAACAATCACAAACGCTACAAGAAAAAATAAAAAAATGGACAAAAATCAATAACAAATGGAAAAAAATGAAACTCAAAATAAAAATCCTGAATCGCGATATCACAATTATTTATTTTATTAACACTATATACAAGTTTCAACGCTTCTCAAACGGACTTCGGTCCCCAGGCAGTACACCTTGCCTGGCTGGGAAGATCTTCCTTTTTCCCGTACTTGTCCTTGTGTGACATCATCGACCTCCACAGTAATGACGTCATACTGACAAGAAGCTGGCCCGTTGGTTCCATCACTATGACCCTTCAGCGGTACGGACCAGCGGCGCCACAGTGGTGACCACGACGTGATCTTCACCACTAACAGCTATCAACATGCCACAGTGGTGACCCTCAGCAAAAACAACACGCATCAGTCTTCTAACCATCAGTGTCTAATATACTCCCCTTTGCTTCCAAAACAGCATCAGCCAGCTTCACAAGCTACTCCTCAGCTACGCTTTCCAGAATCCACTACGAACTATCTACGTTCACTGGGTCCCCATGCAGCAACTCTGTCCCGCTCGTTCCGACTCATTGCAAAACACAGCGGAGGCGCACTCGTCCCGACTCACTGAGGACGGCGTATATTCGGCTCGTCTCGACTCACCGCAGACTCGAGCGCTCAAGGCACATACACTTCACTGGCACAACCAGATCAACCTTCGGTCTTGGGGGAGAGTACTGTAGCGGCTCAAACAATCACAAACGCTACAAGAAAAAATAATAAAAATGGACAAAAATCAATAACAAATGGAAAAAATTCAAAATAAAATTCCTGAATCGCGATATCACAATTATTTATCTTGTAACACTATATACAAGTTTCAACGATTCTCAAACGGACTTCGGTCCCCAGGTAGTACACCTTGCCTGGCTGGGAAGATCTTCCTTTTCCCCGTACTTGTCCTTGTGTGACGTCATCGACCTCCACAGTAATGACGTCATACTGACAAGAAGCTGGCCCGCTGGTACCATCACTATGACCCTTCAGCGGTACGGACCAGCAGCGCCACAGAAATACACAAAATAAGCAATATATAATACGCCACATATCATGCAAAATGTGACTAATATGTATATTCGTACTAAATTACAGCTTGCTAATACGAATAATATCTGAACTAGGCTGCGGATGGACGAACGAACATGGCGAAACTATAGGGAAATCCTAAAAAGGCCACGCTCCGTTGGCTTGGATATATCGAAAGAATTGCAGATGAACGAATAACAAAACAGATATACACTGCATGGACGTAGGTACCGAGGGAAACTAAGACTGTCACTGATGAACCATGATCAAATTTGCCAATTATCGGAAGGTAGTATCAAAAGACTCTGAATTTATCGCGTTTGCATGTATAGTCATGAAAAAAAAATAAGGTGAATCCGTCTGAATCGTATCTGCATACATGACACTAAATGGTTACTGCCAACCCCGTAATGGTTTTTTTTTTATATCATAAGATAGCAAACAAGCAGATGGGTCGCCTATAGACACCAAAGATGTTAATGGTGCGTTTCTATCTCGTAGCGAGGTCTAATGCCACATGCATAAGTTTACCGGCTACCTTACCCTCCAAACTGGAACACGACAGCGACAAGCACTGACGCTATTGCCGCAGGAATAGGTAAGGCGGTGGTACCAGACCCGGGCGGGACAATGCAGAACTCTACCACCTAGTAGCCACGATGGTAGTGACTCGATAGCCAATCGGTCGCCTTTTACGACCTGCCTGGCAGAACGGCAGTTGGCCTATTCTACAAAGGAGGTCGGGACCAACACGGCAAAAAAACGGGTTTGGCGTAAAAATATGATATACCCAATGATTTTACAGGCATGTTAGCTAGCTTTCAATAGGTATTGTTAGTAGAGTAGCTAGTATAGAATATTATGATTGTCTGACATAATATAAACTGGTATATTTTCAACAATGCCACTTCTGTTATCAACAATTTCTCGTAATTATTGAAAGGTATAAAGCTAAGCGTGCGAGAAATCGAGCGTAATAATGACACTGCATCTCTATTCTCCATTGATATTGCGAGTTTCGACGCACGATTTACTTGTACGGGCTATTTGCCGCCCACCGCGACCATGATATACGTCCGGAAGTTACACTTTGCTTTAGTATTTCTAGTGTTAATAATACATCACACATTCACCATGAAGCGAGGTTATATATTTGTCTAACTTTAATAAAGTTGATTTATTCATGGAAATGGTACTCTATTACAATCTTAAGAGAACAGAGTGCTAAGTGTGAGTTTTTCTTTTCGCATTCGATCGTGAGCGCGTTTGGAATTTACTAGGAATTTGTATGTGATTTGTACAGCGCCACCTAGTGGTAAACGTGAGAAACCAGTTTACCACTAGGTGGCGCTGTACAAATCACATACAAATTCCTAGTAAACTCGAAACGCGCTCACGATCGAATGCGAAAAGAAAAACTCACACTTAGCACTCTGTAAAGCATAATGAACGTAGTTTATGAGAAATCTTGCCGTAAAGTAGTGTTATCAAATGTCATTGCAGTATCAATACTCACAATTTTAGGTAAGTTTCTATTAGATGGAGCCCAATAGGTTTCTAGGTGTATAACCTAAAGACAACCTAGCAAACATACATTATAATTGTGTAACAAGTCGGGTAGCGGCTAACTTGTAGTGATTTCTATCCATATACTAATACTTGTTGCACTCTGCAACCCACTACGTTATAAAAGTTGCTGGTGAATTTATTTCACAAACTTTCACATTTATAATATATGTGGGATGACGCAATTTACTGCGCTATAAGTAATAGTACAAGTATTTACAGTATCGCTGGCATCACTCTATACACTTTCTTACCCACCACGAATATATTTGTGTATCCTTTAAGAACAATGCATTTTCTGGAATAAAAAGCCTTATACGCTATTGCTAAGTCTTGGCATAGACTATATACCAAATTACATGCAAATCTCTCAAGGCTTTATAGCGTTAAGAAACAACAAATATACATAAATATTTTTTTAAATTATTAGATAACAAACAAACAGATGGCTCTCCTGATGAGAAAAGAAACCATCGCTTATAAACACCAAAGATGTTGAACTACCAAGAAAAATGATGCGTTGCTCTGTTTGTGGCATATCAAGCTTAAAAGTATTAAATTTATCCCCCTCTCCATCTGCCAGCTAAACAGTTGGTTTTAAATGTTTTTAACTTACCGCTACGTATGTTGATAAGGAAGTTACTGACTTTTTCGACTATTTTCACGTGTACGTCAGACATTACGGCATTGCAATCTCTGCGCAATGCCAGAAAGAAACAATGTAATAAAATCCACATATATAAAAAAATTAAAACGAGTCCATCCTGCCGTTCTATATGGCCGTCCATATTTTTTAAATGAATTTTTATTCGTGCGCAGAAATATCATGAACCATAAAATTACTTACTTGAATTCTTGCTTGGTATTTTCTGGAGCTTCTGTTAGTTTGTACCATTTCTTTCACTGCAAAATTTATTTTCCTTTCAGTGGCATCATAATGGTCACACGTTGAGTCCATCGAATCGTTTTCTTCTGTAAATTATAATTATTATTAAATAGCAATAATGCTTACTCTCAAAAATCTGGTTTCCCAATATATATATTTTTATATTGTATCATTATTATTGTCATCGTACTTCTCGCCTCGGTCTAACGCGTTTTCATTTACCGCTTGAAATACAGCGGAAGTTGTCAACACATCATTACACTCAAAAGATATAATTTTAAACATGTGTTTGTGTTCGGTGACGATATTTAATTCTGCAGTAAACATTGAGTGTAATATGTTTAATATCACTACCATTAATATTAAGCGATATTCCTATTTTTACTAAGCAAGTATTTATATCCATCCATATTAATATTATAAATGTGAAAGTCTGTCTGTCTGTTACGCTTTCACGGCTAAGTCGCTGGACTGATTTTCTTGAAATTTGGCATGGAAATAGCTGAAGGTCTGGGGTCAAACATAGGCTATTTTTTTTTCAAAAATCAACCCATAAAAGGCTGAAATAGGGGATAAAAATTGTATGAAAAACTATTTAGACGACATGTATAACGTATAAAAATTAAGTGTAATATATTTAATATCACTGCTATTAATATTAAGCGATATTCCTATTTTTTACTAAGCAAGTATTTATATAACGTATACGTTATATAAATACTTGCTTAGTAATAAGTTCTATTATTTATTTGTAAACAAGGAATATTATTACGACGGTCCCCTTTTCTCAATTTCTCATTTTTTGCTTCCAATCTATATATTTACAAATCCATGGTAGATACATTTGAATAAAAATACGTAATTTTTCTTCCATTGAAAATATAAAGTTCCATCGCTAAAGTCAACACTAAAAGTTTTATATTCAACTTTTACATGTATTTTTGACCAGTCAAAATATATTTTATAATGTCTATCGAATTGGATTTATTTTCTGCATAGAGTTTTCAAATATATTCAGTCTAGTGTGAGTCTGAAAAGGATCTTGATGCTTATGCACAGTAGGTAATGATAAAAGAAACAAAAAGCAAACATAAATAGGTATTCACAGTTGTATAGCATTCTGAATGCATCAGCGTATACTCAAACAGTAATCAAACTACTAGTTAATGTTTCGTTTTGAAATCAAAGACTTACCTATTCCAATAGCAATAGCGTCAATGCTTGTTACTGTCGTGTTCCGTTTTACAGGGTAAGGTAGCCGATAAACTTATGCATGTGGCATTTCAAATTGGCAGTCTGATGACAACTGTTAACATTTTTGGCTTTTACAGGTTGATAAAAGATTGTACTCGTACATACTGAAGAAAGATGTTTAGTACTCGATTCTAATACCGAATATGTAAAAATTTGGTACTAAAATTATTATCCATAACAATATTATAAATTAAAGTAACTCTATCTGTCTGTATGTCTTTCATTCACGCCTAAACCACTGAACCGATTTGAATGAAATTTCATGAAAAGGTAGTTTGAGACTCGAGAAAGAAGATAGGGTAATTTTTATCCTGTAAATCCCACGGAGACAGGAATGAAAACCCCGGCATTTTTATTTTATTTTAGGTTTTATTCCACTCGCAACAAGTCACGGGCACAGCTAATTTTCAAATAAAATTGTACGGATACCCACGTATGGCGCATAGAATATTATTGTTTTCAACAAGGATTCACCGATCTCGCAACTAGATTAGTTAGTACATCGTGCGGTGACCATACTTTTGGAAAAATGTTAGAAAATTGTAAATATTAAATACCTATCTAGGACGATAAAGAAATACCACCCTGCTCCTTACGTCTTACTTGACACTCAAACTTTCTTTGTTGAGTTAATTTTATTTATTGTGCTACTTTTTCAGTTTAAATGGCACTACAATAGATATTTGAGTATCCATGGAATGATGCAAATTAAATTACTTTTTTTTTACAAAATAAAATTGTGGCAACCAGAATTTATTCCAATTAAGCACAATTTGTGAGTCGACTGGAAAACTGGTGATTCTCATTACTACAATGCCAACATTAATGTTATATATATATATATATATATATATATATATATATATATATATATATATATATATATATATATATATATATATATATATATATATATATATATATATATACATATATATATATATATATATATATATATATATATATATATATATATATATATATATCTTACGGATTTTTATTTGCATTATTTTATTTTAGTTACTTTTTATGACATAAGATAGCAAACAAGCAGATGGTTCTCTTGATGGAAAGAGACAATCATCGTCTATAGACATCAAAGTTGTTAATGATATGACGAGGTGCTGATGGTCTTGCATAAATTTACTGGCTATGCTACCCTCAAAACGAGAATACAACAGTGAGAAGCTCTGACGTTATTGCGGCAGGAATAGGTAAGGCGGTGGTACCAGACTTGGGCTAGACAATGCAGAACTCTACCACCTAGTAGCCACGACGGTGGTAACTCGCACAGCCAATCATTCGCCTCTTACGAACTGCCGGGCAAAACAGCAGATAGTGTATTCTTGAAGGAGTGCGAATCAACACAGAAGGTTTTACTTGGAACGAAAAAAAATATTTTTTTTTATTTTTTTTTTATTTTATTATTTTAAAATTTGTAATGTATTTGTTGTCAAGCACCATAACCATCCTGTGTAAATAACATAATTTCATCTATGTACCTATATATTTATTTTTATTTTATATTATATTCTTAAACATAAGTATTGATTGTATTCTAATACACTTAGTCACAAACACACATATTTTTATAAAATTGCTTCTTGTTGTATGTCTAGTTTTGTTTATTACGATATATACCTATGTAGTCTTTGATATATAAACCTATTAGCTACCCGTCAGTGACTGTAAAAATGCTTATAGTAACAGTGTACAAAAAGAAAATCCTTAATTGGCCAATGTAATGTAAATATTATAATATTGTACCTATTTTGATATTCGGCTGTGGATTTTTAGTTGAAATAAATAAATAAGGGAAGTCCTGCTACCTTTGTAACATATAGGCATAAAATAAATGTAAGATATGATGTCATCATTTCTATAATATAATCCCTATTATCACTGTACATATTATAGATAACATTACCATGCTATTGTGGTTTGTAATCAAACTACATATTTTGTTCAAAATAATCTTTCCATTTTTGAAGAGTCAACGTTTTTTTATAATTGCTGCTGGAAGGAAACGAGGCCAACACATTAATACAATTCGGCAATTGAAATTTAGCGGATTTGACTTTCTGTCTATATTTTTTTTATTTTCACTTATAATGTTTATTTAGTACATTATTATTAGTATTACAATTAATTCACATTACAAAAATAATGAGACATAAGTTTTTGCAGTTTATTTTTATGTGTAAGATTTTTTAACAAAGTCTGTCAAAAATGGCGAATCAGTTTTTTCCGTCAATCAAGAATTCCCTAACTCCGTGTTGTCAATACTAACCGAGTACCGAAACCATAAATGAGCGTGTTTTTTCTCCACGCATCCTCAGTTTTTGCTTACAAACGTCGAGTGTCCGAGAGCTTTTTACTTGGGATGAAAGTTTTTGCGCTTGCCATGTCGCGTACCCATATATTTCAAAAGTCCTGTCCATCGCCGTAATTGATTGAATTCTTTGTAAATAGCCTTTATATTTTTTGTCTTTGAAATTTTTTTGATCTCAGTGACAGAGTGAGGCATTGTCGTATAAAATACGGCACTTGTTAAAAGCAAAAATATTCTCATTTTTTACTGCTTCGTCGCCGTAATGTTTTGTTAATAAACTGGGTACAAGATATTTTATGAATTTATAAAATACTAGTTACTTATTTCTTTTTATAGCCTGCTTGTTACTTCATGCGCGCGGTAACAGTTTTTAAGTACTGAAAGAAATAAAGTCTCCATCAAATTGACAACTGACTCGATGTTTTTTATATCATAGTATAGCAAAGAAACGAGACGACTTTCCAGACAAAAATATATAATTGTCAAGTATGGATACCAAAATTGCCGGCTACCTTACCCTCTAAATCTGTGATTCTCAAAGCTGACTGGGCTCCGACCCACCTAACGAAAATGCCTTCCTCTTGGATCTCTTACAGAAAAAAGTGGGCATAAATGTTATCTTTTTAGTTGTAATTGGAATAAAAAAAAAATGATTTAAACGTTATCAATATGAATGAAATACTGTTGAATGAAAACACGCAGGTGATATAGGCCTTGTGCCGCAGTAGATTCATCTCGTTGTAGATATCCATCTAACCAGGCCATCCCTTACTTCAGTATCCATCTGGCTATTGGCTTGGACAACAACGGTCAACGTGTCTAACGGTCATAAATGTAAAACACATTTCAGGGCTCACTGAACATTCGTTTGCGACACACCAGTGGGTTGCGACTTCCGACCCATAGCTTTTTAAAATACTGTTCTAAACTGAAATAGATCTACGACAGAAGAACAGGTGACAAGACGCTTGCTGGTCCCTATGTCAGTTCGGTGCTTTTTTGAAGAAAATATTACCTGGTATTATTCTGCTAGGTACTTTATAAAGACAAATGATTGGCTATATGGGTCACTACCATCGTGACTTCAAGGTGGTAGACTTCTGCGACAACTCACCCGGGTATCATCACCTTATCTATTTCTGCCACATTAGCCTTAAAGCTTGTCAATGTCATGACCTGATTAGGGGGGTGAGGTAGTTGGTAAACTTATGCATGTGGCATTACTGATAATAGCAACGTACCGCCAACATTTTTGGTGTTTATAAGCGATGGTTATCTTATTTAATCAAGAAAGCCATCTGCTTGTTTGTTATCTTATGATATAAATAAAGAACACTCGATGTAGATTAAAATAAGTCTAAATATATTTGTATTAATATTACTGATAGATAGTAATAATTAATATATTTGGTGTCCAGAGTCAAAGACTTCTATGTACTAAAATCCTAGACAAGGAATACGGTACGCCACTTGTGTTTCACTAAATTGCAGTCCATGAACTGCACCTATGTAGAGCTGGTTGAATGAAACAAGTAAATGCCATGAAATTCACGACGTATACGACCTTTTGGCAAATGTAGATCAAATGCTGCAGCGCTAATTAATTTTGACTTTGGTTAAACGATGTCTTATTATTTCAGCCTTACAGCGAGTGTTAACGAAATGGAGTATGACTCCTACTTAGCATAGCTTCTCTAGTACACTAAACTCTCTGTGCAGAGAAGGTGGCCATCTCTTTCAATTAGGAGAGCTATTAACTTGGTAACTTACGATGTAAAAAATATTTATATTACATCTCACATGGATGTCAACCGATTAATATCATCTTTGATGACCCCCCTGTTGGTCTGGGCTCCTTTGAAGAATAAGTCAACTGTTGTTCTGCCAGGCAGGTAATAAAAGGCGACCGATTGGCTATGCGAGTTATTTCTATCGTGGCTAGTACGTGGTAGAGTTCTGTATTTTCTCGCCCGGGTCTGGTACCACCGCCTTACTTAATCCTGTCGTAACAGCGTCAGTGCTTGACACTGTTGTGTTCCGGTTCGGAAGATAAGGTAGCCGGTAAACTTATGCATGTGGCATTAGACCTCGTTACAGGATAGCAACGCACTATTAACACCTTTGATGTCTATAGGCGATGGTTGACTCTTACCTCAAAAGACCCATTTGCTTGTTTGCTTCTTATGATATAAAAATATATATCTTTAAGCAATGGATATATCTTTGCACCAGGAGAGCTGCTTGTAGGCTATCAAATGATATGAAAATGATTAAGAATTATGCAACCACTTCACAAAGATTAATTTAAAGCTGCGATATAACATATTGTTTGCGCAGATGTTCTTGCATTTACGATATATCATATTATTGTATAAACAATCGGTAACCAAATACAACCGAATACCGAGATTCGTTGTATCGATAGCAAAGCAATCTTGTTTTTAGCAAGGAAGGCGTGATTCTGACGTAACTTATGATCAACATAAATCGACTAAAGTCAACATGTAGGTAGTATTTTGTTTGTTTTAACGATGAATATCTTCTTAAATTTGTGTGTTTATTTAATTTATCATATTTGAATATTTGATTTGAAAGGAGTAATTTACGTAAAGATCGTTACAGAAGATAATGGATTATCAATGTCTACTGTATTTGTCGGTATACAAGAGATTAGGTTTAAAAAAATGGTGACGTACACTCACTAAATACAAGGAACAAAAACAATCTTGTTTTGCATGCATCTCGTCTCCACAGAATAAGTAACTCTTTTATGGGGAAATATATACGTTTCTACAATGAATTCCCGAAACTATAAAAGATCTACCAGTCAATAAATTTAAAAATGTGTTAAAACAAAACTATGTAAAAAAGAATATTATAAAATCTCAGATTATTTAAAAGACAAAAAAAGCCTGGGATTAATTGCTCGCCATACCGATCTCATACATATCGTCCCCGTAGAGCGAAAATTAATTAAGTCTAAAAAGTGTGTTTTGAGATAATCGCATTTGAAAGTTCGGAAAATTGAAATGGCCATAACTTGTTACACAGAGACAGATTTTCAAAATTCTTATACCACTTTGAAGAAAATATTGTATTTTTAAACTAAACAATAATTATAAAAAATAAAGTTTTACTTTAGTAGGAATTGATAAATAAATATTTGGTGAATTTTACTCCACGTATCTGTTGACGTATTTATGAGTTAGTTAATTTATCGACCTGAGTTAGTGATTATTTTCTCGGAAATGTTTTTCTAAATTACAGTCTAATTGAAAGAGAAAGATCATCAAGTCAAGTTAATTAATTTGTACTTTCAAATGTTGAACTGATTCTATTGAATTCTAAATGAACAAAATTGATTTAGTGATTTATGAGAACAAGTTATACTACATATAAATTAGGGAAATATTAATCACGTGTACTTAATGTATTTTCGTTGCATTTATAGTGGTCATAATAATTACTTAGTGAATTTTCGCATTTTATAACTCAAAAACTATGAAAACTAAAGAAATGAGACTGAGACAATAATAAAGAGATGGAAACGCTGATTTACATTATAAAATAAAAAAAAGAAATACATAACTCGGCTTAGTTGATTTTCGCTCTACGGGGACGATATTTTTTGTAATATTGTGGATCTTCTGAGTGTGTGGCCGCGTTTCCGATCTTGTAGTAGTTTTTAAAAATATGTTGACGTGTCAAAATAACTTGTAAAATATTTTATTGAATAAAGTACTTCTGATTTCTGATTAAAATCTGATTGAAATATTTGATTAAGCATTTTGCTTAAAAAATGAATCTATTTGTATTTCTATATTTTCTTTTCTTTTCTACACCTTACTTTAAACATATACTAACAGAGCGAATGGGAATCTGAATAGAAAATATACCAATAAGAACGCAATTTTTTTTTAGAAATTCTTTATTTGTATTTTTTTGCTCACCATACTCATCACTAATGACATTTTTGCAAAAGGCGGAACAATATGGTGTCCTGACAGTCCTGTTCTCAGTTGAAACATATAGTAGGCAAGAAATTAGCCTGCGGAGCAACCACTGATCTCTACTACCTACATAAAAGATTTTCCGTAAATAAATATAAAAAATAAGTATAAATCCATTCATAAAGAGATGTCTTCAAACGTTTATGAAAAACACCGCAACCTGCGACTCCAGCAAACGTTAATTGAGATCAATATCAGAGTTTTAATAAAACAGATGGGAAACGGCTTCCATATCCGGCTCTCGGTTGTTTTTGCTTGTAAAAAACAGAGCCCCTCGAAAAAGCAAGCAATGATAATAGAAACAACGACCGAGTTGAAAAGGGGTTATCGCATTTTTATTTGCGTCGGCAGAGGTCTTTTAGAATGCGTTTAAAAGAACTTGAAATATCCCAGTGGGTGAAATTTGTTGCCTGACGCTTCTGCATGCTTTAATATTCGCGTTTTAATATTCATCTCTTCACTAGATAATGTTTCTGTTTCGTTTTTATTCTTTGTCGTAATGGAGCTTATTTTCTACGAAGTTTGGACAAATGGTTTTAGTGCTTTGACAATAGGATTTTATAAACATCTCACGAGATAAGTATATTTTTATTTGTACAATTGTATAAAACGAAAATACGTTTATTTTTTTATTGTTATACTATTTTCAATGTTTATTTTGGGAAATGTTTATCCATAAGTATATAATACGTTTTCGCCGTGTTGGTTCCGGCCTCCTTTGTAGAATAGGCCAACTGCCGTTCTGCCAGGCAGGTCGTAAAAGGCGACCGATTGGCTATCGAGACACTACCATCGTGGCTACTAGGTGGTAGAGTTCTGCATTGTCTCGCCCGGGTCTGGTACCACCGCCTTACCTATTCCTGCCGCAATAGCGTCAGTGCTTGTCGCTGTCGTGTTCCGGTTTGGAGGGTAAGGTAGCCGGTAAACTTATGCATGTGGCATTATACCTCGCCACAAGATAGCAACGCACCATTAACATCTTTGGTGTCTATAGGCGATGGTTGACTCTTTCCATCAGGAGACCCATCTGCTTGTTTGCTATCTTATGACATAAAATAAAAAAATAAAAAATAAAAATACGTGAAGAAAAAATGTGTACCCCTTTTTGTGTTAATTACGCTAATGGAGGAGTATGAAATTTGGTTCAGTTAATGTTTACATTGCAGAGGGAGGGAGGGAGGAAGTGGAAGGATTGTTTGGAAGGTAATACTTTACGTTTGGTCCTATATACAATTGATGAATATCTGAGTTGCAGTTACAGAGATAAAGAGTTTACTGCGCTTAAATTATTTAAAGAGATTCCAAGAAATAGTTTAGTATATCAGTAAATGTGATAAATATTATTATATGTATGCATTTGATATCACATGTATGTATTGAAAAACTACACAAGATTGAACCAATGAGTCTGAGACAGAGCAGTAATACTTTGCTTACGTTTTAGGTGAAAATGTCTCGTTTAATACACACCTTATACCATACATTTTATATATTTAAAAAATATACTAAAATTATAGCATGGGAGTATTGCTTCAATACATTTATACAATTTAAATTCCAAAATACTATATATATATTGCACAGTTATTAGGACCTGAGAGTTAATGGTCAAATTATATAACCAACTAATATATAATAAAAAGAGAATATTACTTAGCTTCATAGGAAACCTCAACGATATTATTGTAATAAAATTCAAAAAATATTGTCACCGTACGGTAGACATGCACGCGCCTTGACTTTCATGTGCCGCGGCAGTATATCACTGCTTGTAAACAATAAACTTCAGTATCTATACGTGAGTTGGTATCCGTACTGAATTTTTTTAAATAATTAGGTTTAAGCTTATTTCTTACATAATAAATATCAGAATCGAGTACTGAACGATTTCAGTTTGTACATTCTTTTACCAGAACCTCAACTTGTAAAATTATTATACTTATCAATTTAATGGTCAACCTGTACTAATACAATAAAGCTGAAGAGATTTATAGTAAAATTTTCCAACGAAACTTTCTGGATGAACCAGTCGGAGTTCAGAAACCGTTTTTGTGTAGGAACAATACCCATATTTGTAAATATTTTGCATAAGTTTTTTTTTTTCTAATAAATTATTTTTTTCTTTTCTTTTTGTTTTTATTAAATAAAGAAATAAATATTCATGGGACAAATTACTTTTACTGATCTAAACCCAAAGTGAGCAAACTATTTGCTTTTTTATGTGTGTTAGTGAACGATACTAATACATAGAAATACATATATAAATACTGGAATATATTTAATAAACACCCAAACTCAGAAATACAAACATTTATGCTCATGACACAAATGCTTATCCCCGTCGGGAATCGAACTCGAGCCCCGTCAATTGCGTAGTCAGAGTCGCTAAACACACGACTAACGGGGCGGTCAATAAGTAATAATAAATTAAATTGTAATAAATCTTCAAAATATCTAAAATATTTTACTAATTATTTGCTTATTTCAGTGCAAAACCTGTTACATGAGACATTCTTATAAATAACATCAGTATTTCATTCTCATATTTCTGATAAGAATGAAATATTCTTATAAGTGTGTTATAAATGTGAAATTTATCAATCAATATCAAGAGCATAATGCACTTGTTTGTATTTTATGCCAACAAATAATGAAATTGAATCAATTTTTCATTGCTGACTCTGCTTACTTAAAAATGATTGTAATTTTATAAACCATATTTGTTGCAAATTGATTTTATTTCAATATTTGTTTAAAAAATAAAAAAAAAGTTAATATTTTTTGAAGATCTAATCACTTTTTACTAGACAATTAAAATGTCATAAGATTTTTTAAGTTGACAATCATATAATATTGAATGCACATCAGTTCATTTTCAATCTGGATACGTCTTTTCTATCCATCCGTATCAATAGAGCCGTAATCTATCTTTATGTCTACTAGAGCATAAAAGCAGCATTTCAGCCTCACAAATGATAATAAGATCGTAAATAGCAGCTCTAAAACACTCTTAGTGGATTTCTATATCTCGTATATGTGTTTTTACACCAAAAGGGGTGCGAGTAAAAAATACATAAAACTGGGGCCTTTGCCCGTTTGACGCGCACAAAGAATTTTATATCAAACATGTTGACGTATGGGGTTTAAACATAACAATATTGTGTCAAAGACTAAACTATAAAAATATTCATCGAATACATTTAAACGAGCAGTTCTTGTATCTTTATAATAATATGTGAAGGAAAAACTTTGGACCCCTTTTAAGAAGATTGTGCGAACGGTGAAGTATGAAATTAGGCATAATTAAAGTTTTCATTGCGCAGGACTGCAGAAATCTAATATTTATAAATAAAATGCATTAGAAATACATTAAATTAATAAAATTAAACATTACCCACATTACATTCATGTGACATACATGATAATAAACACACATGTATACTACTTATCTTAAACGCGACCGATTGGCTATCGAGTTACTACCATCTAGGTGGTAGAGTTCTGCATTGTCTCGCCCGGGTCTGGTACCACCACCTTACCTATTCCTGCCGCAATAGCATCAGCGCTTGTCGTTGTTGTGTTCCGGTTTGGAGGGTAAGGTAGCCGGTAAACTTATGCATGTGGCATTAGACCTCGCCACAAGATAGCAACGCACCATTAACATCTTTGGTGTCTATAGGCGATAGCTGACTCTTTCCATCAGGAGACCCATCTGCTTGTTTGCTATCTTATGATATAAAAAAAAGGTGATTGCTCATATTATGTGTATAAATATATAATCTTAATCTCGGAAACGGCTCCAAAAATTTTCGTGAAATTTAACATGCAGGGGGGTCAAGGGCGATTAATCGATCTAGCTAGTTTTCATTTTTAGAAAACGTTGTTTTTACAGAAAAATTCGATCAAAGCTCAGTTATCATCCAGGTACTTTTAACTTATTGATCAACTGTAATGTTGAACATTTTACTCAATTTTACAATAAAGAAACGTTGATTAAGTTTTGATTGAGTCGCTTTTCGCGTACTGAAAATTATACAACAGAGAGTTTATTTGATAGTTTAGCTAAGTAATTATAGTTCTAATTTATTGATTTAAGTAAAGTTATTGATATGATATTATTGATATCGATAAATTGATATTATTTTACTACACTACATTAATTTAATAAAATTGATTAATTAAATAAATCGCTGGACTTCTAAGACAACATTCTTTTAAATTATCTATACATATATACAAATAAATAAAACTGGAGTGTCTGTTTGTAATATTAAAATAACCGCTTTTTACTAAATGCATATGGATGTATACACGTTACATATACCAAAATAACATTTTTTACCATTTTTGTCTGACTGTCTGTCTGTTTGTTCCGGCTAATCTCTGGAACGGCTGGACCGATTTTGACTGCCAGAATATAGGAACTGCTTGTGCTTGCGATAAGCTTGAACAGGTGGATTGTATGAAATACCTAGGAGTCATCATTGACACTTCACTTTCATACAAAGTACATATTGACAATTTGTGCAAACGCGTAAGAAGCACGATATACATCATATATAGCTATGGGATTTAGCCAATAAGAACATTCTCATGTTGGTATACAACGCAATTTGTAAATCTCTCTTATCATATGGAATATTAATTTTTGAGTGGAACAGCCAAAACATATATGATAGCCTTAGAAAGAGCTCAGCGCGCTGTTTTAAAAGTAATGCTCAAAAAACCATTTAGATACTCTACTGACTTACTTTACAAGGAAACAAATGTACTACGCGTTCGACAACTCTTTATCTGGAAAGCCGCAATTTTACACCATAATACTATCTTAAATTCGCCAGATTACTTCAACCTAATTCAAAAAAGGGTTTACAGGGTTCAAATTCCGAAAACTACATGTGCATTTGATAGACGATTTCCAACTTTTCTTTTCCCACATATCTACAATCAAGTGTATCAACGCTGCAATATTAAAGATCTTTCTTTACGAACTGCTTCAAAGGAAATAATTAAATGGCTTTCTTCCGTTAACTACTCAGAAACCGAAAAAATCTTGCTAAATCTTAGTCACTCACACACATACACACACGCACACACACACACACACATACACACACATACTCTCTCTCCCTCGTATACATATAAACACAAAAAAACTCACGCACAAACGAAACATTCATTTATTCATAATATGTAAGTCACGCTAAACACTCAGCAGTCTAAAATTAACCTACTGTGCCTGTTATTGTTAATTTTTTCAAATTTTCTTTTTAATTTTTCTTCTTGTTTTATTGTATAGCTTTATTACCTCCCGTGAAATTTTTGTTAATTGTATATACGGAAATCACTGCATGGTATCCACGCCACAGGGTTTGCCTAGTGTGGAGTCCAAAAGAAATATAAACTATTGTACTGTACTTTTAAACTAAATAATAATAATAAATCTTATCTTATCTTATCTGTATAAAAAGAATGCATTAATAGTAATCAGAAAAAAGTAATGGTTTTTAATGTATGTCTTGATATTTTTTAAATCTTAACAATAAGGGCTAGGTAAACATATATATTTACAACCACATTAGAAGTAGAGATCAGTATATTATCATATTCTCTGTTAGAAGCAATCAAATTGAATCACCATATTTTTAGTTATACCGTCTGCCTTTTTATAGTCTTTGACAATTAGGGCTCGGCGTGCAGCGAAACTTGCGTGACAAAAGCCAACGGCACGCACACTGTCAAATGATAACTCGACGTCTATCAATTTCCAGAGGAATGGAACACTGCGGAGTGCTTAAATTTTATTGTGGCCTCAATAGATAAGCTGAAACAATAAAATTAGTACAGCACTTAGGCTTTAAATTTTTAACGGAAAGGTTTTTTAATTTCTTTTAACTACTAAATTGGTTTAGTGATCAGTATGTTTGGCTCAGATCATGTGGTATCGGACTCAATTCGACTTATGTGGAATCAATACTAAAAAAAAATCAATTTTCAGATTAAAAAAAGTCGCTTTTCTTATAAAAATCTAAGTAGCAACCCACAGTTTACTTGTGATAATACCTAGAAGCAATGGAAAAGCACTTCCCAGTCACTGATTCTAAGTACTGAAAATAACCATAACTATTTAATATGGCCGATGCAGCAATGGTAATTACCACTTATTTCACCATCCGACACTGGTGACAACGTAAACGTTCACGACGAAATTAAGTCAATTATTTGGAACTTTGTATCGTAGAAAGTGGCAAATTAGAACTATAAAATATTTCAAAAAAGCCTGTGCAACTTTTGTGGTTCGTTTAACTCTGCCTCCCGAAACTGAAAGGGCCGTGATGTTTTTTTGGGTTCCGTACCTAAAAGATAAAACGAGACCCTATTATAAACTAAGACTCCGCCGACTGTCTGTCCGTCTGTCTGTCTGTCACCAGGCTGTATCTCATAAACCGTGATAGCCAGAAAGCTTAAATTTTCACAAATTATGTTTTTCCGTTGCCGCTATAACAATAAATACTAAAAAATATGAAATTATTAATGCAATAAACGTGTTTTTTTTTCACATTTTTTAAAGATAATGGTACGAAACTCTACGTGCGCGAGCCCGACTCGCACTTGGCCGGTTTTCAACTTTGATTTCATGTCATTATAAAGCGCATTGAAATAATATGTGTATATATTATTTCTAAAAGGTGTTTTTTCCTGGAGTGGCTCGACTTCTTTGACTACTTCACTAAAAAACCCCAAGTAAAGATTATGTTTCTACTTTGGGCGAAAAATATAAAAAATTGTAAAAAAATATTTTTTGTTAATAAAAAAGTTAATTACTATAATTTTTATAACAATCGACCGGAGCGCCACTTGTTCTTAATAGAGTTTTATACTTAGAAAACGCTAGATGGCGCAGTGCGAAATCTTCGCACGGGTCACTTAGTGTGTCTATTAGTTTAATAGAAATTAACAGTGTTAACCCTAAGACCAACTATTTTTTGTTGGTTTGAGTGATAACCCTACCATGACAGCTACGGCCCTCCCAAAATAACATAATTTGTGCGTCACGATATTATAACTTTAAGAAATCATTTTTGAAATAAAAAGAGATGCGATTTGCGGTAATAAGAGAATGTATGATGATGAATACATAATATGATTATTTATTTCTAAATACGTGGTAGCTTTGCCTCATTCAAAATTTATAAGGTACAACCTTCCGTTTCTCTCAAAAATTCTTAAAATGGTTAATTTTAAGTTAATTTTTTTTTACATTAGTACATCATTAGAGTAATTTTTATTTATTTTTAGTATAATTATAGTATTATTATACTATAAGTAATTATTATTATTATTATTATATTATTTTTGTATTATTATTATTATTAATACCATTATTAAACGTCTTTCCTTACTCTTTTAACCAAAGAAAAAAATATTGTTGTCAGTTCGTAAATGTATTTACGAGTATGTAAGTTTGTATGTTTGGCCACAAATTTATCAGGAAATAAAAACCATATCGAGATAATTCTTTTTGATTTAAATCTAATATATTTCAACTCAGCAAACAATACAGGTTTCTTTACAATCGGTTAAGTAGTTCTTGAAATATGGGTATAGTTGTCAGATATTTGAAGTTGGTTTCATTTTTTTAAGTACTTTTATATTATAGTTGACTTATTCATATATCTAATTAATTAATTATTTTTTCGACCGTATTTGGTTGTTGTATTTTTATTTATTTATCAATTTGTGTATTCTAAATGAATGTTAATATCTGCATTGTTACTTACTCTTTTATATTATCAGGGCGTATAAAATCTTATATATAAAATTCTCGTGTTACAAAGTTCGTTCCCGTACTCCTCCGAAACGGCTTGACCGATTCTCATGAAATTTTGTGAGCATATTGAGGAGGTCTGAGAATCGGCCAACATCTATTTTTTATACCCCTGAATGCTAAGGGTAGTCCAGGTCAGCTAGTTGATCTATATTAATGTTATAAATGCGAAAGTTTGTATGTTGGATATTTGGATGGATGGATGTTTGGATGGATGGAAGTTTGTTACTCAATTACGCAAAAACTACTGAACGGATTTGAATGAAATTTGGCACACAGCTAGATAATTATCTGGAATAGCACACAGGCATTTATCCCGAAAAAAGTAGGTGATCCCGCGGGATTCGCCAAAAACTTTTATGGTGCAGGGGGCTGCACGCGATCGGGATCTGCAGCGGGATCAAATAAAATGATGTGTTGCTATTCGATGGCAATAGTCACTTCTTATATATTATCTATTTGTACTAACAAATAAGTCACATGTATACTGCTTTATAAATCTGAAGCGTCTGTCTGTACTTTCTTTTTTAATTTAGTTTCATGATCAAACAAAAATCATATCCTAATCCCTGACTACGCAATAAACGGGGCTCGGGTTCGATCCCCGACGGGGACAAGCATTTGTGTAATGAGCATACATGTTTGTATTTCCGGGTTTGGGTGTTTATTAAATATAATCTAGTATTTATATACGTATTTCTATGTATTAGTATCGTTGACTAACACCCATAATACAAGCAAATAATTTGCTTACTTTGGGGTTAGTTCAGTAAGTGTAATTTGTCCCCTGAATATTTATTATTATTATTAAATAAAATGATGTGTTGCTATTCGATGGCAATAGTCACTTATTATATATCTATTTGTACTAACAAATAAGACACATGTATACTGCTTTATAAATCTAAAGCGTCTGTCTGTACTTTTTTTAAATTTAGTTTTGAAATTTTTTGACTATATGTCTGTATTCCACTAAAACTCGAGAACAGCTAGATCAATCTTGATGAAAATTAGTATACAATAAGAATAGGTAATGGCGCAAATGATATTTGTGGTTATAATTATTAGGATATGATTTTTGTTTATCTATCAGTTTGTGTGTCTCGTTCTGACTCAAGAACAGATGTACCGATCTAGATAAAAATTGATATATTACGTGATTGCATGAATGATAAACTATAAAAATTTTATGTTGTTGTCAATATTTTAGATAAACATATATAAAATCAGTATATTCGGCCACCAATTTCTAAACTGCCGTGTCAAAATAAAGCTGAAATGCTGTTCTTTACTTATTATTAAAATAACTCATATATTTTACGGAATGTTAAGAATCATTCATTATTTCACCTATTTTAAATTAATACTAAATTTGGCCTAACATACAGTCAAGTATGTGATTAAGCTAATAATTAAATCAATAATTGACTAAAATAAAACCTTATAAAAGGGTTGGTTTGACAGATGTGTTTTAGACACATTCGTGCTTGTGAACTTGAGAAGTGAAGTGTGATTTGTGTTTGGTATTTAACATAAATATGTATTTTATTAATTGCTGTTTAATTAAATAAAAACTGGAGTTAACAGTCTGTCTATCTGTATGTTCATTTGTTTTAATATTATTGTGTCTGTATTCTGTTTCTGACTCAAAAATAGATGTACCGGTCTTGATAAAAATGATCATATAGAAAGAACACGCGATTATGCAAATTATATGCTATATTATTTTTATCTGTCTGTATTTATGTATGTATGTCCTTTTCTGCCTCAAGATTTTATTTTGCCATCGGCAACCTATTTACGCTCAACAAAGTGGGCTGGTGTTTGCTAGTCCTCATATAAATTCAGTCAATAACAATTCTAAAAAAGCCTTTAAACCTACAATAACAAAACATGTATGTAACATGTAAGACCTTGTGATTTGAAAGCACGACGAATCTTTAATTGGATAGATAGTAGCCCAGTTTTTTAGTCTAGTCGATAGCCATGTTTCTTATTTTAGTCATGTTTACCACTTATCTATATTAATTATTAATTATCTATATATCATCGTTAATTAATATTATAAATGCGAAAGTTTGGATGTTTGGATGGAAGTTTGGATGAATGTTTGTTACTCAATCACGCAAAAACTACAGAACGGATTTGAATGAAATTTGGCACACAGGTAGATGATGACCTGGAATAGCACATAGGCTACTTTTTATTCCGGAAAAATTAGGTGATCCGCGGGATTCGCCAAAAACTTTTATGATGCAGCGGACTGCACGCTGCAGCTAGTTTTGCAATAAATAAATCGATAAATTTTTTTCACGCCTATGTATCTAGTGATATTAAGTTTAAGTAAACGTTGAGTAAACGTAAGTTTGAGTAAAAAAGTTTGAGTCCATTGAGTGCTTTTTAATTTTATCCTTGAAATCATGACATCTTGCTAATTTAAGTCAAAACCAGGAAGGTGAAGGTAGAGCGAGCACTCGTATTAATTACTTGAAACAAATATATATGTTACATCTCATTTTACGACGTCTCGCCATCTCTTTTCATACAGCTGTTTTAGAAAGAGAGGGTAAGATCTCGGAAGATGACAGCAGTATTTAAAGTTGTTTCATGTAGGTATTAAAAGTTTTGCCTCCAGATATAACACAGCTTCATGGTCAAAACAAAGGTAAAATTAAAAAAGCAGACGACTAAATAGTACTGATGGCAAAACAAAAACTGAAAAGATGAACAATTTACGATTCCACCGTAGACATAAAACCTGGTGCACTTAAATGGTAGTTGTCGGTAACTTTTGATGAAATTCCCCAAAACATTCACGTATTTCACGAAAAGTCATTAAAGTCTCACACTTCATGAATAACCAGTTACGTATCGGATTCGTAAAAAGCTGGCACATTAGTATGCCAGACCAAATTTAATAGGCCCGAGGGCAGTATGTCCACATCATTTTTATTAATGGGGACAAATTAAACCTTGTTGTAGCCAGGGGCATTTGATGTTTCTCTTTAATTTGCGAATTAAATACAACGAAATGTACTTAACTTGGCACTTTGAAGAATGATATTTATTATTTGAATTTGATGAGAAGTTATAAAACAAGAGGATTTTTAATTAATTATAGACTGGCAGATCCACGCAGCTTCGCTCTATCCGCTTAACCAGTGACATGTCATCCATTTAATATTTCATTGAATCATCATCATCTATTACAGCCAATTATTCCCAAGCCAGTCAAGCCAGCCAACTGGTTCAATTTTTTAAAAGGTGCCCGTATTTGAACTTAAGTCTTCATCTACGTTCCTACTTAAATTAATTTAAATCGATTCAGGGGTATATCATAACAGACCGACGGACAAACTTTCGAATTTTTAATATTAGCTGCACCGTGCAGCTCGCTGTATAATAAAAGTTTACCGTGATAAAAAGCACTTATCTGCTATCCCAGGTTATCATCTACATGTGTGCTAAAATCGGTCGAGCCGTTTTTGGTTGATTGAATTACAAACATACATACATCCAAACATCAAAACTTTCGCATTTATAAAACAGCTGCACCGTACAGCCCACTGCATTATAAAAGTTTTACTGTATTATAAAACACCTTATTTTCTGGGATAAAAAGTATCCTTTATGTAGTACAAAGGGTCCAGTTGGTCATCTATCTGTTTGCCAAATTTCATTAAAATTTGTTCTGTAGTTTTTGCGTGACTGAGTACCAAATATCCATCCACTCAGAGGTCTGAGCGGTGAGGAAATAGCATATAGGCTTTTTTTTATCGATAAAGCGCTTGACTACGATCTCGGCTAATGGTAAGCTAAGATGCGGCCTAAGATAGAACTCGCTTCTCTAGAAGGTACCTGTTCACTCTTCTCTTGCAGAACCCTAGATTGTACTCGTCCGGGAACACAGACTCAAGAAGCATGTTCCAGACCTTTTTGTCTTACTATTTATCTCGGAAAAATTAGGCGATCCCGCGGGATTCACCAAAAAAAACATAATGCAGCAGTCTGCACGCTAAGTAAGATAATAAATGCAACAAATTAAACAAACTCGCATACAGGCTGTAAACTTACAAAAAGTACACCAATGGCACAATGATACTTTTTCATCTATCTGCTTTTTACTGTATAATATACCTACGTTCAATTCGATATTTCATTCACGTTTTAATTTTAAATCGAAGAATTTGCGTTTGGAGAACCAGACAGCGGCACACTTAACAAAGACTGATCGAGTTAAGGCCAGTTTTTATAAATGATAGATTTCCACAAGGTAGCGCATATATGTAACTTCCAGTAATGAAGGAGTGAAAGTAAAAAACTTACCAATAACATACTTAACCAGTCTTTAAAAACATAAGAAGCCAATTTTAATAATCCAAAAGAATTTATTGGATCGTTTAAACAAAGAACAATGCTTGTAAAAAGTTCATAAAACTATCACATTTTCCCTTATCTGTTAAAAACATTTTCGGCGGGAAGTGTCGTCAGTTTTGACAGCTGGTAACTTCATAATTGTAGCCGGGAGCAGTGACTTTGAAACGTTAAATGGTTCTTCAACAGACAACTCATAATATATTATTTCAATAAAAACTTTAACTGTATTTTTAAAAGTATTATTGTCTTTAAAAAACCTCCAGTTATTTATAATTAATACCGGAATTTACAAAATAGTTGCCAGTTTTATAATTTTTGGTTCTGCACTTCAGTTCTGATGGTCCTGCTAGCTGCTAGCTGCTGATGGCAAGATTCCATCTGATATTAATATAATTGTTAAAACATCGATATAATTTTTAAAATATAGCGTATTTTTTTGTTTTAAAAATTATATTTTTATAATACTAAGAATGAATTGGATATGTCTACAACATACCCAAATCATTTCTAATAATTAATTATGATATGAAGATTTTAAACGACATGGATTAATAATATTTTTATTATATTATTTCGGCAAAGCTAAACGTTAAGTCACCTGAAAATAAATGCAAATCTGCAACTATTACGTCACGCGGTGGTAAAATGTCATATTGTTTTTCACATTTTCATAGAAACCAAAGAGTATGTAATGTTAGTATGACAACGGCGTGAAGTCATTTAGACGCCACGAATGTTTAGTATTTTCGCGGTAAATTTTAATTTCAATTTTAAAATTTTTTGTTAATTATATCATAAGATAGCAAACAAGCAGATGGGTCTCCCGATAGAACTAATCAACCATTGCCTATAGACACCAACGATGTTAATCGTGCGTTATTATCATTTGGCGAGGTCTAATGCCACGTGCATAAGTTTACCGGCTACCTTACCCTCCAAACCGGATCGCAACAATGATCAGCACTGACGCTATTGCGGCATGAATAGGTAAGGCAGTGTTGCCAGACCCGGGCGATACAATGCAGAACTCTACCACCTAGAAGCCACGATGGAATCGAATCGCATAGCCAATCGGTCGTCCTTTACGACCTACCTGACAGAACGACAGCTGGCCTATTCTTCAAAGGAGCCCGGGATCAACACGGGGGAAATCTGGACTAATACATTTGAATATTCAAATATGTATTTCTATGTATGTAGTTTCGTTGACTAACACACGCATCACAAGCAATAATTTGCTTATTTTGGGCTTACATCATTTCGTGTAATTTAAATTTTTATTTTAAAAAAGAAAAATTTTGACAAAACTGGATTTGAACATGCAACTTTGTTATAAATGCTCGGACCACTGAGCTACGATTCGTTAGTTCAATATGGCGAAATTCTCTTTTTGTGATTTAAAAGGTGTTTTAGCATTGCATACTTTCAATTTGCTTGATAATGTTTTCTGTAATGAAGTACGTTTAATGTTTGTATGCCGACCCGTATTGAATTAGCATTTTTTAGCCCTTTAGCAACGTTTATTTGATTTACCTTTGGTTTCGTGCCCATTTTCTCCTGCCTAGTAGGATTTGCATGAAGAAAAAGAAATAACGACTCTTACATAAATTTATTAACATAATTGTGTATTGTTTTGCGTTTATATATTAGGTGAAAATTAATCGTCAGGAAAATTAAGCATAATGTGGAATTGAAATGGAAGCCATTTCTAAGATTATTTTGAATTTTTACACTGCAACAAAATATCATTCAGTTAATTTTGGTACTACGCGTATTAATATAGTGGTATATTATTTTTGTATTATGTTCAGCACTCTATTAAAAAAATAAAAAAATAAAAAGAGCTTTATTTCAAATACTGATTGTACTCAATTTCTTGTCCTTAAGTCTTTTATAATCATCAGGTAATTTAATTACCAAGTTTGTTACAGATTTAATCTTAAACTTGACTATATGGTTTGATCTCATAAAAATATATAGCTATTTTTTGTATTTTAAGTGGTGGTAAGTGCTTATTAACAAGTTTACCCTAACACTGTTTCTGAAACATGGCAGTCCACACTTGTCAACTGTTACTAAGATGTCGCCAGAGGAAGAAGTGATGCCCTGTGATACTTTTTGATTATTTCATTTTTTTCTTCTCTCGAGAAAATTGGGAGCGCAAAATATGCATTTTCGTTTCTACTTCTTTTTGCGAAAGTTTCAATTCTGCAGCAATGTCGGACCAAGCATATTTTTTTCTAAATTTATCTTTGTAATATTTATTTGATGCATTCCAAAGAATCAAAGTATCTCGTGGTGTTAAAAAGGCTCTTTGAGCATCGAAACCTGGCTGTTGGACCACACTACTTCCATGTATATGAGCACCCGCAACACACGTCTACACCTGTCGATTTTTGCTTATAAACCAAATGTTTCGTCTTGCTTTCCACTCGTTTTGGGTAGAACTGCAACATGCTTAATAAACAATGTTTCATCATCTTTGTTTATGAACTGTTACCAGAGATTATGCAACATCATAAAACACTGTTTATAAACTGTTTAAAAACAGTATTTATTAGCAAATGTTGCCTAATGAATACCCGGCTTAATTGTCTTAAAAACGGTACAAAGTTTTATCTTCACGTATTAAAATATAGAAGATATAATCAGCTATGTAAAAAAGTATAGATGCTTTCTTCGCATTCCAAAATGGCATCATGATAGCAAGGCATTGCATGACTTTTATTTATTCTCGTATGTCTTATATCATAAGTAGCTGTAGTAACATTTATTTACACTCGCACTGTTTTAATATTGGCGTATGACCTGTCTATTAGTAAAATGTCATTGGATATAAAATATTCTAAGGAAAATTATAAAATCTAACAACAAAGGTGACAAAAAAGGGCTTTTGACTATATTATTATATTCATGAATATTTATAAAGGCGTACTGGCACTGTTTACGTGACCTGTCAAAAGCATTACTAACTCATAACTCATTAGACGCAAACAATTTGACCTTTCTGTTTATCAGTTTGATTAATATGATGGTCGTTTAAAATATTGTTGGTTTTATAAAGCTTTTCGATCTTATCAACGGACGTCTTATTTTGAGTAATCTCTGGTTGGAAGAGAGATTACTTTGGTATCTGTTGTAAATAATAAATTATACCATTTATTACGATGTTCCGTATTAAATGCCTATGAAAAATATTTTGTATTGTAGTTCAAATTTTCTATTAATATTTTAATCAGAAGAAATTAATTGCTGAATAAGTATAGCCAGCTATCGTTAGTTATTGTATTCATTATACGACTTTATTTGCATTTCACTATTATAATAGGTATTCAAGAAATAATCATTAATAGTATTTGCTATAGATCTATTGGATATTTTTTTAGGAGATAAAGGAATATTCGGAACTATTCATAATAAACTATATTATTTATTGCGTGTTAGCATAGGAATTAGATGATTTATTCTGAAGTTAGGTGGTCTGGTGTTGGTTCGAGTTCCTTTGAAGAATAGACCAACTGCCATTCTATCAGGCAGGTCGTAAGAGGCGACTGATTGGCCAAACGTGTCACTCCCATCGTGAATACTATATGGTAAAGTTCTACAACCTCTCACCCGGGTATTTGGTACCACCACCTTACCTATTCCTGCCGCAATAACGTCAATACTTATTATTGTCGTGTTCCAGTTTGGAGGGTAGGGTAGCCGGTATACATATGGCATTGTCATCTGGCCACACAGACAGTAACGCATCATTAACATATTTTGTGTCTATAGATGATAGTTTCTCTTTCCATCAGGCGAGCCATCTACTTGTTTGATATCTTATAATATAAAAACAGGTCTATTTTATATCTATTGGAAATTTCAGCACGCGGGAGTTACGTTCTGAAAGAAAATCTATAGTCAGGTCATCATTTTATAGCAAACAAGCAGATGGGTCTCCTGATGGAAAGAGTCAACCATCGCCTATAGATACCAAAGGTGTTAATGGTGCGTTGCTATCTTATGACAAGGTCTAATGCCACATGCATAAGTTTACCGGTTTGGAGGGTAGGGTAGCCTTACCCTCCAAACCGGAACACAACAGTGACAAGCACTGACGCTATTACGCGCTAAGGCGGTGGCACCAGACCCGGGCGAGATAACGCAGAACTCTACCACCTAGTAAGTCAATATGTGAATTTTGAAGAATAGGACCTTTACTGTCTATCAGACGTTTTTAAAATGCGAACGGTAAGATAAAACAAGTCTCTAATGTCTCTAATTATAAACACAATTCTAATCGATTGCAAAGTTATGGTCTCTAACCCTTTAACTAACACTAGGTTGAGGTTCTATCTACTGAGTTACGCAATTTTTTTCAGAATTCGACTTTTTAGATTCTTTAAGATAGTCTAAGATCCCATTATAGACTGACCTTCACTTCTGGTTAGTGAATGAAAAGTATTTTATATCCAACTAAATATGTTAATAAACATATTGCAAATAGGTGGACTAAAAAATTCAGTCCTAAATGTAATTAAATAACATTTTTTTAAAACGTTTCTTTTGTTACCAATTGTTGTTCTCCTAATAATCAGCCAGAATAAAACGATATTTTTAAGGCTTTGCAAATTCTTTTAAGTGTGGTCTGGTTTACTTAGATTTATGTCGTTTTAAAAGCACTTGTACTGTTTTACTTGACTTTTTATTTATTAAACCCAACCGGTTTTGCTTTTTAACGCATCATCAGGGCAAAAGTTATTTCTGGTTTACTAGTACGTAAAAAAAGTAGGTTTACGATTTACCTGTTTATACCTGTCTACATAAAAGTTGTAACGGGAAAAAAATAGTCAACCCAACGTATATTATATAGGCTTCATACTCACGATTGGTATAAAATTTGTCTATTATACAAACGTTTGAAACGAAATGTTAAAAAAATTAAATTGTTAATTAATCATATTCTGGACTGAAAATTTTTAATCGATCCATTGGGAGTATATTTATTAACATACTGAATTGGATATAAAATCCTTTTCATCCATTAACCAGTTTAGTGAAGGTCGTTTTATAGTGGTATAATAAGAAATTTAAAAAAAGGTTTTTTTTTAACGACCGTGAATATTAATCTGAATCCTCATAATCTCAGTTGAGCAAGCTAACCACTATTTACCTGACGCTTGATTACTACAAAATATATCATTTATTTACTTTATTTATTTATTTAACTTTTTTGTACACCTTAAATAAATTTGTACAAAAGGCGAACAGAATGCATATTTGCAATCTCCTCCAGTCCTGTTGGGCAAACAGAAAGTATGTAAACGGTGTCTCAGAAAATATATGTCATATAAGGACATAGATCTTAAATCATAGATCATCGATGTATGAAACAAAGAATCACTAAAAATCACTTTAAATCTTACCCCTTTGATGAGCATACGAGCGTGGGAATGCAAAAAACATAATATGACACATAAAACGTCCTTACACCAGATTCATTCACGAATTTCCTGCATGCGATGAAACCGCAAAAGCGCACTACCTGCCAGCATGCGTAGTATTTGTCGCAAATATTCTGCTGTGGGTCACAAATAGCACTGTGGTACTTGAGGGTTTTCTGTCTACTATTATGTAAATAAAGACTAAGGCTTCATGTGTTTTGTATTACTATTAACTTTTATAGAAAATTAAATTTAAGCTTGTAAATTTTTTTCGTAAGTTCTACTTATAGAATCTCTATATTAATACGCGAAGCGAAAACTTTCTTCTTATCTCTTTTTTAAAAATACGTGAACGGTGGATTAAATTTAGCACAGTTAAAGCTTACATTGTGGAAGGCTGCAGAAACCTAATATTTAAATTTAAATTAGAAATACTCATTACATTTACGTGGCATATATGATAATATCGACACTTGCATACTTATTTCTTCTTATAGTATAAACACATGTATACAAATGTCTGTGAGATTTATTGTTGTCTATGGTCACAGGGCGAGTACTAGTCTTAAAGGTCGAGAATTGCAACCCAGGGGAATGAATCATACTTATCGCAAATGTTCTTCTGTGGGTTTTATCATAGGTATACCCGCAGTGGGGCAAGAGTCATGTGCTGCCCCACTGTGTGTACGCACCTGTCTAACCCTTGTCACCGGATCCTTAAATTACCTAATAAAAATTATTAATTTGTTGGTATAAATGCATTTTTTTATATCCCAAGATAGCAAACCAACAGATAGCTCTCCTGACGTAAAGAGAAATCATCGCCTATAGACACCGAAGATGGCGCCTTGCTATTCATGTTGCGGGATGGAAGTGCAACATGCATAAGTTTACCGGCTACCTTTCCCTCGAAACCGGAACACACTAATGACAAACACTGACGCTATTACGTCAGGAATAAATAAGGCGATTTTTTGCGATTTCAAAAAAGAATCAAAAGCTATGGATGGCTACTTCTCGCTGACATAGAATTATGAAATTTGACAAGATGCAGTATTTTACAGCACATATTAAGGAAAAAATCCGAAAACCGTAAACTTTTAGTTGTATCACAAAAAAACGTGATCAAAGATATGATCGTTTATGTCGCATATTTTGCGATTTCACAAAGGAATCAAAACTTACAGGGTACTTCTTAATAACCTAGAACGTGTAGCAAAGTTTACCTACAAGTTTATTCGGAACTCTCGGTATGAGAGTCCAACTCGTACTTGACGATTTTTTGTACGTGTCATCTTATAACAGTAGTTTCATACGTATACCTTTAAGTGATGACCTCATAAAGTTGGTTGAAAATCTACAGAAACTCAGGTACGAAAAGAAGACAGTTTTAGTTTTATGACATCTTTTCTGTTGTTAAAAATTCTCTACATGCCCAATCTTTTATTTATTTTCAGTATTTAATAGCCATGTTATGCAAGCCAATATATTTTACAGGTCTGCTATAAATAACAAACGTATTTTTCTTATTATTACAAATTCTAAAAGTTAATTAGCTCCTATAAACTTTATATGAAAAATTTTATTAATAACGATATTTGACTAATGATCCGATTACAAAAAGAAATTTAATTAAAATATCAAAAAGACGTTTAAAGAATTAATTAATTTTTCTGTGTCAACTTTAGTGTTAATTAATTAACGAATCTTCAGAAAATTGATGGAAAATCAGAGGTTAAAACTTTTTAACATTTTGTCTTTCATAATTTAATATTAGGAAGATATTTTATATTTTATCCTGAAATAAAAGTCAAATAAGCTTCTTCTTTTACAATTAAGTAGCGGACGTCGTTTACAATTTAACTAGCTTTTGCCCGCTGCTTTGTTCACGTTAAATTAATTTTAGGGAAGAAGGGGATTAGAAAGAGACAAATAGTAGTCTATGCCACTCTCAGTCTCTTCAACTATCTTCACTTAAAAATCACGTCAATTCGTCGCTCCGTTTTGCCGTGAATGAGGGACAAACAAACACACTTTCACATTAAAAATATTAGTATGGATTTCATAATAATATTTTTACTAGCGTATGCAGGGAGAACCTCGAGCAATATACACGTTGTAAGCCAAGAAAACTTACCAAGCCTTGCTTTCTTTAACTTATTTTGGAATTAGCTATTCTAGGTGTACAATATATTCGATAGGAAAATTAAAATTATAACATACTAACGACCTGCCCGCGGTTTCACCCGCGCAGCTTTTGTTCCCGTGGGAATATCGGAAAGGTTTATACACTAAAACCTTCCTCAAGAATTAATCTATCTATTAAAAAAAACCGCATCAAAATCCGTTGCGTATTTTTAAAGATTTAAGCATACATAACACATAAGACAGGACATAAGGACATAGGGACAGACAGAGAAAGCGACTTTGTTTTATACTATGTAATGATTCTACTATATATTGACTTAATATTCTACTATATATTCTACTATATACTTCTATACTATTAATCGTTGGCACTTGGTGAAACTTCATTTTTATTTTAATTATAAAACACTTGTACTGGTTTCAATACATATATATTCTTCCAAATTATTTAAAGTCTACCGGTTTCGCGTATTAACGCATCTTCAGGACTTATAGCTAAACAAGAATTCATTCTTATTTAGCTATAAGTCCTGAAGATGCGTTTAGAAGTACAAGTGTTTTATAATTAAAATCTACTATATAGTATATAGTGAGTAAAAAACTCTGTCCTACCCAATATATACAAGGCGGCGACATTACAAAGAAAAGTAATGAAATGATTTTTTGGAATGAAGTTCCTTACGGCAGGCTTGGAGGGGATAGGGATTTTGCTGCGCGACCGAACTGAAAAAAATGTGATGGTAAAACCGTAAGAAAAATGCGTGGAATAAAAGCGTTAAATGAGACGTGCGCAGGCGCGACAGTCGCGTACACAAGCGAGTAGTGCCGTTTAGCCGAAGGAAGTTCGTTCCTACCTCGTGTCCCGCGACACCACATCATTTTTTGGAACGAAGTTCCTTACGGCAGGCTTGGAGGGGATAGGGATTTTGCTGCGCGACCGAACTGAAAAAAAATGTGATAGTAAAACCGTAAGAAAAATGCGTGGAATAAAAGCGTCAAATGAGACGTGCGCAGGTGCGACACAACGTACACAAGCGAGTAGTGCCGTTTAGCCGAAGGAAGTTCGTTCCTACCTGATGTCCCGCGACAACACATCATTTTTATTGGAACGAAGTTCCTTACGGCAGGCTTGGAGGGGATAGGGATTTTGCTGCGCGACCGAACTGAAAAAAATGTGATAGTAAAACCGTAAGAAAAATGCGTGGAATAAAAGCGTTAAATGAGACGTGCGCAGGCGCGACAGTCGCGTACACAAGCGAGTAGTGCCGTTTAGCCGAAGGAAGTTTGTTCCTACCTGGTGTCCCGCGACACCACATCATTTTTTTCTAAAAAATACTATGGAATTTTAGACTGCTAGTATTTAACTTTTAATTTCCCTTAAATTTAGGGATTTTTAGAGTAAAGAACACTACATTGAGTCAGTGGCAGTGTGTAAGCAAGGGTACAATATATACATCAAAAAAGGATCAGTCGATCTCTTTTTGATATATAATATCGTCTTCCGACATTTTTTGGTCAACATTTCAACATTGGTTGCAATTTACAAATTACAGTTTTGGTGTCTGTAGGCAATGGTTTTCTCTTTCCATTTGGAAAGCTATCTGCTTGTTTGCTTTATTATGATATAAAAAAAGAATTGTTTTTCGGTTTTCGTGGCCGCAATAGCTTGACGGGTTTTTATTTCATAAACACCGCTCGGGTATTTGATAGTATGAGAAGAGGTTGTAAAGTAGATTTCATACCGCTCGCGCTAGGTGATCAGGATGTTCCCTATTTAAAATGATGTGGTATCGCGGGACACCAGGTAGGAACGAACTTCCTTCGGCTAAACGGCACTACTCGCTTGTGTACGCGACTGTCGCGCCTGCGCACGTCTCATTTAACGCTTTTATTCCACGCATTTTTCTTACGGTTTTACTATCACATTTTTTCAGTTCGGTCGCGCAGCAAAATCCCTATCCCCTCCAAGCCTGCCGTAAGGAACTTCGTTCCAAAAAATATTTTCTATTTTTCAAAGATTTTTTTGGAACGAAGTTCGAAGTTTGGAACGAAGAAAGGGGGCTAGACGGAAAAAATTCTTACGAAAAGTTATCACGACACTTTTTGCTATAATAAGGTATTGTAAGCACAGATATATATTTTTTTTATATCATAAGATAGCAAACAAGCAGATGGGTCTCCTGATGGAAAGAGTCAACCATCGCCTATAGACACCAAAGATGTTAATGGTGCGTTGCTATCTTGTGGCGAGGTCTAATGCCACATGCATAAGTTTACCGGTTTGCATATATCCAGCCACTTCCGTTTAGCTCGTGCATTGAAAGTGAAAGTCTATCACTATTTGATTGAGTTTACTTTTTTCTAGTGCCAAATG
The DNA here is from genome assembly GCA_036924255.1 of Apodemia mormo. NCBI lineage: Eukaryota > Metazoa > Arthropoda > Insecta > Lepidoptera > Riodinidae > Apodemia > Apodemia mormo. The sequence goes on along the minus strand of JAUPFN010000013.1, from coordinate 10,264,521 downwards.
TTCGGCCAATGTCGAATGTTTATACAGAATTTCGGCCGAATGTCGAATTTTGACCAAAAGTTGAATTTCGACGGACAGTCGAATTTCGAACGAGTGTCGAAATTCGACGGAGTGTCGAATTTCGATCGGTTGCTGAGTTTCGACCCCCGGTCGATTTTGACCGGGTGCCGAAATTCGACCGCGGGTCGAAATTCAACCGGGTGCCGAAATTCGACCGGGTGCCGAAATTTGACCGGGTGCCGCAATTCGACCTGGTTCCGAAATTCAACCGGGTGCCGAAATTCGACCGTGGGTCGAAATTCTACGAAGTTCCTTATCGCGCGTTGTGAAAGGGGGCTAGACGGAAAAAATTCTTACGAAAAGTTGTCACGACACTTTTTGCTATAGTAAGGTATTGTAAGGTAAGGTGCGGCGCACCGCGGCGCGCCGCGGCGTGCGGATGTTTCTTTGTCTGTATCTCTCTTATAGAAAGCAAGCCAGATAGTTTCATTTCTATTTCGCATTGAAATTCGCAGTGTGGTGTCGCGACGATTATTTTTGTTGAGTGTATCCAGGTTTTTTGTAAATAATAATAAAAGGAACTTCGTTCCATCCGGGTGTCCCTTGACACCTCTCAAGTTTTTTTGTATTCTTTCTTGGTTTGGCATCAAAAATACCCATAATAATCACCTTTATACCCCAACCAAACCAAAATACTCATTGCAAATTATTTATATGGTAGAACAACATTTGCATAGTTGGCTAGTGTTATGTAATATTTATATAATCGAATAATAAAATGTTATATAATATTGTTAATCACATATAAGTAATATTTTAGTTCTTTCATCGGCCGTTTTTATGAGTATAAAAAACGTGTTTTTCTTTTAGTATTGGAAATATTATGAAACTTTCCCGACGTGCGTTGCCAAAATATATTTCAGCTCGTTTTAGTAATCCAAACAGTAATTTGATTGATGAAAATGTAAATCTGCAGGGATAGACCTATGAGACTTCCAGCTTTCTTTCATTCACGGGATTGAGTTTCGCAAAAACTCATAATTAAATTACAAAGTGTCCAAAACGTTCGCAGATGGCAGATTCCTTGAACGAGATTGATTTATTACAGATGAATGAGCTTGTTTCACGTAACATTTGGGACATAGTACGAACATTAGGACGAAATGGTGTGAACAACGCTTTTTCTAAAAGGATATGGATTATAAACCATATATATTTGCTTAAATTTTGTTTTCAGCTAATAATATATTTGTAAAAAAATATCTGCCTTTTAGTATCACCCAACCTCACATATATAGAAAATAAAGATGGAGCACTGTCGCTACAATTGGATGGTTAGTGTGTGTGTGTGTTTTTTACGAGGTTATAGAATGCGTTTACATACATACACTACGTACTCGTAGTGTCGTACTCCTGCTGTAGTCACAGTGGCCTTCTGGCCCTACCGACCATACTCCCATTCTCGATTTCCGAGACCTGATTCCCCCCGGAACTGCTATTAGGCATTACTTCGTGAGGGTGGTCCAGCATCGTTGCTCTTCCTCAGTTGATTTTTGGTGGGCAGTTTAAATTTGCCCGTTCTCTTCTACGCCTCTCATGTTCCCTTCTGCCTTAGTCTCCTTAGAGCTCGCGTTGCAAAGTTACTCGCCGCTTCCTATTTCTCTTCTGATGACAACATGTCATAGATTTTCGGTGTGATGCGATTTCTAAAAACTTTTTGTAGCTTTTCGCGTTTTTTCAGAAAACTTGGGCAGTGGAAAAAGACGGGTTCTGTATCGACTGGAATGTTACATCCCTCCGTACAGTTTGGTAAATCTTCGTGTCCAAAGCGATGCTGATAGGAGCTGAAGCATCTGTGGCCAGACAACATCTGCGTCAGTTATAGTTGAGTTCTCCAGTTTTTGGTTTACCCAACCATCAACCCGCGTAATCAGAAGATGTGTCCATCTACCTTTCTTTGATGCATCCCATTCCTTATACCACTCCAATAAAATCGTCGTTCTGATTGTCCCTATTTCCCATCCTACCATAATATTGTTTTTTCTTATCTTTGGTCAGTATATGAGTTGCGAAAAGTCCAGCGATTACACATATATAGCTTGCATCAAATCGGTAATTTAAGGATAATTCGCCCACCTCTCCTTCCCACCACTGTAACTTCTGTAAACCAGAATCAACAGTGGCCACCGTCCTGATAACCACTGAGTTAAGAGCTCAGGGTACCCTGGGGAAAAGCTAAGCTGTCTTGGAATCCTCAACAAAATTAATCAGAAGTATATAGGAGAAGTAGGAAAATACATCCTGTTTCCCTCTCTTTTAAGCAGGTGACAGTAAAATATCAAAAGCATAAAAATGCTAAGAAATGAGACTTTTACAATCAGGTTATGCCTGATTGCTATTACACCACGGAAATTTGGAAATAAGGGACCTACCAAAATGTCCTACTTAATTTTGCTTCTAGTAGTAAGTATGAAAAAACCGCTTAAGGCACGGAATTTTCCACGTGTTCCCACAAGGTCGGAGTAATAAATTAAGCCGGATATACATTGGATACTATCTAGCATTTGACTGCATTCGTTTTGCCAAAAATTATACTCCTAAAGAATGAGGTGTGCAGTTTGTTCATATTTACAATTTAATTTAGAGCATTCGCAAAAAGGAGAGATACTAATTTAAACGAGGATAATTTAGCTTTAAAATAACTGTGGCTAGTGAGAAACAGCGCAACATAATGGTCTATTTCTATCCACGTTTTACTTAAACGATCCCGGACGCATGGGAAAAAGTTACATAAATGCCGTCCTTTAGTTGAACATCATCAACGCGACTGTCATTAATTAATTAATTCATTATTAACGTCGGTTACAGGATTAAAAACGCGACGTATTTTTGTTTGAGTTTGCGGGTTGATGAATTCTGTGTAAGTGAAATTCCTAAAATGGTATTACATTGAAGCCCGACGCTAAACTTCAAAATCTAATAGTAAGAAACCTGATAAAACGGGTAAAGCTTCGGAGCTCACAGTGCGATATGATGTGCATAGAAATATTAATGCAAGACGCTGATTTTGAAGCAGTTTGTGCCGGATCGCACTACTCGTAACTTTATCATCTGCACCAATAACGCTTATGATTAAATTTATTAGAATAAGATACGATGGGACTGACATGTTCCTAGGGAATAAAAGTCCTTTAAAACAAAAATAGATTAAAAAAATAACTTTATCAGCCCAAGCTGAACAAGCATAACAAATACAATCTAAATACGATGCGTTGTAAATTATCTTTTAAGTGGCACATTGCAAATAACATGTAAAAAATATTTTTTCTGTCATATCTTTTCAATTGAAAATTTGTCAGATAACAGTTATCATGATATTGTAAATAATTAAATTTGTCAGCTGGCTGTATATCGGTGGAATAATTGTCAGCTGATGCCTTTAAAAGTGTAACGCAGGAGCTACACAGGAGCATATATCGTGTTTTTAAATGAACCAGCTGACGAGTTTTCCCACGGCATATTGCTGATTCTTTTTATGACCTTAAGGATCGACATTATGCCTTTGCCTTACCTTTAAGGGCATCAGCTGACAATTATCCCACCAAGATGTAGAAGCCAGCTGACGTACTTATTTATAAACAGAATCATGTAAACTGTCATCTGATATATATTCAGTTAAGAAGATATGACTGAAAAAAGAAATATTGATACAACCGAAACATTACAAAAAGTTTATATCTTTCAGTTAGAGCATGAAGCATGTAGCGGCTCAAACAATCACAAACGCTACAAGAAAAAAATAATAAAAAAATGGACAAAAATCAATAACAAATGGAAAAAATGAAATTCAAAATAAAATCCTGAATCGCGATTTCACAATTATTTATTTTGTAACACTATATACAAGTTTTTTTTTTTTTTTTTATAGAAGAGGGGGCAAACGAGCAGGAGGTGCACCTGATGGTAAGTGATCACCGCCGCCCATGGACATCCACAATATCAGAGGTCTTGCAGTTGCGTTGCCGGCCTTTTAAGAATGAGTAAGCTCTTTTCTTGAAGGCCCCCAAGTCGTAACCGTTTGGAAACACCCCTGCCGGTAATTGGTTCCACAACAAAGTAGTGCGAGGCAAAAAGTGTCGAGAGAAACGCACAGTTGTGGATTTCCAGACATCGAGATGGTGAGGATGGAATTTCAAATTTTGACGCGATGTCCGATGATGGAATTCGGCGGCAGGAATTAGTCCAAATACCTCGTCGGAACACTCTCCATGAAAGATACGATAGAAGACACAGAGTGAGCCAACATCTCTGCGCAATGCCAAAGAGTCGAGCCGTTTCGAAATAGCCTGGTCGTCAACGATTCGAACCGCTCTACGCTGAATGCGATCAAGAGGAAGGAGCTGGTACTGAGGAGCTCCGGCCCAGAGATGAGAACAGTACTCCATGTGGGGCCGAATTTGAGCCTTATAAAGTTGAAGGCGATGGGCAGGCAAGAAGTACTGCCTCGCTCTACTGAGCACACCGAGCTTTTTGGAGGCTAGTTTAGCCTTACCTTCCAAATGACCGCGAAACTGAACGTAATTCGATATGTCGACTCCCAGAATCCCGATACTAGCTGAGGCTGTTAAGAGAGTATCCCCAAATCGAGGTGACACGACAAAGGGTGTCTTTTTAGCGGAAAACACGCAAAGCTGTGTCTTTTTGGGGTTAAAAGTGACCAGGTTTTGACGACCCCATTCCGAGACATCGGTTAGTCAATTCTCAACTTCGGACACAAGCTTGTTTCGGCTCTCTTCGACGTGTTCCCGAGAAATACCGCTTCGGCCGGAGTATGTAGCATCACCAGTACTGTCATCTGCATAGCAATGTATGTTGCGAATTCGCATCATGTCATTGATATGCAGAAGGAACAGTGTCGGTGATAGCACGCAGCCTTGTGGAACACCAGCATTGATAGATTTAAGGTCAGAGCATGCACCGTCAACTACGACCTTGATGCTCCGATCAGCCAAAAAACTGGTGATCCACTTGCATAATTTCTCGGGAAGCCCATAGGAAGGCAGCTTCGCCAGAAGCGCTTTGTGCCATACCCTATCAAAGGCCTTCGCTATGTCCAAACTAACTGCCAATGCCTCCCCCTACACTCAACTGCTTCCGCCCACCGATGTGTTAAGTATACAAGAAGATCACCAGCTGAGCGGCCGCGACGGAAACCGTACTGGCGGTCGCTAATTAGCTGGTGCTCTTCTAAATACTTGAGGAGCTGCGAGTTGATGATTGTCTCCATAATTTTGGAAAACAAAGAGGTTATGGCTATCGTCCGATAGTTAGACGGATTAGAGCGATCTCCTCTTTTAGGGATGGGATGCAATAAAGCTGTCTTCCATGAAATCGGTACTATGCCGAGTGAGTAGGAGAGCCGGAATAGGCGTGTTAGTACCGGCGCCAGCTCTGGAGCACATGATTTAAGTACAATCGGAGGGATGCCATCCGGTCCACTCCCAAGCAGCAATCAAGCATGTTTAATACCCATAAAGCAGCTCATATAGAACTTAAAGTTCTATTGCAGCCGTACAATGGTGTAAAAAGATGCTTTTATCGGTATAAGAGACCTTTGTGAGTTTATATACAGCCTAATGCTGTACAAGGCCTTTCTTAGAGTTCCGCGTAAGCTTTAGGCGTTATATCTGAATATTAATACACTACTGTACAGCTTTAAGCAATTTGTAACTCATTAGGCTGATTTTAATCCTTAAAACTGTACATTAGCTGTATTTTGTTTAGCACGGGAATTTATTACAGCTTTAAGTGTTATTATAGTATCACTCAACGCTTGTTTCTGTAAAATGGGATATGCAATCACCGTTCTACAGCTAATATTTATGGCGTAATTGTAGACTGTTATGCAGCCAATGGTGTTAAAAAATCTGCATATACAGCTATAGTACAGCTCAAGGCTGTATTACTGAGAAAATTGTTGTTTGCTGTTTTTATATCTACATAGTTGATATCACGTGGAAAAAATCAAGAGGAATATTGAAAAGGAATATTTAAATATTATAAATTACCAACCAAGTAATCGTGATGAAGATAAAGCTGAAAAATTACTAATTCAGGTAAACCTACAATCGTCATTTTTATTAATGTTCAAGGAAAAGGGTTCCGTAACAAAAACATTAAAAAGTGATTGTAGGTTATCTGATTTATTATTTTTTAGGCTTATCTTCTTCATTAAGGTTACTTGGTTGGTAATTTACAATAATTGATTTTTTTTTAATGTCATAGGATAGCAAACAAGCAGATCGGTCTCCTACAGACAGCAAAAATGTTAATGGTGCGTTGCTCTCTTGTGGCAAGGTCTAATGCCCAATGCATAAGTTTACCGGCCACCTTACCCTCCAAACCGGAACATGACAGTGACTAGCACTGACGCTTTGCAGTAGGAATAGATAAGGCGGTGGTACCAGACCCGGTCGAGCCAATGCAGAGCTCTATCACCTAGTAACCACGATGGAAGTGACTCGCATAGCCCATCGGTTGTCTTTTACGACCTGCCTGGCAGAAAGACAATTGGTCTATTCTTCAAAGAATATATAAAAAAGAGTTAAAAAGAGAAATAAAAATCATTACACTGAGAAAATATGTATTTTTTTATTTTTAACTTGCTACTATACGGAGTTTTACAAAAGCGGTATAGTAAGTCGAAAGGGGGTGACTCAGAGGGTCATTTTGAACAACTTTTGTTCAACGATTTGTGAAAATTCCCGAAAAACAATTTTGTTTTTCCATTGTGAAAAGTCACGTGACCAACAAAGTTTCTATGGAGAATCAATATTTTTTTCGCGAATTTCCAAAAGTCGTTAAACAAAAGTTGTTAAGAATGACCCCCTGAGCCACCCCCTTGCGGCTTACTGTACCACTTTTGCAACACCCTGTATATATGTATACTTACAATCGTTTTAAAAATATTATATACTTAGATACAATTACAGGCAAAAGAGTATGTGTTTCTCTTTGAAGAACTAATAATATTAAATCACAAGCACGAAATAACGTATTCTTCTTAAAAATATTTTTGTGATAGACCAATATTTAAAGGGCTTGATTTTTCATTCTTGATCAACTTAGTTATATCAAGTTGTTTTCTTGGTCATTATAATTCACCTTTATCCTCCCACAAACTGGGTACGATACAAATACGGTTTTGGCTTCTCTCAATTGTTTTTATTATTTTATAAGGCGTATTTCCCTGAAAAATAAAGTAAAACATGATTGAAATACATGTCTCATAAGTTATAGTTAACAATAAGTTGGTTTAGTTGTAAAGTCAAACGACCGACGTCAATACAACACAATAGCGAAATCAAGTGACAAACATATGTTTTGTATTTAGGGTTCTTCAATTTTTGTACGCATCTCTAAACATAAGTTAAGTGATTAAAAGCCAATTACTGTACAATAGATTTATATAGGGACTTAGTACAGCCTAAAGTGTATTTGGACGGTAATTAAAAGCCAATAGCCGTATAATAGAACAAAAAAGAGATTCAGTACAGCTATTTGCAGTATATCACCCTCCAAATACACTTTAGGCTGTATAACAAAACGCCGCCATTATTGTGTATTAAAAACAACATTAAAGAAATATATTGTTAAATAAAAGATATATTTAGCAATAGCTAAAGCTATATCTTGACAAGCAACTTATATTATGATCATTATGCCTTTATATACAATATTGTACCATAAATACTTGTATATTCTAACCTTAAACACAAACACTTACCGTATTTTGTTTTTGTTTTAGTTGTGTTATCTTGATTATTTCGTTGGCGCGTGAATATTTTGAGGGAAAACATATTACATTTGACAGTAAATTTGAGTTTGCACTTTGAATACACACTTGAATACTGCTCCAAGTCCAAGAATTTATCGTTTATTAATATATTTTTAATTATGGCGTCTGCAGATATAATGTTATACAATATCAAAAACAGATTAGTTACTTTTTATCATTTTCAAACACCTATTAAGAACATTTAGCTGCACAAGAGAGTATCTTAAGTATTATAGTTTCTTTATACACCGAATAACAGCCTTTGTACAGCCTATACCAGCTTGTACAGCTATTGTGCAGCCTATTTAACTCTTAGCTGTACAAAACAGTTACAAGAGAGTATCTTTAGTGTTATAGTTTCTTTATACACCAAATAACAGCCATTGTACAGTTTATAACAGCTTGTATAGCTATTGTGCAGCCTATATAACGCAATAAGCGGTATAACTTGGGGCCCTTTTTGGTGTTATATCGGCTGTAGAAGCGCTTCTACAGCCTTTGTACGGCTTCGTATACAGCATTAAGTTTAAAAATGAACCTAAATGCAGCCTATATACAGCTTAACGTGCTACTTGGGCTCGACTTATGGACGTCCAAGGAAAAAAGTGCTTTACGTACGGAAGACTGCAAGAATTTTAATTCCGTCATAGAACTATAGCACTGCGGGATGGTAAGCGGTGCATTTCCTTGGTCGTCCAGAGTCGAGTTGGCCGCAAAGAACGAGCCCAAAAGATCGGCCTTCTCCCTTGCGGTATGGGCCAGAGAGTCATCATCTCCGTGTAAGGGTGGAAGAGAGGGCTGTGAGAAATTCCCCAAGACAGCCTTGGCGAGAGACCAGAACGCACGAGTTCCCGAAGGAAGGCGAACTAATTTCTCACCAATTCTGCCAATGTGTTCAGATTTTGCCTTGGCGATAGCTCTTTTGAAGAACCTCGAAGCGGAATTGTACTCCTTACGTAACGCGCTGGTTTTTTCATCACGAGATGTCGACGCTGCAGCCCAAGCCCGGTAGCATTCCTGCTTTCGGCGTGAAGCCGTTTTGCAGGAGCGACCAAACCAAGGCTGAGACTTACCACCAACCGGTACCGCAGAAAATGGAATGAAAGGTTCCATGCCCTGCAGCACCACATCAGCGATAGAGTCAGCGATAACACTCGGATCATCCAGCGAGAAGCACATCTGCCCCCATGGGTAGGACGCAAAAAAAGACCGCATCCCGTCCCAATCTGCTGACCTATAGTGCCAAACGCGACGACAGCCTGCAAAAGGAGGCCGTGATAAGCGCGTAACCGGCACTTTACTCCGGATCAGGCAGTGGTCTGACGTACCTAGAGGGACGTCCACAGATACCTGATAATTGTCCGGATGGGAGGTCAGCAGAAGGTCCAGCAGTGAAGGCGTATGATCGTCCACATCGGGAATTCGCGTAAGCGTTGTTACCAATTGTGTTAGACCATATGCCAAGGCAAAATCATGAACAGACCTCCCCGCATAATCGGTAGTGCGTGAACACAGCCATTCGGCGTGGTGGGCATTAAAATCGCCTAAGATCACGATCTCAGCGGAGGAGGTTGCTGTTGCAACACGGAATCTACAGCCGTTTGAACGTGCTCAACGAGTCTGTCGACTTCAGCATTTCCGCTATGGGACCTGTAGGCACGCATAGATGCGGGGATGGTCGTCGCAGTCTACACGCAGCCAGAGGATGGATAGGTCCCTATAGCCTCCAATGCTGCTGAGACGTCAAGAGCAGATATCCTCTCTGACATAAGCACAAACTCCCGCCCGGGGTACAAATGAATGCTCGAATTTGTACCCCGGGTAGGAGAGATATGAGGTATCAGCTGGAGAAGATATCTGCGTCTCAGTTAAAAAGAACAGAGCCGGCTTAGCCGTCTCAAGGTGGTAGTGGACGGCATTTAGGTTTGAGTGAAGACCCCTAATATTAGTATAATCCACGTGGAGTGTGGTAGAGGGTGCCTTTCGATGTCTGTTCGATTTGCCCCGAGCAGCGAAGTTTGAGAGCGCAATTGTGCCCCCCCCCAGAGTACGCAGGGCAGCCTGGGCATCCATGATTAGGCTGATTACAAACCCCTGAACATGGATGTCCAGAGGGGGATTCTCCACCGCTTACGCTAGTGGTACCCCCCTGGGGTAAACTACTACCCTCAAATTGCGCTTCCATAGTGTTAGGGGGAGGGGGAAAGGGCCTCCGGGAACCTCACAGACCAAACGAAACGCAACAGCAAAGCTGTTACTTTACGTTGGTTTTAAGTGAGGTAGTGGTATCGCCCCGGTCGTGCCGACCCATTCAGCTAAGCATGGCACTACCACTTTTTTTGACTGACTGCACCGGTGGAATAATCTCAAAAAAGAATATTATCCCTCCGGCGGGCGATGGGGTCGTCACTTCCCGAGTTTCAACGCTTCTCGAATTGACTTCGGTCCCCAGGCAGTACACCTTGCCTGGCTGGGAAGATCTTCCTTTTCCCCTTACTTGTCCCTGTGTGACGTCATCGACCTCCACAGTTACGACGTCACCTGACAAGAAGCTAGCCCGCTGGTTCCAGCACTATGACTGTTCAGCGGCGCCACAAGCATAATGTCGAATAACTTTAGTTACGTTATTTCCACGTTAAAATGATTCTGAAGTTCATAAAGAGAATATGCTGGGATACAACTCGTCAACTGGTGCAGTTAAGTACACGATATATGCTCCAGTCTGGCTTCTGTGTTACACATTTAAGGGCATCAGCTGAAAATTATCCCACCGAAATGCCGTATTTATTGATAAACAGTATCACGTAAACTATAATCTGACAAATTTTCAATTGAGAATACATGACTGAAAAAAAGGAATATTCATTCAACCGAATTATATGTACCCTTAGCTAAAACTTCAAATTATATATTGTTCATGTTAATTCAACATGTAAAGATGTTGGGCAAAGTTCTAAATGTAATTTAATGTTAATGAAACCCTAAAATAATGTTTACTTAAGATGCTTAGACTAACAAAAATAAAGCTTAATTATGTACTCGTATGTGGTTTGCTTCAAGTGTAAATACATTTGTTACTGTAAATTTATATAAACTGAAACTTGCTTCAAACGTATGTGTCCTTTAAGTTATTGATCTAACTTATTTTTCTACAAAGATGACATATTGATATCATAAAATTTATTCTTCTTAAATAAATATATAAGATACCAATTTTAATTTGGCCTTTTTCTCAAATAAACATTGTTAGTTGTTACGGCCATTTTAAATTTTTCTAGTCGCAAATAAGTTGTTTTGCTTACTTGATTTATAACAAAGTTGGCGTTTCATAGATCATTATTAGGTTAAAAATATAACACTTCTCGAAACAAATCTATTAATCGGAAATTACAATTATAATATTTTGCTTGTTACAATTTTATTCCGGTAAGTTAAAGTTTTCTTAATTTTGAATGAATATTAAAAATCAATATCAGGACCGGACTATTAGTGTCATAAAATGATGATATAATATATTTATAGTAAATTTATAACGTTAAATATGACAGTATTCATTAGTTAATGCTCCATTGGTATAGCGATTTCTCTCTTTAACTTGAGGTTACAAATTTCTGGATTTGGGTAAATGAAGCATAAAAAATATTATTATTTAAAATGTTATAGCCGTAAAGTACTATATGCTATACAGTGAGAAACAAAAAATCTTTCTAATTGTCAAAGATATCATTATATAGATACGATCATAATATAATATATGTTATTATTTTCTGGTTATTAATAAATATTTTTCACCAAATCAAATAATTAATCATAAGTAATATTTTTAAATATTATATATGGCAATACGAAATGTGACACATGTAATCTCACACTGGGGCTGCACTTGTCATATCGTATCCTGAATCTCGTGAAATATCGTGAATCGTCCCGAAGTTATATGCGCACACAGTTCGGAATGTATGCGAAAATAACCGATAAAAGCCAGTTACATCTGCATTTATCATGTAATTACATGAAGCTTTGTGACGATAGACGCAAGTGCGGCTGATCCATCAGTTAAAACGGCGATACAAGGATGTCGACACTGCTGAGCCTACTACTGTGTTGCCTACTTTAAAATATTTCCTAAATTTTATGGAAATAGAAGGGTAAATACAAAAATTTTAAAATTTCATACTTTTTCTATTTTTATAAATAAAACCCGTTTTAAAAAAATATATTGGTTTTAAATGTCATTGATCTATTTTCCCTTTTGAGTCGGACGGGGTTTTTGTTACTTACTGTTTAAAAACCGTCGTACCTCAAAGTAAATATATATCTGTCAATATCGGTTATCACACGTAAAAAACTAGCGATATTAAAATATTAATAATTTGGAAATAGTATTAATAATTTGGAAATAGTATTAATAATTTGGAAATAGTATTAATAATTTGGAAATTGTTAATTGTTAGTTTTTATTGTTCGTTTGTTTACTTGCTAGTTTTTATTTTTTAAGTTTATTTTAAGTTTAAATTAAATAATTTCTTTAACAAATGGGTTCATTTATGTTACAAAATCTATAAAATAACAAAATCTTCGTTAGCGAGTTTATCATAAACAGAACATAAACATAACTTTATTCCCAAAAATCATTACAATTAAAGTACAGATTTATTAACTGTATCTAACACTAGTTATTTTAGAATAATTAAGTAGTACTTAGCGTCTACTATTGTACTAAGCTGCTTGAGGTTGTTTTACAGTTACAGAGCCTTTCCTCGCTCGTGTTTAAGTTTGTAAGTAATATTATTTGTAAAAGTTTATATAATATGTCTACAACAAAGCATTTTACAATACTTTGCTATAGGTTATATTACGTAAGTGTTGTTATTGTGTGTATTCCTCATAGAATTTAAACTATCTGTGTCATTACTCGTCATAATATGTAGAAACCACATGGTCTACATAGTATATCTTGCATATATTGTTAACTTGTTTTCCTACCTAATTAAGTCGACAGCCATTTTTATCAGAAATAATCTGTTTGTCATATCTATATATATAAAAAAATCAATTGCTGTTTGTTAGTCTCGCTAAAACTCGAGAAAGGCTTATTTTGGTTTTAAAATATTCATGGGGGTTCAGGTTAGGTTTAAAAGGTGAAAAAATGTAGAAAAAAAAAACAGAAAAGTAGACACAAAACTAGCGTTTGCCGGGTCAGCTAGTTATACCATAAACATAAATATTCATAAAATATTTTATTAAAACTTTATGATCTCTTACCAGCTGAATCCTCAAATACTACCGATTAGCACGTCCACGCCATACATTTTAGAGGCACTTTAAGTTTTATGAATTACAATAAAAATCTCCGCATTAGTGAATTATCCGTTAGTCATAAAACATGAACATAAACATTATTTTATTGGTAAACGGTAAAATACACAAATCGTCACAGGAAATCTATGCATTGTGCAATAAAATGTAAGGACAGAAAAACCAATAAAGAAAACGCTATATTAGGTTCTGAAAATAAGGGCTCCCACAAATGTAGTATGTTCCAGCTGACGTTTATAGATCATAAAGTGGGATAATGTGTCGGTGTAAGCGTATTTCGGTATGGTACAAATTTAGACGGGAGGCGCCGCTATTTTCACTGGACTATTGTGTTGCAATGCCAATACTTTATGGACATTTGTAAATATAAATAAACGTTCACGAAGGAACATTGTATGAAGTGGCTTTAGAACTAGTTATCTACTGATTTTCTTTTACGTGATCTTTTTAGGGTTCCGTTCCGTTTGTCCGTCCACAGTCTAGCTCGGAAATCTTTTGTATTTGGAAGGTGTAATTTGGCATGAGTATATATATATTAGTCACGGAAATATTATCTTAGGTTAGTTGGCATGAATATACACAATAGTCAAGGCAACAAACTGGTAATATATAAAATCTTGAAAAATATATTTTTTTAAAATGTCCCCGTTTTACGGTAGACCTACATGTAAAACGGGGACATTTTTTTTCGTGTACCCCATAGTAAGGGGTATTGTTAGATGGGTTGTTAAAAAATTATTGTAGATTTGCGAAAACAATTTTTCGATTAAGGGATTCGTTTGTGAAATTTAAAGCTTTAAAATGACAATTTTTAGAGTCAAGTATCCTTCCCCTTTACTAACTAAACAATTGGTTCCAGTAGTTTAAAAAAGTTCATCATAGTAGTAAATATAATAAAATCAAAAGGAAAATGATCACAGCAAAGTAGGCTTTATAAGTTTATGAACAATAGTCGACCAAGTTATAACAAAAAAATCTCCAAGTACATTTTATAAAATATACTTGGAAACGTTTTTTATAGGCAGTGAACATGTGATGCTAGTAGTAAGTAGTTAAGTTTTCATAGTATAAAACAACAAAAAAGCCCTTTTCTTAGTCCGCCTTATTGCAATAGGCAACTACGGAATCCTACATTATGCGTGGCCCGAAACGCTTCCGCCAGTTTATATGGATATGGTGTAGGACATAATGAACAATCCGATGGCAGGGAATCATCACTAATTTTATATTTAAAACAATAACTACCTTAGGTATCTCTTAGGATAAAAATCTCATTATTAATGTTCGACAATAAAAAAATACATTTAATTTTACAACAAAGTAGTTTTTTGAATTTACAAGCAATATCGCATACTGATTTTTTTCCACTATGTTAAGCAACTCTTAAAATACACCGGTTTAAAACATACTCGATTTCACCTTAATTAAGACAATTTGTTTCCATTTGTGAAGCTAGCAGCTAGCACTGTATGATTTAGCATAGCAATTCACACATCAATCGATGTATCGACAAATAGGTGTTGAAGTGTGAAACAACTCGTTTGACACGTACTACTATTGACTGTAAAAAGCTTTAAGTTTATAACCATGAGAAATTTATAGACAGAGAGGCGATCACATCAAATGTTCATTTTAATGTTTTTATTGCACTAATTTGCATCTCTGCTTGTTAAATGTAAACACCATTTTGTATTCTAATTTTAAAACTGTAGTATTAGCAAAAATGAGTTTCCAACGAATTAAAAATACTGTGTTTGTTGTTAAGTTGAGTTTATAATACTTAACTATTAAATTAAATGTTATTTATCAATTTAATTAAAATTTATATTAATATTAAGTTATTAATAAAATAAAATTTTTAAATGTGCGTGATGCTTACTTATTTTTAGTTATCAAAAGCATATTTTGTAACTAAATAACAATTTTGTTATTGCCTAAGGTTTTTTAATTTTTAATTATTATCTGCTATATTTAACATTTTACGTAATACCAAGAGTGTGTATTTTGTAAGGCATTTTGTTAGCATCTCAATATTTAGCGTTAGCACAAAGGCTGTTTTAACAATATTAATTCTTTAGGTACTATTATATTAGGTACTACAATATTAACTAGATGTCATGAACTGGTTTATGTTTAAAAATGCTTTATTTTTATTGCATATAATATAGTGCATTATATAAGAATAAAACTTACATCTAACATTAATTTTATAACAGTCATTTGCACCATACAGGACACTTGCGTTGCGTTAGATAATATTATATTATAAACTTATCCAATTTGAGTTTGATTTTGTTAAAAATATATTAATCACCTTTTCGACAAATTTGTAAAAACAGCAGATATAAGGCGATAAATTATACAATATTATGTGTGTAACACATGTGTTTATACTATTTTGCACCATAATTTAACAATTTGACTGTGTTTAACACTAAGTAACTGGTAGAAACAATATAATATCCAATCAAAATAAAACCGGATTTAATAAAAAATACACAGTGCTCTTTTATTTCTTGTTGCAAATAAAACACTTGAGCTAATTTTAATTCGCAAAATACCTTTGAATTGGCTTCGTTAGTCTTTTGAAAATAATATCATTGTGCTATTTATTAATGCCGCTCACAAATATTTTAAGGAAAATGCCTTACAATATTTATGACTGATACGCAAAACATGAACAGTAAAATGTTTACGAGAGCACGTTTGCCTATCAACCGGAAATTATGTACAGATCATCTTTACTCACGTGAGTATTACAAGGTAAAAGGAAATATTTTGAGAAAACCTGAATATTTTAAATTTTTTTCTTGCAGGTTGTGTTTATAAACAGAAAACCCTTAAATAATATATCTTATTGATATTATTTATACTCTCCATCGTGAGAACTTGGAGAAACTCCGTCATAATTATTATTTTATTTTAAACACTTGAACTGTTTCACGATTACAAAATGTATGGTTTCATATTTGTGTGTGTAAGTGTGAAACCGGTTGGCTATTTAATTAAAAAAAGATATATTATATAGTTTGTGGTCGTGAAACAGTACAAGTGTTTAAAATAAAATAATAATATCTCATTGAAATTACGAAATTAATTGTTATTTGAAGTTTGGAGGTTTGTTACTTTCAAACCGCAAAACTTGATTGTATTTGCCCAAAACACAACAAAACATTTATCAAAATTAGTATATTATGAGATTTTAAATAATTTTAACAGTAATTTGCCCTAAAGTCATAGGCAAAATAGGTTGCACTGAAATAAATGAACTAATAAGCTACAGTAGGAAGTGGTTCAGAGTCAAAAATTCCCCGTGTTGGTCTCGGGCTCTATTAAAGAATAGGCCATTTTGCCAGGCAGGTCGTAAAAAGCAAACGATTGGCTAAACGAATCACTATCATCGTGGCTACTAGGCGTTAGAGTTCTGAATTGTCTCGTCCGGGTCTGGTACCACCGCCTTACCTATTCCTGCCGCAATAGCGTCAGTGCTTGTCACTGTCGTCGTCCGGTTTGGAGGGTAAAGTAGCCGGTAAACTTATGCACGTGGCATTAGATCTCGCCACAAGATAACAACGTACCATTAACATCTTTGGTATCTATAGGCAATGGTTGACTCTCCGTCAGGAGACCTATCTGCTTGTTTGCTATCTTATGATATAAAAAAAATCAGCAGCAATATAAATTCCACTAATTATTACATAGCTATTAATGTATCTGTATGTATGTATTCAAGCGTTACTTCTTCAAGTTAAGGTAAATTTGCGAATTTGGATGAAATTAAATTCTTATAAAGTATCTTTGAATGAAAAGAGACTACCGCCAATAAACACTAAGGATGGCGTATTGCTCTCTATTTGCTTTATGCATAAGTTCTTATATTCCAAACCGAAACCCAACATTATCTAGCACTAATATATACAGCGGTAATGCAAAACCCCGGCAAATCTTTGCAGAGTTCTACTTCCCGTAGACACTATGATAGTCACAGACTTCGCCAATCGCTCGCATTTCAGGAACTACGAGTTAGAAAAGCAACTGGTCTATTCTTCGGAAAGGACTTAAATATATATATATATATATATATATATATATATATATATATATATATATATATAGCCATTGTTTTCTACTTTCTGCTTTCCATTATTTAATGTTCTTGTTACTTTATTTTCTTTTATATTTAACCAGCGCTAAAAATTTTTAGCTTTTAAAAACATCCTCGTTAACCTTTCTTATCCCTGTTTTACGCTTCAGTTACTTTAATCGATATTTATCACCAATATTATTACTTCCAGGATTTAATTAAACTCCTGTATTTACCTGCCCTTGTGATAATTGGATAACATGCTCACGAAGATGTTCACTAGAGATGAAACGGATAATGGTTTGATCGGATACTGGAGATTTGGCGAGCTATAACGTCTGTTAACCTAATATTTGGATTATTGTCATATTGCTCATTGAGATAAAACGTGTGGTGACACACAAGTATTGTATACACAATCGGAAGATTTCAAGCATATTAGGCTACCAAACCATTACCTACATGTTTGGTTAAGTGGTTTAGCTAGTATTATTTTAAAACATGTACAAATTATTAGTACATAACACTTTTATTTAGTTTGTCAGCTGGTGAGAATGCTGGTGAGATTTAGAAAAATTACGCCTCATAAACACGATGAATAGGCAGAAGTATATTTACTTAAATTTTACAAACACTTAATTAGGTATAAAATGTTATTGGTGATTATTCCAAAGATTTCTAAGACCATATGACAATAGAAATTATAGTGACTTTTTGATTGTGCTGATGACAATTCAAAATAACGATAATTGATAATAATGTATTTGTAATCACGTAGACTTGCTATGAGTATTTCGTTGGTAATTCAATAGGTAGTTCGATTAGCTAATATTATTATTTGACAAAATGTGCTTGATAATAAGAAGTTGAGAATCCCAAACTCGCTTGAACACGATTTATTACTAGTACGTATAAAAAATATTTCGTTGGTTTAATTGTGTACAAATGACAGAAAAGTTATTATTATTATTTCTTTTAGGTTTAAAGTTTGTTTGTGAAATTCGGTATTGAGATTTACATCTAAAAAAATCATTAGCAGGCCAGAGTCTAGAAATTAATGCTTCTGTAATCATATAAATCCGATTATCACAAATATAAACTACTGTACTGTAAATGCTATGAAGATACCTATCTCACCATCTGACAAACATGGGGAACTATTATGTTTAACCATATTGAAGCTTAGTAATATTTTTTATCTTACACATTATTTATTTTATTTTTACAAACTAACAGCCATATTTACAATCGCTTTCCTGACTAATATTCATAGTGCAGTAGCAAGTTTATGCCGCTTTGCAAAAGTGATAATGTGGCTGCAAAATACTATATAAAATACTTATAATTTTAGGTTTTATTACAAACTAGCTGTTGCCCATGACTTTGTTTATATAACCCAACTCCCTTTGCTCAGTCGGGTTAAAAATAGCCTAAGTTAATGATAGTGTAGCTTCATATTGATGTTTTTTTAGATCGGTTTTGTTTTGGACTGTATCCGTTACAAACAAACAATCAACTATTACCTGTTTATAATATTAGTAGATAAAATGTAGTTGTGAATTAGTACAAGAGAAAACCTATAAAATAATATAAATCCAGTTTTTTGTTTAAAAAGTATAAGAAAATCAAATTAAATGTTTATATAATTAATAAATCCTTTTTTTAAATTTTTCCTTGCATACATATTGTATATAATATACAATATATACATAAAAATTTAAAAAGAGGATTATTAACGGCATGTCCTGTTAAGTGCGCCAAGTATCGAAAATTAAAAAAAATACTGCCAGCTTCAATATCTGTCAAACAAAATTGACGTGTACTAAAATGACATATATTTCTTTTTTTTTCATATTCAAACATTATGCGTGAAAGGAAGTTTATAATAATAAAATATCATTTGTTTTTAAATTTAATATTCGTTAATTAACATAAATTTTGATTTTGTTTTATGATACCTTCACACACAAACATCGCCTACACGATTTATATTTCACGTGTGAGTTAGCTAATAGCTGTCTTTAAAAATTTTATGTCGCGTATTTCCTCAAAATATATGGCATACTCCAACCGGACGCGTCCCCCACTTATCCCCCACGACACGACAATATATCCCCCACGACAACCTAGTTATAGAAATAATCGCATAGAGCTGTGAATGTAGCTTATGAACATGACACTCACCCTTCTTTGCCTACCTTTACCTAGGAATTTTACATGAAGACATGTATGAATCTAATTATCATCTTTACCTACATAGTTTACCGGCTACCTTACCCTTCAAACCGGAACACGACAGCGACAAGCACAAACGCTATTGCGCAGGAATAGGTAAGGCGGTAGTATAACTAAATAATAACATTCAATTCCGTGGTCACTTGGAAGGCAAAACCAAATTAGCCCCGAAAATGTTGGGTGTTCTCAGCAGGGCCAGTCATTACTCCACGCCGGCCCATCGCTTACAATTTTATAAGGCGCAAATCCGTCCTCATATGGAGTACTGCTCTTACTTGTGGTCGGAGGCAGCTCAGTAACAGCTCCTTCCTTTTGACCGCATTCAACGGCGAGCGGCTCGAATCGTCAATAACTGGACTATTTCTGACCAGTTTGGTTCTTTGGAATGACGTAGAGATTTGGCTTCGTTCTGCATCTTCTATCGGATCTATATGGAACCGAGGAACTGTTTGGTTTAATTCCTGCCGCAGAATTTCACCATCGAATATTGCGACAAAATTCAAAATTTCATCCTCCCCATCTCGACGTCTGGAAATCCACAACTGTGCGATACTTGAGGCACTTTTTTCCTTGCACTATTCCTCTGTGCAACCAATAACCGGCAGGAGTTTTTCCAAGCGAATACGACTTGGACCTTCAAGAAAAGAGGCTACTCTTACTTAAAAGGCTGGCAACGCAACTGCAAATCTCCTGATACTCCTGATACTTGATGATTGTGGTGATCACTTACCATCTGGTATCCTCCAGTCCGTTCGCCCCCTTTTTCTATAAAAATAAATAAATATTACTTGTCATTATTTTTGAGGATAACATCGTTTTGAAATAATTCCATTAATTATAATGCCGCGTAATTTTAAACAAATTTTGGATAAAATATCTGATAAGAAAACTGTACAAAGGTTAACAAAGTTAAACAAAACCCTAAAATAAAAGTAATTAAGATAACAAAGGATTACAAATAAAGAGTACTACGAACAAATGAAAAGGGATTGAATTTGAATAGGAGGTTAGAGAGAAAATGTGTAAATAGGTAATCTAACAAAAACCTTTAAAATCGTAGTAAAAGTTAATATTGGCTTACATAGGTACGATTTTAAGAATATTGTGTGTGTGCGTGTATGTTTGTGTGTGTGTGTGTGTGTGTGTCTGTGAGATTGTGTTCATGTGTACGCGCTCGCTATCATGTGTGTGTGTTACTTAGGTTTGGCTGTTTGGCTAATCCAGCGTAGAAAAGTGTATGTAACAGCTTGAATATGAAAGTTTTTATGTGTATGTTTTCACTTACTTCACACCATTTATAGTCTAAGATCCGAATATAAATTGACCTTCACCCCTGTTTATCGAATGAAGCATTTTTATTATCAATTTTCACACATAGACAAATACATCTTGCATGTATTTCCTATCAAAATATGTTCATAGCATCATAACTATCGTTAATTAAAAAATAATATTTCTTTTAGCATGTTCTCCCACTTGTATATCCAACACAACATGTGTTGAATATACTAAATGTTTTAAAATCGATACTAAAAGTTTTTAACATATACAGTATTGGCAAAAATCGTGGATCAAACGAAACAGGGTGATAGTTACGATTATTTGCAATAACAATATCTCTACGGCAGAGCTCAATCTTGATCTTCTTAGAAGTTACGACTATTTTAGTGTTTAACGACAACAATAAATAGTGTTTAGTTGTTTCTAAGGAATGTATCAACATTACCAAAGTGGTTTTACGATAGTGGGTACCATGATTTATGAGTATTGGCACCTTTTTCAATTACTTTTAAGTCTCATTAAAAATTATTTGTAACTTTAGAACCTTAATGTAAAAAAATGTACTACCAAGAAGTGAACTTGTATTAAAAAAAATTGTCTATATTAATCCCAACTATCAACCTGTTTCGTTTGATCCACGATTTTTGCTCACCTTTTAGAATAAGTCTTTGAGGTATTGCTTACGTGTTTACGTTCATTGCTACCAAGCAAGCAGGTGTCAGCAGATAAGTAAATATAACGTAAATATGTAGAAAATACCTCACAGACATATTCTATATGTTTAAAACTTTTACGTAATATAACGTAAATACGTAGACAATACCTCACAGACCTATTCTATACGTTTAAAACTTTTACGTAATATAACGTAAATACGTAGACAATACCTCACAGACCTATTTTATATGTTTAAAACTTTTATTGTGGTATAGGGTTCTGACGTATTAAAGTGAGGAATAACAGGGACTAATGCTAAGATAATTAGTTTTAGTTTCGCACGCCGCGGCGCAGCTGTGCTATATTATCGGTTGAAAGAAAATGTATGACTTAACCAACTTCAATTACGCTCAATATTAAATTCATACATCAATTTGATATAAAAAGTATATGATTATAAAGAGAAACCCTAATTTTTCAAATTTTGTATAACTTGAAGCCTTTGAAGAGAGTTAATTACTCTAAAAATCTAGTTGAAAAAAATTTTGAAGGCCGTCAGTTGATTATTTATGTCTGTAACACGAAATAGGTTGATTATATTTATGAATTCACTTTATTTTATAATCGATACTATCTAATCCACTCAGAATATATCCTTATGGAAAAGTAATTCATTTGGACCTGTTTATTTTTTTATAATAAATAATTTAAAGAAAAAGAACGTTACGGTGTGTTCTTTTGGATTTTCCAAATTTTCAGTTTTTACTAAAAGCAGATGGTAATCACAACGGAAAACGAACGTCTTTATACTTTCCAGTTCACCACGATTCACCCAACAACCGACAACAAGCCCTCAATTGACTAGATTTTTTTTTTATAGAAGAGGGGGCAAACGAGCAGGAGTTGCACCTGATGTTAAGTGATCACCGCCGCCCATGGACATCCACAATACCAGAGGTCTTGCAGTTAGTTGCGTTGCCGGCCTTTTAAGAATGAGTAAGCTTTTTTTAGATGAGTGATGATCCCATCGCTGTATTTTACCGACTATTTCTAGCGATAATGTGGACCCTTCCGTACTCATCCGATTGGCGCCTTACGTACTCATCTAAGTCACGGTAGTGGTAGCACACCATATGCCAGACTCCGAGCCGAAACAGTATAAGTATTATCGAGGCTTTTCCGAGTTTTCTCTCAAAAATTCAAAGTCTCACTTTGGTTTCAAAAATTCAAAGGTATAAACCTTACCCGGGGATCAAACCTCGCCACTAACGACCTGATCCGAATAGGCTTTCCTCTAGATCATGAAGTAATCAATTATTTGTTTTTGTGACAATCATACGCTGAAAATTTCAAGTACTTTTTTAAATGTATTTTTCACCTCGTATTGTTCGGTTGTTCGGTATCCTTTGAAGAATAGGCCAACTGTCGTTCTGTCAGGAAAATCGTGAAAGGCGACCGATTGGCTATACGAGTCACTATCATCGTGGCGACTATGTGGTAGAGTTCTGCATTGTATCCCCAGAATCTGAAACCACCGCCTTACCTATTTCTGTCGCAATAACGTCAGTGCTTGGCACTGCCGTGTTCCAGTTTGGACGGTAAGGTAGCCGGTAAACTATAACAACAAATACTAAAAATAAAAATAATGAAAATATTAAGGGATCCCCATACAACAAACGTAATTTTTTGCCGTTTTTTTATAGATGAGAATTTTTTGCCGCACTTGGCCTGTTTTTTTATGATTTAATGATAATAACATTCCATAATTGAAATGTAATAATAATATATCTGGACAAATTACAGGAATTAATCTAATCCCAAAATAAATAATTTGGTTGTGTCATAGGCGATAATCAACGATACTAACATTGATATATTAAAAAGGAAGATATGTTACGCTCTTACATCGGAATCGCTAAACCTAGCCTCGATCTGCCGAGCGCAAAGTGATGTGACGAACTTAGCAGGCTACGTTTCTCTCACTTACTTTTGTATTATACTACCTATCTCTTTCTCACAAAGGTGGTGAACCAAACAATAGTTTAATCTTATTTTCAAAAAAATTGTTTTAGCCAAGCAAAAAGTGTTTAATGGTAAAAACAGTAGGAAAGTATAATCTGTGATATAATCGTATGATATGATATCCCGCGCGTGATTGTTTGTCACTATGTCCACGGACCTAGTTTTGTAGAACCGGGCGCTGTGATTAGGTAACGTATCCTTCCTTTTATATCAATGAATACTAATACATACAAATACGTATGTAAATCACCCAAATACATCCAAATCCCGAAAAACAAACATCTATGCTCATCACACAAATATTTCGAGAATCGAAACCAAGCTCCATCGATTCGTAGTTAGGTTCACTAACCACTCGACCTAAGGTAATATAAAAAAAAAATAGCCGGTCTAAGCTTAGTTGTATTATTTAGTTTATTATAACAGCCTAATAACGATAGCCATGGCTATGTTTATTAGTCTTTGATCATTAAAATTTATTGACATAGCTAATGTTTATGCGGCGTCCATGAAAGTGCACAGACTATAAACTAGTTTTACAATCGCAAATTATTGCCTTGTGTTACGGAATTTGGTGTAAGTTAATACGCTGGATAACATACGATATTTTATTAATGCGAGGAAGAAATTAATTAAGCTGGTATGACAGTTTTTATTATGAAACTAGTTAATACGTGTAATTTTGTATGGGTTTTTTATATTATAGGGCAAGCAAATGACCACACACTATTAACATCTTTGGGTGCAGTAAGTGATGGCTGATGATACACTTTTTGAATGTCAATGTTAAAAGAATGTATAATACAAATATACTTAAAAGCTTTGTTAAATAAAATAACCAACAACACAATTTAAATAAATATGTGCGTACGTTGTACGTTTAATACAAAATAGAAAAACGAAAAAATGTAAAAAAAATATTACTATTAAATATCAATGTCGCTAATCACTCACCCCGTTGGTCGAGTGGTTAACGACCATGACTACGCAATTAACGGGGGTCGCGTTCGATTTCTGACGGGGACAAGTATTTGTGTGATGAGCATAAATGTTTGTATTCTGGGTTTGGGTGTTTATTAAATATATTCCAGTATTTATATATGTTTTTCTATGTATTAGTACCGTTGACTAGCATCCATAACACAGGCAAATAACTTGCTTACTTTGGTGTTAAATCGTTAATTCCGTAGACATTTTTCCTGTGAATATATTAATTAATCCAAAAAAAAATTGAATTTCAATCAGAATTTCAGAAAGGGAAAATATATATGTCAAAAAAATATAATCCTACTAAAATACCAAAACGTAAGAAATGTTTTAAACAAGCAATGATTTATGTCAAACAAATATTGGTATCGTTGATATAATAGTTTATATCATAATACGATATTTTAAAAAATATAGGTTGAAAATGTGAAATTAAACTTTTTTCTGACGACTCCAAAATCTCAAATATTAAATATATTTACATTTCGATCGATTTGGCGTAATCTAAGGTACATTAAATCTAAGTTACATTACATACATAACACATATTCAAAAATCATACATGCTAACATTCAAGCTTGTTAATCTTATTCCTTGGTGAAAATTTTTTCTTTTCTTTTCACGAAATAACCGACAAAATAAAATACTTTACATACTTTTGTTAAGATTTTGGTTATTTATTTGTATGTTGGTTTGGTTACTTTGAAGAAAAACCAACCGCCAGTCTGCCAGATAGGACGTGAAGTGCAGGAGAGCCATCTGCTTATTTTCTATCTAATTAGAAATAAAAAAACTCCTTTTATATAATAATACTACAAATGAACATAAAACCAGTATTAAAGACTCAAATTATAAAGTACATGTTAGTATTATCCGGAGATATAACCAACTGATTGGTTTAGTTACATGAAATGTCTATTCCGTTGACAAATTCACTTTTGTGCGGTCCAGTGAAACGTGACCTATGGCCTTTATAGGTTTCATTAAAAAAAGATAGTGTCGCCCATATAGCATTTCTTCTTCCTCATTGTGAATATTATTTTTCTCTGTAATCTAAAAAAATAGGAAAAGCATCCTTTTCCTATTTTTTGTATACTTTTTTTATTCGATAAAATTATCCCTCTTCTTATTAAACATGTTTCAATTATATGATTTTTGAATAATATAAAATAGCAAACAAGAAGATCGCTTTCCTGATGGAAAGAGACACCCATCGTCTAGATTTCAAAGATGTTATTGGTACGTTAATCAATATAGATAATTTGTTTTGAACGACATGTCCATTTATTCGTAATTAAAGCTATGCAAACAGTACCATCATCATGCAAGTTTGCTTGCGGCTTAAGTAGTGTAAACTGAACCTCTATAGATTTTATAGTTCACGAAAATTCACCGGTTGGCGAAGTGGGTGGTGATCTTCATCGCCGAATTTTACTGTCGTGTTGACAGTAACAATTTGTTTTTATTGATAAGCGGGACTGATAACTTTACGTGCTTACTCTAAAGCCTCGTTTTCACTTTGATTAGTGTAAGTGCGAGTGTTTAATGCAGGTGTTTAGTATTAAGCAAAAAATACGTGAAGACAGCCGTTGATCAGTGCGAGTGATTAGTAATAAGAGCAGTAAAAGTGATTAGACCCTGATTACTAATCACTCGCAGTGATCAACCGCTGTCTTCACGTATTTTTTGCTTAATACTAAACACTTGCATTAATCACTCGCACTTGCACTAATCAAAGTGAAAACGGCGCTTAAGTACAAGGGTGGTAATTCACCATCACAAGACTCGAAGCTGCTTTGGAGATTTATTTTTGAGCTTAAACAAAAACCTTAAGGCGATTACAGCTGCGAACGACCTTGAGTTTCTGACAGGAGCAGCGCAAAAATTATATCGCGCGCTAGCTTGCTCCAACGTCAAAGAGTATTTACAGTGAATGCAGATACCTACGTTTTAACATTTTTGTTCACCTATATGAACTTTTATCATCATGAATCGACTGAATGTTGTCAAACTCAAAACCAATAACCAGTAATCGCTCATTTATCGATTACATATACATTCGTTTTAGAAAAACGATAAATAACTAAAGAAAAAAAAAATGTACCGAAAATCGACAAAAAATCATATAACAATTTACACAATAATAACAGTTTCGTTTCCTATTTCTTTGAAAGTGTTGTAATATACAATACATCCCGTGTAGCACTTTATTTTAATACATACAATCAACAATTAATATTTAACAAAACCTTTCAAAATTTGATTTGGTTAAATATAATCTCTTGAATAATATTTTAAAACTAACTAGCTTCTTAGTTTTTGTTTCAAAATCTCGTAATAAAAAAGAAGATATATAATTTGATTTAATGTTTATGGAGGAAACTACTAAATAAGTTGATTTATTTAGACTATTTGTATGTATAATATATTTTATTTATTTATTTTTAGTTGCGAAGTCCTTACCACTTTCAAATAGTACCAGTTTTTTTTTTCTTTAGAGTTTTGCTTTTTATTCGCTTGCTTGAATTATCTTCGTTGTTTATATGTTTTATTTTTTATTTATTTTTGTATATTTATACAAAATATTGACAAAATACTTATCTATCTATAGCTAATAAAACATTCAAGCGTAAACGTAGGAAAGCGTAAACATGAATATCTCAAAATATTATTCAGCGTCTACTCGCAAACAAAACTATTTATAAAGTACTAGCTTTCAGCCCCTTTAATACCCTCTTTTACCTCTTTAAGAGATAAAACTCACAGCATCCTTACATGCACGTTTATTTAATTGAATTAAAGATCATGACTAATAAATTTGAAGAGATTTTGATTAAACATATTTTATTTTTTCTACAAACTTTACCACTTTTTTCATCCTTTGAAGAGATGACATTTGAAAACCTTAAACTCGTATTCATTTAATTGTATTAAAAATCATAAATACTAAGTTTTAAATAATTTCTACAATATTCTACAATAAACAATCTATTTTTTATACAAACATCAATGCTTTTTTTACCCTTTAAGGAATAAAATTTTAAAAAATCCCCAAATATATGATTTTTAAATTGTGTTGAAGATTATAAGTGCCGAATTTCAAGTTATTTTTACCATAAACCTTTGATTTTTCATATAAATTGTAACACATACTTTTACTCTTTTAATGGATGAAACTTCGAACATTAATGACATGCATGTTTCTTCAATTTCGATTGAAGAGCATAAGTACTAAAAAAATCCAAAAATTCGTACTTCTTAATTGTATTAAAAATCATAAATACTAAATTAAAATAATTTAGATTTTATAGTAATGCAATAAATAAACAATTCATTTATGATACAAACTTTAAAGCCTCTTTTTACCTCTCTATAGGCTAGAATTCCAAAAAATATTAAATTTATATTTAATTTTTTTTCAGTTAAAGGATAATTTAATTACGGCATATCATTCTATTTGAGTTGTAATAACTCAAAAATGACAGAGTTTCAAACAAACTTTCACCCCCTATTTCACCATCTTAGGGGATGAATTTAAAAAAATCCTTTCTTATTCCTTGTCTATATCATAAGAACAACATCTGTAAAAAAAACAGACTTCTCGGTCCAAGCTCATTATCTACTATAAAAAAACATCCAAGCGTAAACGAAATCTTCAATTTCCAAACGGCACAATCTTACTATTGTGCCAAACGTTCTATCTGTACTATTACTCTTTGACTCGAATATGGAGAGCGGAGCATGCTAACATGCGACACAGCCTCCCCGTATGAACGCTACCGGGAGACTGACTTTCGACGCGAGCGCTGTCCGCGAATTAAATAATAAGGTTTTTATTGATTTAATAGCACACTATAATGATTTTGTAAAATTTTGAACTTAAATTTTATAAAGCAATAAATTGTCTGTAATAAAAAGAAAAAATTATCAAAATCGTTACAGTAGTTTGGAAGTTATAAGCAATTTTTTGTGTAAAAATAAGAAAGATATTCGATTTTTTTCCGTCAAAAATAACAATAAAATTTGAAAAAAAGAACTTAAAATTTAAACTTAATTATATTATACGTATAATGCATATTTTTTTTTAATTATTGGACCAATCGGTTAGCAGTAGTAGGCTTTCAAAGAGGTGTCTATTTCGTAGTTTGGCATTACCTATCGCCTTAATAACACTTGTGCCGCAGAGATCGACCACCCGCAGATTTGACCGTCCCATTGGTGGAATGTTCAGCGAACCTATCTACAAATAGATGGGCTCGAGTTCGATTACCGACAGGGACAAATATTTATGTGATGAGCATAGTTGTTTGTATTTCTGGGTTTGGATGAGTATGTATTTCTATGTATTAGTATCATTCACTAACACTCGAACACAAGCAAATAATTTGCTTATTTTGAGGTTAGATCAATTTGTATAATTTGTCCGGGTAGGGTGTAAGTTGATAATAATAAAACTAATATTATTATTGTTATCGACTTGCACTCTATTCGGGGATCAAAACCAGGACCCAGGACTCAGGTAACATGAGCCAAACAAAAATATCTAATCGCCTCTGTGGTTTAGTGATCCGGTATCGGTGTTGACCACGCGAGGTTCCTGGTTCAATTCCCGGATCGGGCAATTCAAAAATAGGTTTTATCAGTTTTGTTGTGAGGGGCTATCCATAAATTACGTCACACGTTATGGGGGAGGGAGGGGGTCGACGAAGTGTGACATTGTGTGATAAGGGGTATGGAGGGGTCCCAAATTTTGAGACATCACATTTTTTCAAACATAATTCTTAATTAATATTAATAATTCTTAGTATCTAAGTATTGCAACAGTAAATTTAAAAAGCCACCAAGGTAAAAAATAATCGAATGAGATCATTATTCTACCGTAAAGTTGTAAAATATGTGACGTCACACTAGATAGGGGGGTTCTCAAAAAAGTGATCAGCTATGACAAGGACGGGAGGGTCAAAAAGTCATGAAATTCATGTGACGTAATTTATGGATAGCCCCTAAAAACAACGCTACCAGGGATTGGATAAGTGCCCGGTTGGTGATAGGCTTTCCACCTATCACATTTGTAGGTCTTATGGCTAATTGCACTAACCTTGCCTTAGTTTAGGACATTCTTTAGTGTCATGCTGTCACATTATTTTCATTTAAGATAAGAAATGAGAGCATACTAAGGATTTTTATTAGCTAAGACTATGTTAGTGTAATTGGCCATATGTATCTTCGACTAATCGTGAGTGCACAGGCGGCTCTTCTGCCTACTTTTTCCGAGATACGGGTGTAAAGATACTTCTTTCTTGTTACAAAAAGAGTTGTATATTCAATTTTATGAATATTTTAATTTGTGTTCGAACAGAACCGCTTTGCCGCCCACAGATAAAAAACATGACGATGAAAATAAAATTGTAACGTATCATAACGAATGATACGAACTTTTCGATACTGGTGCCGACATTTATGAAATCTAATCGAATAATTGATTGTACGAGAGAAACAATAAAGTGATTAGTACAATAAAATAAAAGACAATGAGTTATTATTCAATGGATAGGTTTCTATTGTTGAGTGTTAGTATGATGTATGGGTTCTACGCTCACTAGTGTAAGTTTTAAAATCGCTATGTTTAAACTGTAACTGTATTTATTGTATAGTAGCTGTGCCCGCGAATTCTTCCACATGGTAAAAATTCTAAAATAAAAATAGGCTAAGTTACTTAAAGGAGAAATTATGGTATTTAATTTGCAAATTTTCCGCGAAATGTTATATGGAACTGCTGTGATGCAACAGAAATGAAAGGTAGTGTAAGTAATAGGGCAAACTTGTCCAAAGTCTGAAATTATAGATCACAGCGGCACAATAGTCCACCCACTTCTACGACACTTTCTTCCACGTCAGAAGCAAATGCAGTAACACACAAGTAATGTACTTAACGCATGTTTCACTTCGCAACCGAAGCATCTTCAAGAGAATCGAATAGCACTTCACTCTATGAAGGGTGAAGCATAAGCATACATTTAGTAAAAAGCGGTTATTTTAATGTTAAAAAACACTTCTGATCGAAGATTACAAACAGACAGTCCAATTTTATTTATTTGTATGTATAGATGTTAGATTTAGTGGGTAATATATTTGGCAAAGAGTGTTTAAGTTTTTGAGTCAGATAAGCAATGTTGTTGGGTTTTATTCTAGTTAAACAACTTTTAATAGCAGTTTTGAGATTGGTAGTTGTGCTTTATCTCATCTTTGCTCTTGAAATATTTGAGATTACTTACCTCGAAAACTATATTAAGCTGCTCATCTTAAATATCGCTATGAATATGTAATCCTTTTTTTCAAATTGAATCCAGTTACTAGATTGTGATGATCTACAGTATCGTTAAAGATTTACTTTGTCTTCCACACACAAAATGATTCCACAACTATCACAAATTTCAGAATTACTATGAATGGTTACTTTTTTACCTTCATCACGCTGAAAAGGCAAAAATGGTTTTGAAAAAATTTAGTATTACCACTTATTATATTGTAACTAGTTGAAACAGTAAACTTTGTTTCTCCATACAAATTACCTGTATTGAATGTTTTGGTGGGGTACTTGAGAGAGAGAGAGGGAGAGGGCGGGCGGGTGAGATAAAAACTATCCTATATTTTAGGTTGCATCATATATTAGATATCTACAAAATTAAATTGATGTCGTTTCAGTAGGTAGTCTATCACGGACAAACAAGGTTATAAGTATTTATATATATATATATATAAATATATATATATATAAATATATATATATATATATATATATATATATATATATATATATATATATATATATATATATATATATATATATATATATATATATATATATATATATATATATATATATATATATATATATATATATATATATATATCAAGAAGAATTATAAGGTAAATTGTTTTATATAATGATAGCCTTCTAATGGCTTTTTAAGTTTGAAATTACTAACGCTATTTTCATTTTGTTTGATTTTTATTATAATAATTAGAAACACATATTATACATTAGTTATTCTTATCCTGCAGAAAAATTAAAATGTAGAAACACTTTCATGTACACAATTTATCTTATCTACAATACACTGCCTAGAAAATATTAAATTACTCAACATAAAACCTTATATTAACAATATGTATTATCCAAGATGATTCCTAAAGCATTAAGTTGTTTAGTTATTATGTAGATAGAAACTAGGTCATTCTGCGCGCGTATTTTCAATAAAACTAATATCAGTTCTAATTAGTAAAAACGAATCAAATATAATAATTTGCGATATACTACTTATAAAATAATATTTAAATAAGTAGTTGCCATGATAGGTAACTAACATTATTTATTGCATGTTAACGACTTATACATATATTATACACAACTTCCTTATAAAGCAATCGTTTGGCGTTTATTTAGCGTATATTTTATTGAACGCACGGTAGACTAACGTTAGTGTGAACAAGAAACATGAAAGATTATCCCGCCTATCGGTTCACTGACCGCGTTCAACTATATCATTTGTTTATTCGATCATCTTAAATGATATTAATCTTTTAACAATGATGTGAAAGATTCTTTGAACAGATATTTGGAACTTGTTGAAATAAAAATTGTTTTACGACTTGCTGGCTTTTTTATGTCTATACTGGATGTGAATGAAACGGTGACATCGGTTCTGTTTGTTTTATTTAAAGAGACAAATGCGTGCATCTTCATTCTTTCAAGCACCATAATTATTTTTTATTTTAGATGCATAGTTTTCATTATGAGTTATAAGTTACAATATGGATTAGTGATAATTTTAAATTATTTGGAAGACAAAAACTTGGAAGACAAAATATACTAGCCCGGGATTGTATAAGTGTCCGGTTGGCAACAGGCTTGCCACCTATCACTTTGTGGGACTTGGGCTAATCGTGGGTGCACTGGGTGGTGCACTTATTATCTTCACTGTCACACCAATATTAATATTAGTGTTATATATCATAGGTTAATATAGGAATATGGGTGTGAAGATACTTTTATATATACTTTTATATATAATACTTACTTTACTATTAACTTGATTTATTTTAGTCCAAAACTTTGGCAACTTAATAAAAATATCATTTAACATAATATAGTTCGGGATCCAAGGAACAAAATTTTTTTTGAACAGCTTCGTATTGGATTTGATAGAAAAGATGGTTGTCTCATCAAAACGAAGCTGTTTACAAAATTTAAGCTTGTTATTAATCAAAAAAAGTTTGTTCCTGGGATCCAGGTCTAATATTTTTTGTAGGTACAATGTACATATATTCAAATTTCAAGTAGCTAAAAATAGTGCTAAGATGGCCAAAACCGAATATTATACTATATATTAAGTCATTTATTATATACTGCTATTTTTATTTTTACTTCTATATTATGTAGTTATAAAACTGATAAATAAGTAATAAAAAATATACCATCGACTGGTTCAAGTGGAGGTTATACAATAAAAAATATATCAGTCTTTAGTCCCACATTCAATAATTTGTGTGACTCTAAGCGGATTACCGTGCCGGCTGGCAAACGACCATAAATTTTGGAATCTTTATAATTTTCAGCCGCCCGCCGATTTCTTATCGCCATAAATTGAACATAGTTAAATATTCAGTGTCGTATACGTGTTCTTAAGTAGACATTAGGCCATGAGATAAAGTCGTTAAAATATCTTGGGGTTTGGAAGGGATACGTACTTATAATCTTATGATAAAAATGAATTGATTTGCATGGCAATATAACCCTTATTGTTTTCTCTATACTGATGGTTGTGGTTTGAAATAATTATGAGTTTTTGAAGTTGGGGAATGATCATAAAAGTTTGCCAGTTGCCCATATAATCCAAACAATACACGGCGTTATTAAATTTTATTAAGCGATAATCTTTTGAATATTAATAAGTAATTTTAAGTTGAAGAAACTTAAGATAAACATTTTAAATTATGAAGCAGTAGAATCTGTGGTTAAAAATTTAAATAAAGCTTATTATAGTTACTTAAAAAACATTTTATTACTTTTCTAGCTTGTTCATTAACTTCCTACCTAATGAAGTTTCAGTACTTAACAACTCAATTAGTGTTTTTACTAAAAGAAAGTAATATTACAAGCAAAATATTAGTTATTATTATATATTTAATTTCGTGTAATAACTTTAATGAAAAAATAATTTTAATTTTTAAACACTGAATGGTTTTGGACATAAATTATAATTTATGTATATTTATATGACTAGCCTCAGATTAACAAGGGGCCCTTGTTAATCTGAGTGACTAGCTTATTATTACAAAAATTATACATGGCTAGCTGCTTTCTGCAACCCACTGCGATCATAAGTGAATCCCATGGAAAAAAATTCATTTTTTCCGGGATTAAATATATTATCTTGTAAACAATATGTTATGCCAAGTCATAATCCACAAGTATGCCAAACTTCATTGCCATTTTTGTGTAAAAGAGTAATAAACAACCATCCATCCATCTATCCATCTTTACAAACTTTAACATTTATAATATTAGACCGAGATCCCAGGAACAAACTTTTTTTGATTAATAACAAGCTGAATTTTTGTGAACAGCTTTGTTTTGACGAGACAGCTTTGTTTTGACGAGACGGGAGGGGAGAGGAGGGGAGGGGAGGGGAGGAAGGGAAGGGAAGGGAAGGGAAGGGAAGGGAAGGGAAGGGAAGGGAAGGGAAGGGAAGGGAAGGGAAGGGAAGGGAAGGGAAGGGAAGGGAAGGTAAGGTAAGGTAAGGTAAGGTAAGGGGTAAGAGAAGAGAAGAGAAGAGAAGAGAAGAGAAGAGAAGAGAAGAGGAGAGGAGAGGAGAGGAGAGGAGAGGAGAGGAGAGGAGAGGAGAGGAGAGGAGAGGAGAGGAGAGGAGAGGCGAGGCGAGGCGAGGCGAGGCGAGGCGAGGCGAGGAGAGGAGAGGAGAGGAGAGGAGAGGAGAGGAGAGGAGAGGAGAGGAGAGGAGAGGAGAGGAGAGGAGAGGAGAGGAGAGGAGAGGAGAGGAGAGGAGAGGAGAGGAGAGGAGAGGAGAGGAGAGGAGAGGAGAGGAGAGGAGAGGAGAGGAGAGGAGAGGAGAGGAGAGGAGAGGAGAGGAGAGGCGAGGAGAGGAGAGGAGAGGAGAGGAGAGGAGAGGAGAGGAGAGGAGAGGAGAGGAGAGGAGAGGAGAGGAGAGGAGAGGAGAGGAGAGGAGAGGAGAGGAGAGGAGAGGAGAGGAGAGGAGAGGAGAGGAGAGGAGAGGAGAGGAGAGGAGAGGAGAGGAGAGGAGAGGAGAGGAGAGGAGAGGAGAGGAGAGGAGAGGAGAGGAGAGGAGAGGAGAGGAGAGGAGAGGAGAGGAGAGGAGAGGAGAGGAGAGGAGAGGAGAGGAGAGGAGAGGAGAGGAGAGGAGAGGAGAGGAGAGGAGAGGAGAGGAGAGGAGAGGAGAGGAGAGGAGAGGAGAGGAGAGGAGAGGAGAGGAGAGGAGAGGAGAGGAGAGGAGAGGAGAGGAGAGGAGAGGAGAGGAGAGGAGAGGAGAGGAGAGGAGAGGAGAGGAGAGGAGAGGAGAGGAGAGGAGAGGAGAGGAGAGGAGAGGAGAGGAGAGGAGAGGAGAGGAGAGGAGAGGAGAGGAGAGGAGAGGAGAGGAGAGGAGAGGAGAAGAGAAGAGAAGAGAAGAGAAGAGAGGAGAGGAGAGGAGAGGAGAGGAGAGGAGAGGAGAGGAGAGGAGAGGAGAGGAGAGGAGAGGAGAAGAGAAGAGAAGAGAAGAGAAGAGAAGAGAAGAGAAGAGAAGAGAAGAGAAGAGAAGAGAAGAGAAGAGAAGAGAAGAGAATCTCGCCTGATGGTAATCTAAGATGAGGCCTAAGATGGAACGCGCTTCCCTAGAAGGTACCTGTTCACTCTTCTCTTGAAGATCCCCAGATTGTACTCGTCCGGGAACACAGACTCAGGAAGCATGTTCCAGCCCTTTGCGGTTCGAATGAAGAATGTTGAGTCGAACCGCTTTGTCCGGGTACGTGGAACGTCCACTATATAACGATGCCTAGAATCTGTGCGCCTCGACGATCGATAGAAAAACGGGGATGGCGGAATTAAGTCTTGGTTTCTTCTTTCTTTGCTTCTTTTTACCTACCTAATACTTCATACCATTTAGCATTAATTTATCCTGTTACAATAGCGTCAGCGCTTTTCACTGTCATATTCTGGTTCAAAAGTTATATCCGTCCTGAAATATACGGTCATCTCATTTTGGGAAATTCAAACGGAAGGTCAGATGACATGAAGATTGAAGTTAGATTATTTCTCGTAAAAGGCGCCGACAAAAATGGGGAGATCAAATTATGATGTTTACGTTTGTTGAACTATGACAAATTCCGATGCTTGTCTATAATAAACTTGTTCAAATAAACAATAACAAGAAAAAAAAAAACAAAATATGTGTCATTTATGTCATTGACGTGAATTAATAGTTAAAATATTCATATAATAATGCGACTTGACAGTGTCTCATGCTGTGTCTAACCAAATTTAATGTTTATACTACAACACTTTATTACAACCCCCACACGATTAAAACCTTTATTAACCAACGATAAAAAAGAGGAGGTTTTTTAATTATTTACAATCATTTTTTATATGTTCCTCGATTCTTTAAAGTCCAAAATTGTTCTTTTGTTTTGCAAGGTATATTTTTCTATTTGGTACCATACAATTTGGTGCAGATCTGATTCTGAGTCCAAAGATTTAGAAGATTGATTTTGTATGTTGCAGCTTTACTTCCTTAAAATTATTATACTATAAAATACTAATAGCAGAACATGTATACAAACAATTCTTCTGATGGAAATGAATTACTATATCCATACTAATATTGTAAATGCGAAAGTATGTCTGTTTGTCTGTCTGTTACACCTTCACGGCTAAACCGCTGGACAGATTTTCAAGCAATTTGGCATGGAAATAGCTAAAGATCTGAGGTCAAATATAGGCAAACTTTTTTTCAAAAATCAATTCCTAAAGGACTGAAATAGGGGATGAAGTTTGTATGAAAAAATTATGGACGACATGTTAATCTACTCGCGTTCGAGGCTGCGTGGGTCAGCTAGTATCTTAACTTACACAATATTAGTGTGAAGCCAGCTTTTGGGGACTACTTTTGCCTCCTTCCCAAAACATGATCGTGATAAGCAATCACTGACGTATTTTTTATATTTTTTCACGGACGTATTGACCGCCCCGTTGGTCGAGTTGTTAGCGAACCTGACTACACAATCGACGGGGCTCGGGTACAATCCTCGAGGGGACAAGCATTTGTGTGATGAGCATAAATGTATGTATTTCCGGGTTTGGGTGTTTATTAAATATATTCTAGTATTCATATATGTATTTCTATGTATTAATATGGTTGACTAACACCCATAACACAAGCAAATAATTTGCTTGCTTTGGGGTTAGATCAGTAAGTGTAATTTGTTCCGTGAATATTTATTTATTTATATCATTAGACAGCAAACAAGCAGATGGCCCTCTGATGGAAAAAGATAATCAGCGTATCTATACACGGAAGATGTTAATGGTGCGTTGCTATCTTTCTGTTTTAGTGTCA
Organism: Apodemia mormo; assembly: GCA_036924255.1. NCBI lineage: Eukaryota > Metazoa > Arthropoda > Insecta > Lepidoptera > Riodinidae > Apodemia > Apodemia mormo. Next base: position 10,227,467 of record JAUPFN010000013.1, on the reverse strand, counting down.
CATGCATAAGTTTACCGGCTACCTTACCCTACAAACCGGAACATGACAGTCATAAACACTTATACTTAGGTATAGCGGGGGTACCATATCTGGGCGAGACGTTACGGAACTTATGAATAAATGAATAAATATTCACGAGATAAATTACACTTACTGATCTAACTCCAAAGTAAGCAAAATATTTGCTTGTGTTATGGGTGTTAGTCAACGATACACCTACACACTTATCACCTAGTAGTCTCGATGGTAGTGACAGCTATAGCCAATCGGTCATCTTTTACGATCTGTCTGGCAGACAGGAGTTAGTCTATTCTTCAAACGGGTACACGGACCATCACGGGTCGTATTAATATACCAGTTTAATCCTATTACAAATCGGTTAATATTTGACAAGTTCAGAGGCAAAGAACATTAAAAATGGAGTCGCATTGTGAATGAACTTCCTTGTTTTAGGGTAGTTGGTTCAAAAGTACACAACAGCAAGATAAACGCGATCGAAATAAAAGCATTTAAGTAAATATAACACTGGCAAATGCAAGGAATACTTGAATAAGGCATTGGACTTTAGTAAAAGTGGTTAGCTGGAATAAATCTTCGCCAGTAGAGATAAGCTCACCTATTGTGCAGTTTTTGTTATCTTTTTTCGTGTGTATTTTTCATTAAGTGTACAATAAAATATTAAATAAATAAAATAAAAATAAATAAATAAAAGTGTGTCGGGCCTCCTTTAAAGAATATACCATCTAGTGTTCTTTCAGGCAATTCGTAAAAGGTGAACGATCGTGACTATTAGGTGGTAGGGTTTTACAACGCCTCGTCCGCGACTGGTAACACCACCTTAAATGTTTTTACTTTTCATTGTCGTGTTCCGTTCACATATTTTATAAAGAAAATTCTGAATGTAACGGAATTATTGTGAAATATGTCATAACATGGTACTCGATTACTACCCTGTAAGGGGTTTGGCGTGAAGATATGCTAAAAATATTCAATTAGCAACATTATTATTTTGGCCAGCGTAATAATAGTTTGGTTAAGTTAATCAACTTTGAATTGGGCTGAATATTTAACTTAATTTGTGAAAAAATAAATCACTTTTCTTTTGCGTTTGTCATATATTTTCAAAGCAACGTAATTTTTTGTAGCCTGCAATTTTTTTTGTTTTAATTTACATCTTTATATATAGTAGGGAATTGTTTTTACTGTAAATTGTTGCAATGCAAACTGTTTTGTTCGAAATTAATTTATCGTACATTCAATTTTCGTCTGATCATATCTGTCACTGGCATTAAGATATTCTTATTTGAGGTTGGTTGAAGTCCTGAAGTGATACCACAGTGACGAAGCCGTCACACGCGCTCAGTAGGAGAACGGTAATAGTTTAAAATGTATAATGCTTAAGGCATGCATCCCGTGGCGCTCAGCTTCGCGCCACACACTCGTTTTATAGCTTAATCTCCAACATGCCATATCAATAAATAAACCATATAAGAACAAAGTATGGGAGTCCTTGGTAACATGCAACGTTAGATTGTAATACATTTTTTTATCTATTCGAAGATCAGGTGTCTTCAATTTATTGACTTGCTTGCGGCTGTTCTTTTAGAATAACTTTTTCTTGAGGATATATTCAAAACTTTAAGCTGTTTTTCTTGAGGATTTTATCAATAATTTTTGTCTATTTATGCGCTGATTTAAGTAAAAACTGGTGCCTTTAAATTTGTAATTTTTTATAAAAAGTAGTCATTAGGACAAAGAAATGTAGCTATTATTGTATTCATAAACAGCCCTGTATAATAGGTATCATGATTTTGTAGATCTTGATAAACCAATTAAACTCAGAGCAAAAGGCATTTGATGTTTGCATTAAAAAAAAACACGGGAATTTGTGCATTTGTTTTTTATTACTTATGTTTTTTTAATTTACGCAAACAAAGTAACTGCCGTCTACTAGGTCATTATAATCCTAAATCTAACTTACAATTGCTAATCCACATTTTCTCAGAATTGTTAACTTGTCATAAAACAGAATTAATTCAAAGCCCAAATAAGAAACGTTTGAACAGGCCGATTTCATTTTAAGTCCTAAATTAATTCATTTCTTAAAACGCATCAAATGCAAGTGACGACCAAAAAGACTACTGACAGAGCAGTCGACAAGTTATGACAACATGTTTATCTATGCATTCAGTAGAAATCTAAATTTAATCTTATTCAATGGTAAGAGTAACGAATCTCCAACAAGATAATGTATCTGTAACAGCAAATATAAGTTTGTTTTCTTAAAGATGTCACTCGTTCAAACTTTAACGATCGACCTAATAGCGTTTTTAACCGTTCTCAAAATCCTTGAAACGTGACTCGAGCGTCAACAAATTTATAAATGAATCTGTCCGCTTAGTTTTAATACTTAAATGGTAGACTTTTGAACTCCACATTGATATATATTTGCGTCGTCTTTTTTTGTACAATTGAGAAACTATGGGAATTCTCTGGGAAAGGTATTTGCTGAGTTCTGTTATTGTTTAATAAAATTGATAAAAGTATTGAACAGAATAAACTTGAATAACCGAGCTTCGGTTGGAAGTGGTTTTCTTGAATTGTATTTGTTGTCTGGCAACAGCTAGTTCCCAAATATATTTAATAAACACCCAAACCCAGAAATCCAGACATCTATGCTTGTTAAACAACACCTGTCCCTGTCGGGAATCAGACCCGACCCGAGAGAGAGACTGATTGCTAGTCAATTTCGCTAACCTCTCGACCAACGGAGCTTAAATATTTAAGTTATTATATCAAATATGGCAAGAAGTAAGTAGGTGTTAAATATCGCCATATGAAACTTACCCATTTATACCGCTCTTTATAAAACACACGTGTTAGTCAGAGCCCCCTTTGAAGAATAGATCATCTACCATTCTGCTAGGCAAGTCGTAAAAGGCGAGCAATTGGCTATGCGTGTCACTACCATCGTGACTACTAGGTTGTAGAGTTCCGCATCGTCTCTCTCGGGTATACGGTACCACCAAGCTACCTATTTCTGCCGCTATCGTGACAATATTTTTTGTTATTTTGTCTTGTTATTTTGAAGTGTGACGCTTCGGTTCCCAGGCAGTACACCTTGCCTGTCTGGGAAGATCTTTTATTTCCCCTTCGTTGTCCTTGTGTGACGTCATCAACCTCCACAATTATGACGTCATCTGACAATAATTGGCCGCTGGTTCCATCACTATGACCCTTCAGCGGTACGGACTAGCGGCGCCACATGGAGGGAAAAGTAGACGATATACTTATGAATGTGGCTTGTCATCCCGCCATACGGATCGCAATGCGCTAATAACATCTTCGGTGTCTATAGGCGACAGTTTCTTTTTCCAACAGGAGAGCCATCTGCTTCTTTGCTATCTTATGACATAAAAAAGACACACACACATTTTAAAGACTGATTTTCCTGTGTTGGCCCACACGTTCTTTGAAGAAGATACTATATGCTATTATGTCAGGCAACTCATAACAGGCGAAATATTGGTCCAACGTTACACTATTATCGTGATAAGTAGGCAATTGAGCTCTGTAATGCCTCGTGCGCATTTGGTGCCACCGCTTTAGATAAATCAATCAATAGCGTTGGTGCTATTTAATGTCGCATTCTGAATTGAAGGAAAGAAAGACGGTAGACTTATGCATGAGACATTACCATTTCGTCACATGGAAGCCTAAATATCATTATCTCAAATCATTCGAGCGGAAATTTCTAAAACAATAATCCCAAATTTTTGCTGCACGAAATAATATAAAGATCTTGTTGACGTGAGAATATAAGATGAAAATTATATCTCATAAATTTGTCGTAAAACAAAATATTTTTATTAGTTTATAGTCGTTCACTTTTTAGTTTTAACAGTTAGTCAATAGTCATATCTATTTTAAAGTTGTAAACACACTACACATAATTCCAAAGTTACGACCACTGCATTTCGGATTTAGAAATCTCGTAAAACATAGATATATATAATTTTTAAGGATTCTGACACACAAATGTATTTTTATTGAAGACTAGCTGAGCTCGCAACTTCGTCCGCGTGGAAAAATTTCGAAAAAAGTAGCTTTAGTTACTCCGTATCACATCAGCTATCTGCCAGTGAAAGTCCCGTCAAAATCGGTCCAGTCGTTCCCAAGATTAGCCGGAACAAACAGACAGACAGATAGCCAGACAAAAATTGATGAAATGTTATTTTGGTATATGTAACGTGTATACATCCATATGCAAATCGTAAAAAGCATTTATTTTAATATCACAAAGAGACACTCCAATTTTATTTATTTGTATAGATCAAGAAAACATAGTTGTAATTTTTGAGGATTCTAAACAAATTTTTTGAACAGGAAGAAAACATCGCTGTAATTTCAAGGTATTAACATTTTTTTTTTTGAACAAGAAGTAAACATAGTTGTAATTTTCTAGGATTCTATCATACATTTTTCTGAACAGGAAAAAATATAGCTGTAATTCCAACAATTCTAATACACCACTACTAGGAGTTGTGTATACTAGAGTTTTTTATTGTCTCGCCCGGTTCTGGTACCACCACTACTTACCAATTCCTGTCGCAATAACGTCAGCGCTTGTCATTGTCGTGTTCCGGTTTGGAGCGTAAGGTAGTCCGTAAACATGTGGCATTAGACCTCGACACCTTTGGTATCTATAGACGGTGGTTGACTCTTTCCATCAGAAGACTCGTTTGTTTGTTTGCTATTTATATATAGTTATAAAATAAAAATAAAAACTGGAAGAAAACATAATTGTTATTTCCAAGGAATCTAACATACATTTTTTGAACAGAAAATAAACATATTTGCAATATCCAAGGATTCTAACTTTTTTTTTTGAACAGGACCAAAAAAGATATAATTTTTAAGGAATCTAACATAATTTTTTTGACCTTCTAGTACATTTTTAGTATTATTTGAAGATTTTAGTACTTACACAAGTTTGTTTTTATTGAAGAAGATTAAAAAATAGCTGCATTTAACACACAAATTTTCTTTATATAAATTAACTAGCGACCTGCCCGCGGTTTCACCCGCGTAATTTTTGTTTCCGTGGGAATATCGGAAAGATTTATATACTAAAACCTTCCTCAAGAATCATTCTATCTATTAAAAGAAACCGCATCAAAATCCGTTGCGTAGTTTTAAAGATTTAAGCATACATAGGGACATAGGGACAAACAGAGAAAGCGACTTTGTTTTATACTGATTTTGTCAAACACTTGTACTATTTCACAAATATTTCACAACTAACATTTAATTGTTGTGAAGCCAACCGGTTTCGCCTATTACAGCATCATCAGGGCTTTTAGTTTATAAATTCATTGAACATGAGAAACACACACGCAAGACAACAACTAAATAGTGTGTGTTTCTCATGTTCAATGAATTTATAAACTAAAAGCCCTGATGATGCTGTAATAGGCGAAACCGGTTGGCTTCACAACAATTAAAGGTTAGTTGCGAAATATTTGTGAAATGGTACAAGTGTTTGACAAAATCAATATGATGCAGTTTCACGAAGTGCCGACGATGGAAAGTATAAATTTGTTTTATACTATGTAATGAAGTGACCAGGCAGAAGTCTCACCTAATGGCTAGTGATTACCACTACTTAGCAGCACTACTAGAGAACCTGTAGTTGCGTTTTCTGAATTTAAGAATGAGAAATTAGTTATTGAAAGTAATTAAACATGAGAAAGCCCTTATTTCACAGGCCTCGGGTAAAATTTAGAGACCTTCGGGTTGAGATGAGCACACACACAATCTTTCGGGTATGAGGTTTTCTGTGACAAACTCTAGCCTTAAGTACATGCAAACGTACTATTAATTGTTGATGAATAAATAAATAAATAATGAGGTTGAAACGTGAATGCTACGTTGAACATAGTATATTATATTTGTGAATCAAATTCATAACGGGGAAGTGAGAAAAAAATAGGAATTGAGAGAAAATAAAAAAAAACTGCGTGAGAGTATGTGTAAAAATGAGAAAGAGCATGATTTGTTAGTTCCAATGATGTTATTGAGAAGACAAAAATGTATCATCTGCCATTTTTTCTGTATTAAAGAATGACAACGCACTTGCAGGACTGATGACAGAAAAGAAATTGACGAACCAGATGTACATACAATGAGAATCTGGGAGTTTTTAGTTATCGGAGAAGACGAAATAATCAAAATGTCCTAATATTATGCAAATATTACGATATCGACCGAAAGAAACGTATTTAAAAATAAACGTATCTAATAATAAATAAAATGCTAGGTCAGACTGAGAACCAGAAACCCAGAAAAGGATTTGGAACTTCGTTTGCCTGTATTAAGTGAGGTACTTCAAAAGACATAGATCAAGTGTCTTGCTGTTAGTCATCTCGTAAAAGGTAAAACAAGGCTAATACATGTCACAAACATCGTAACTATTAAATAGGTAATAGAATTCTGCTACGTGTAGACTACGTCTGGTATCACCGCCTTACCTATATTTGCCGTAATACCGTTGGTTCTTGCGGCTGTCGTGTTTTGGTTTGGAGAGTTGAATATCTGGCAAATTTTTATTTATGGGATCCTGAATCCATAACACGAACGCACCATTATTAATCTTTTGTGTCTTTAAAAATGCATTCCATCACGAGAAAGAACTGTTTATTTTGCTATCCTATGAAAAAGTAAAGTATCTTCACGCCCGTCCCTCGAAGAGGTTGGCAGAGACACAACCAGTGCACCCGCGATTAGCCGAAGATTATATCCAATCTCGGGTAACGTTTATTAAAAAACTGTGAAAACATATTTTTAATTTGCCCGACCCGGAAATAGATCCTTATGTTCTCAACACCGACACTGGACCACTAGACCACAAAGGCAATGCTATCCTATGAAATAAAAAAAATGAAATAAAAAAGAAAAAATAATAATCTTAAATTACTTTTACTGGTATTACAACGTAGAGGTGTAAGCAGCCTATATTCATAATCTAAAAATATATCGACAATGGAAGGCTAGTTTTGTAGTTGTATGTACAATCTTTTATTGTGAGCTCTTCGTTTATGGTCTCTTAAAATGAGAACACAGGGTTTTATAGCTCAGATAGAGCGACAATATTTGGAAGCATAACTTGTGTTATGATTCAAGTATACGAGGCATATTGTAACAGTAATTTTCGATGTAATATAATTTAATGGATGAATTTTAGCCTCGTAGCTACTAAAGCTGTTTAAGTAATTAATTTACTAAACTAATCAAATTCAAGTGGCACATTGTGTAAATATAATACATTAATTACTAGCAAAACACTAGTGGCGCTCTTAATAAACTTACTTGCTGGGCTTTAAACAGGTTTAAAAAATACAGTTAGGTTTTTAGCGAGTTTATAATTAATTTTCGAGATGATACTATTATCGCTCACATCTGATGATGAGAGAGCTTCAGAAATTTTTATTAACTGGTTCATGCCAAAACTGCGGAACAGAACGTTACGCACAGTGCGGAAAAAAGTTGTAAGCGGCAAACACTACAGGAATATTTAAAAAAAAGTCTACAAAACGATATATTGATTCAAAACCTTTATAATTTACTCATATGATCGCTCACATCTGAGATGAGAGAGCTTCAGAAACTTTTATTAACTGCTTCACGCCAAAACTGCGGATCAGAACGTTACGCACAATGCGGAAAAAAGTTGTAAGCGGCAAACACTACAGGAATATTTAAAAAAAAGTCTACAAACCGATATATTGATTCAAAACCTTTATAATTTACCTATATGATCTCTCACATCTGAGATGAGAGAGCTTCAGAAACTTTTATTAACTGCTTCACGCCAAAACTGCGGATCAGAGTGCTAAGTGTGAGTTTTTCTTTTCGCATTCGATCGTGAGCGCGTTTCGAGTTTACTAGGAATTTGTATGTGATTTGTACAGCGCCACCTAGTGGTAAACCGGTTTCTCACGTTTACCACTAGGTGGCGCTGTAAAATCACATACAAATTCCTAGTAAACTCCACACGCACTCACGATCGAATGCGAAAAGAAAAACTCACACTTAGCACTCTGAACGTTACGCACAGTGCGGAAAAAAATTGTAAGCGGCAAACACCACAGGAATATTAAAAAAGAACCTCTACAAACCGGTATATTGATTCAAAGTCTTAAAATTTAGCTCCCTGAAAAACCGCTACTTTTCAGATTCAGACTAGAGAGATAGAGCCAAACCTGAAAAAAACTCCTCCTCATCCATCTCATATACTTAAGCTGATTATGATTATTATGATTAAGATTAGAACATTATACAATCCCTACTTAGCACGCGAGTTGATCAACTCTAAGTCGATTGCATCGACTATGACCTTAGCCGATGCGACAGGCTGAGTCGAGTACCGCTTATTATGTAACTGACGCACTGGATCAAACTTGTTTATTTATAAGATCGTACGTAGCAAAACGTGTGATTAAAGTTTTAAGCTTTTTAATCTCGGAGAAATATAAGTCCCATGAGATGCTTTTACTCATCATATGGGACTAATATTTCTCCGAGACTAAAAGAAAGCGATATAGTTGTGCCCGTGACTTCGTTCGCCAGAAAAAATTCTAAAATAAAACCCGCATAGTTCCCGTTTCGTGGGACTTACAAGATAAAAACTCTCCTATATCGAGTCTCAACTATATTTGTATAAAATTTCATTCAAGTCGGTTCAGTGGTTTAGGCGTTAAGAAGAGACAGACAGATAGACAGAGTTACTTTCTCATTTATAATATTAGTATGGATCCATTCAGCTGTTCTAGCTTGTTCTTCAAGCTATAACTATATAAAATAAACATTCACAAACTTTTGCGATGTAATAATGTCTATGTGACCATGTTTACAATACAATTTTATAATCAACTATCACCTATAGTATATTAGTTTGTAACATCACATAAAATACTTAGGCGATGGTCATCTGTTTCCATCGGAAGAGCATCTTCTTTTTTGATTTTTTATAGAAAAAAGGGACAAATGAGCAGGCAGCTCACTTAACGTTTCCATCCTTTTAAGAATGAATAAGCTCTTTCTGGAAGTCCCTAACTCGTATCCGTTCGAACAAACCCGCCGGTAATTGATTCCACAGAGGAACAGTTTTAGGTAAAAAGTGCCTAGAAAATTGCTCGGTTGTAGATTTCCAGGCACCGAGATAATGAAGGTGGAACTTTGAATTTTGACGCGATGTGTGTTGATGAAATGCAACGGCAGGAATCAATCTGAAAAGTTTGTTGAGTCACTCTCCATGGAAATCTGTCTATCGTAGATGTGATTAAAATAAAAATTGCCCTTGTACCTACTATTCCATTTAAATATCCAAACCATCGGAGTTTACTCATATGGAAAAAAATATATTATTGTAAATCTAGACTTTTTCAAATGGCTCATAACTATTTTATGGTCAACAAATAGTCAATCTAATTGGTTAAACCATATAAATTATCCATATTCTCACTAATACTGCTTTGATTTCGTAAGCGTTTCAAATGTTTTTGTAACAATTTCAAAACTCATCGTAATTCTTCGTTAGATTTACTTATTTAAAAGAAAAGAAAAATGGCGGGAAATCGTTTATCTTCCTTGTTTTGAAGCTTTTAAAATGCAACCTATTTAATGGTATCAAAACCAGTCAAGTACAAACAGTATTATTTATATCCATACTTCCATATCCATACTTCCACACTAATATTATAAATGTGGAAGTCTGTCTGTCTGTTACACTTTCACGGCTAAACCGCTAGACCGATTTGCATGCGATTTGGCATGAAAATATTTGAAAGATCCGGGTTCAAACATAGGCTATTTTTTTTCAAAAATTAACCCCTGAAGGGCTGAAATAGGGGGTAAAAATTGTATTAAAAGCTATTTCGACGACATGTTTATCTACTCGCGGGCGAATCATGTAAACCACTATTTAAAAACAATAAAATATTAACGCTAACTAATATACGTATGTCTGTCAATTGAATTTGACATTATTTGCAACGCAACAAAAGATGAATTTGACAATTTATGACATGGATTTGAGTTTTAATATATTTGTATAATAATTTTATTTTACAAAGTATCTATTTAATAACAAATTGTAAATAAACTATCAATGTAATAACGAATATTATATTTTGATTATGATTTAGGTTATATTATCTAATTGAATAATCTATTTCATTATTTAAAACAATCTTTTATCATATGGTAGAACTTAGCTATTTAAATTTACGTTAATTTGTAGTCACAAGCAGCAATAAATAAATTGGCACAGATAAATGGCATCACATTTTCAAAATACTTTCAAATAAAACAAGTTTACTTTGAATACCAGTAATCGAAATATTATAAATGTAATATAAAATTGTACCTATAATAATGAATTTGCATGCAAATGTGTAGCAGAATAGGTAGGAAACTAAATTATATATAACAACTTTGTAACCCTATTTCTTGCAAATAAATATTATTATTATTATTATTATTATTAGCTGCGCGGGTCAGCTAGTTAATATTATAAATGCGAAAGTTTGGATGTTTGGATGGATGGATGTTTGTTACTCACTCACTCAAAAATACTGAACGGATTTGAATGATATTTGGCACACAGTTAGATGATGACCTGGCACATAGGCTACATTTTATCCTGAAAAAATTAGGTGATCCCACGGGATTCACTTAAAATTAAAATGTAAATATTGCTACGTACATAATAAACACTCACACCCAAAAATACAAACCATCAATATGTTAGACAAATTTAACAATGCACTTGTACTTGAATTTCACTTCACAACATATATATTTTTAGTATATTACTCCTGAAGATGCTTAGAGATGCTTAGAAGAGTTAAGTATATTACATACTGAAGATGCTTAAAAAGTGAAACTGGTCGAGTAATATACTAAAAATATATATGTATGTTGTGAAGTGAAATTCAAGTACAAGTGCATTGTTAATTGTGTCTAACAGTAGTAGAATTTCACCAAGTGCCGACGATGAAACTCGACCAGTTTCACTTTTTAAGCATCTTCAGTATGTAATATACTTAACTCTTCTAAGCATCTCTAAGCATCTTCAGGAGTAATATACTAAAAATATATATGTTGTGAAGTGAAATTCAAGTACAAGTGCATTGTTAATTGTGTCTAACAGTAATAGAATTTCACCAAGTGCCGACGATGAAACCATCTATATGCTCATCACACAAATGTTGGTCCCTGTCAGGAATTGAGTATGAGCTCCATCGATTCGTAGTTAGATCTGCTAACCACTCGACCAACGGACCACCCCGTTGGTCGAGTGGTTAGCAGACCAAAGATGATAGAGAGTCCTAGGTGATAGATTTCTGCATTGTCTCGCCTGAGTCTGGTACCACCGCCTTACCTATTCCTGCCTTAACAGCGTCAGTGCTTGTCACTGTCGTGTTCGGGTTTGGAGGACAAGGTAGGTGGTAAACTTATGCATGTGGCATTAGACCTCGCCTACAAGATAGCAACGCACTTAACATCTTTGCTGTCTATAGGCGATGGTTAACTCTTTTCATCAGGAGACCCATGTGCTTGTTTGCTATATGATAAAAAAAATTTATAAGAGGTGAACGATTGCCTATGCAATTTACTATTGTCGTGGCTACTAGGTGGTAGAGTTCTGCATCGTCGTGCTTGTAACTGATGTGTTCCGGTTTGAAGGGTAAGGTAGCTGGTAAATTTTAGTACGTGGCATCAAGACCTCGCCACAAGAATAGCAACGCTCTATAAACATCTGTGGTGTTTATAGGCCATGGTTATCTCTTTCCATCAGGAGACCCATCTGCTTCTTTGATATCATTTGATATAAAAGAAATGAAAAACTTTTCTTTTCTTTTATATCAAAAGACTAAAAAATCACTAAATCAAATATACCCTTATCATACAAACGCTTATTCATTGATTACAATATGGTCAAGGTCTCCAACCACTCGAGAAATTGGGTGGTTAATATATTATGAGGGGTTGCGATCGTGATTGCGCCGGTTTAGTTGAAGTTTTGATCACGAAACTATTTTATTTGCTCTAATCATGGAAAACGCGAATCAGTTGTTGATATTTTAGTTAATATTTACCTAAGTATTCGTCTATATCTTCAGGTTATCGTGTAATTTTTGTAAAATTGTTATTTAACAAACAAAACAAAAAAAAAACGTGATTAGCAAACCAGTTTTTTCCCGTTAGTCGCGATGCCTCACCTTAATATCTTCGGTGTCTATAATTAGTGTTTACATACATGGCTATTTCTTTTCATAAGGATAACCATCTGCTTGTTTACTTGCTTATAAAAATAAATAAATAATTCGTCAAACATGTTTTGCAATATTTGAATAAAAAACAAACATCATAGTTTACTATTCGACGATAAAATAACTTTCTTTGTGATCAGACACAATACTGTATGCAGAAAACTTGGCAAATAAGGTTTTTATTATTGCAGCAGTCGGTTTCCGCTTTCATATAAAATCTCTCAGGGGATCGACATTCGAGTTCAGCAAAAACGACTTGGTATTTAATTTTCTGTAACTTTTTGCGATAAAAACTCGCTTAGCTCATAGCTTTCATGGATGTTATTATTACAAAGGCAAAAATAATATTCACAGCAAAGTCTTTGTTAAATTTTTGGTATTTTATTTAAACTTTTTATAGCGGTTTATTTTGTAAGAATAAATGTTAAACTAATATTTTGATACGAATTTTATTTCGGCTCGAAACCTAAAAAAACTTGATGCAAAAAAGGAAATTTATTAACATTGAATTCAACGTAATGGTTGAAACAAAAATCAAAGGAAAATTTCACCTTAACTTGAAAATTGTGAAATTTTGCTTTAATTTTTTTAACTTCCCGCTACGTATACGTACAATATGTAGATAAGGAAGTTACTGATTTTGCCCCGATTTCCGAAAATCGAGTTTTCACCAGATCTCCACGTTTTGAGGATCTAGGAAGCTTTTCCGACTATTTTCACGATGATTTCCGACTATTTCAGTATGTATGTATGTGTGTATGTAAACATCCCATAACTTTTTAACGGCTAGACCGATCGAACCGCGGTTGATGGCATTCGATTGGATTCTGCTCAACTTAGACTTCCTGAAACTTTGAACCAAATCGGCCCAGGAGATTTTGAGAAATTTTGAAAAATACCTGAAAAAATATTTTGGCTAAACAGTTTTTTTTTTAATATGACTTCCAGATTAATGTACCGAATGAGTACAAAAACTAATCAACTCTATTCCTCAAAAGACAAATTGCATCAATATCGGTTTACCCGTTTGGGAAAAAAAGGTTAACGAAAAATTTTGAAAAAAGTGTCATAACTATTTTTTGACCAATAATATTCTGGTATTCTACGATATTTTAGTTATCATATAAGTACGTCGAACGCCTTTTCTAAAATTACAATTGAATCTAATTTTCGAAAGTTTTCAAATATTAAAATTACGTTGTTTTTAGCAAATTTACTTAATATTTTTGAAATAACTTTCAGGCTAATACACTAATTGACTTAAAATCTTATCAACTTTTTTCCTTTAAAAACTGCGTCAAATATCGTTAATTGGATCAAAATCGGTCAATTTGTTTGGGACGTTTGGGATTTGTTCTGAAAAAGTTGTTCTGAAAACTTGAAAATTCAATCAGCGTTTCCAAAATATACAGTTTTCAAAGATCTTAATATAGATGCTTGAACTAAAATATCTATGCTTATAGTTTTTACACTTTTGAGCTTAAAATATCATAATTTAGCAGGAAGTTTCAGGGATGGCCTGAAGGGTCAACTGTTTACATATTTTATAACCGGTTTTTTTTATATCATAAGATAACAAACAATAAAGCAAATCTCCTGATGGAAAGAGTCAACCATCGTCTTTAGGTGTTAATGGTGCGTTGCTATATTATCGCGAGGTCTAATGCCACATGCATAAGTTCACAAAAATTTCAGCTCCATAATAATTTATGACCAATATTTTGACCAATAAATTGCCAATTCGTAAAAAGAGACTTATTAACAAAATGTGTCATTTCCACTTGACTTTTAGGTGATAGTGTTTTGCAACGTTTCACCTTGGTTTGGTACCACCACTATAACTTTTCCGGACATATCTTGTACGAGTATAAGGTGTTTGGTAACGGCTTGTTGAAAGGTTGGACTTACTCTAAATAAGTTCTTTGTGCCAGTCCATCTAAATATTTTTTGTTTTTTTAAGATTCGATATGTGGTGTTGGGTCTTCCTGCCCTATTAAAAAATTATCTGCTGATAATTTTTTAAAAGGGCAGGAAGCTGAAATTATGAGCTGAACCTAAGTTATTCCGACATGGGCAGCTGTCCTACGTTAGTCATTGTAGCGGGTTTGGGAAACCGCAATCGAACGTAATCGAAAAATGTGTGTACCCCGTGTTGGTCCCAGGCTCCTTTGAAGAATAGGCCAACTGCCGTTCTGCCAGGCAGTTCGTAAAAGCCGACCGATTGGCTATACAAGTCACTACCATCGTGGCTACTAGGTGGTAGAGTTCTGCATTGTCTCGTCCGGGCCTGGTAACATCGCATTTCCTATTCCTGCCGCAATAGCGTCAGTGCTTGTTACTGTCGTATTCCGGTTTAGAGGGTAAGGTAGCCGGTAAACTTATGCATGTGGCATTAGACCTCCACACAAGATTGCAACGCACCATTAATACCTTTGGTGTCTATAGGCGATGGTTGACTCTTTCTATCATATCTATAGAATATACACTTCGATAGAGTTCAAGTTTGGTACACACACATTTCCCTGCAAAATATCGGCAGTACTTGACGTTGTAGTGTTCTCATTTGGAGAACTAACTAACTGATCAACTACTGTTTCTAGCGTTAGATTTTCGCCCTATAGATGATAACGCACCATTAATAAGTTTATTAACTATCACATTAGTTTACTAAGTAACAAACTTGTCAATATGTATAGGTCTATTGATAAGTTTGATAGATATAGGTCTATTTTATCTGTTTATATCAGGAAAATTATGTGCTTGTCGAGATTGTTGTTGAGATGAAAATATGAAGTTAGGCGTTTTTTACTTTTGTATAAAAATTCACGTAAATTTGTGTATCCATCCCATCGTAACAACATTAATCTCTTTGCATCGTAATTAACTTACAGATGGTTTGATGGATAGATGGTTTCGATTTTTTAATATTAAGGGGATTTAAAAGCAAACATCCAATACTTTTTACTTAGTAGACTCTACAATAGATTTTCTATTATCTACCACAAATAAAACTATCTACACAGAGTCCGAGGAAACGATCCGTCCGGTAGGAACTTCATTTCAGTGTAATCCGTTCAATTCGAGAGTTAGATGTGAACTTTACTGGGGAGCAAATGAAGTAAATTGGATTTGATTTCCGACTTCGACTCCCGTTTTGTGATTCTATAGTCACGAATCTTTATATCAGCGTTTTACAGGGAACTCTCATACGTGGACGTCGGCTTTAAGGATGGTTCCTCTAATAAGATTTCAATATTTTTTTCTTATCAAAGAAAACTCTTGTACTGTTTTACGTACAATTTATGTATTTCAAGCACAACTAGTTTTGCTTATTAGAGTTTTTAGTTAAGACGTGATTTTAAATCAAATTAATATATTGCAGTTTCTCAAGGTCTCGACAATGAAAAGTGTGAATTATATTTTATTCATAACCAGTGAGTATTTCCAATCTGGATAGATTAATATCATTGAGTATTTTAATTATTCTTGTGGTTAGCATTTTTAGCAAATAACACGGTGTCAGTCTGTCGGAGTCTGATAGAGAAATGTTATTAAGATTTCTAAAATCCCAGTAGCAATCCGAAGCCTAGTAGTATGTCACTGGCATTTATAATATGACAAATAAGAATAAACAATTAATTTATAATATTTATTCCCCCAAGACTCTGTACTACATCCTACTCTGTTTCTTCTACATATCAATGATATTCTGTTAAATAACAGCATTAATTGCGACGCAGACGACCGTGCGAGTGATGCTGTGGTAATATTTCGCGGGCTGAGGTGGATGAGAGTCGCAATAGGCTTGTGTCTAAAATTGAAACACCTCTGGAGCGGGTCTCAGAATGGAGCGGGCAAAACCTCATTTCATCTAACTCCCTGAAGACTCAAGCCTGTGTGTTATTTATCAAAAAAGAACCCCATAACCAAGGCTCCTCTATTAAAGAACATCCCTCTTACCACCTGTGACAGTATTAATATTTTAGGTGTGGAAATAGCAAGTGACGTTTAGTTCCGTAATCATTTGGAGGGTTAAGGGTAAAGCTAAGTTAGCTTTAAATAGACTGGGGATATTAAATCATGCCAGATGACCTTCACGTCTGGCCATATACTTATGCTTTATAAAACGCAAGTTCGGCCGCATATGGAGTATTGTTCGCACATTTAGGCCGGAGCATCTCAGTATCAAACCCTCCAAGTTGATAAATAACATTTTACATAGCTGTACGCCATATCGACAAACCTACTCTTACGAGTGGTCTTGAACCACTCAGTCTCCGGAGAGACATTGGATTTCTATATGTATTCTATGGAGTGTATAATGAAGAGTGTTCTGAAAAGCTATTTAATTTAGTGCCGACATCTACGTTTCGCCATCGCACAACACGCTGAAGTAAGAGATTCTATCCATACCACATTGATGATTGGTAATCTACGACTGCTTGATTTGATCGTACCTCCTTTACGGACAGTCAAGCTCTGGAATAACTTACTTCACGTTGCTTTGACATAGAGGACATGATAAGGGAGTGAAAAAAATCCTTAGAAGCCCGCGTCGCTTTAGTAACTAACATTTTAATGTTGCAAATGTCCATGGGCGATGGTGAATGCTTCCTATTAGGTAACCCACTTTCTCGTATGTCCGAAGATATTATAAAAAATGTAGGCAAAATGTATGATAATGTAAAGATAACGATAATATAATGAACAAAAAAAACATGCGGCTGCTTAGTTTCTTCCGCGAAATCTTCTCTCTATGTAACCGTGTTTCCAATCAGGTGGCAGCTATAAAAAAAATGTTTACTCGACAAAAATGCCCGTATAGTACAATTTAAGTAAATTTTATAATTTTAAATTAAATAAAATGATTTAATTTATGTTGAAATCTTAGTGGCTACAGCAATTTAACATATAAAACAAAAAAGATCTTAAATCCATTGATTGAAAACAAAATTATAAAAAAGTCCGCCGTGTTGGTCCCGGCCTCCTTTGTAGAATAGGCCAACTGCCGTTCTGCCAGGCAGGTCGTAAAAGGCGACCGATTGGCTATCGAGTCACTACCATCGTGGCTACTAGGTGGTAGAGTTCTGCATTGTCTCGCCCGGGTCTGGTACCACCGCCTTATCTATTTCTGCCGCAATAGCGTCAGTGCTTGTCGCTGTCGTGTTCCGGTCTGGAGGGTAAGGTAGCCGGTAAACTTATGCATGTGGCATTAGATCTCGCCACAAGATAGCAACGCACCATTAACATCTTTGGTGTCTATAGGCGATGGTTGACTCTTTCCATCAGGAGACCCATCTGCTTGTTTGCTATCTTATGATATAAAAAAAAAAAAAAAGTTATGAATAAAAGCACGTTTTAATATGATCGTATTTAGTAAAGTTAAAAATACGTATTTATAAATGTATTCGAAGTTTTCACAGAGGAACTCCCCCTTAACTCACAACCTTGTCGGCTTGTATTAGCGGTATACCAGTGTAGAATTACCGTAAAAACATTAAACGCCAAATGAATGGAGTGCATTGATGCATTTACGACGATAAAACGAATCATGAGCAGCCGATCGGCAGCACGAACGAGTCGCAACGTTTGTCGTGCAAACAAGATCCAATCTTAATTAAAACTTTGATGAACGAAATCTCAGCATCGACACGTACTGAACTAGGTTAATGAATTTGATTGACTTACTTACGAGTATATTGTATACCTTCGAGAAAACTATTTGTAGTGAATTCTAGTGACTATAGTGACTAAACACAATATATATATATATATATATATATATATATATATATATATATATATATATATATGCTATATGCTTTGATAAGAATAGTAAAATTGATTTAATTTAAATTTATGCAAATGCCACGTGGCCTAAAACTGTTTTGTATCTGTACCCGGAATTGCGGGAAGCAACTGTGTGACATTTTTCTCCCGCTGCAATTTCAGATTGTAGTTACGGGCACCCTCGTCAGTCGTCTCCTCTGCGTGGAGAGTAGAAGCCACGGGAAGAGTGCTAGGTGCCTAAATGGCATTGCAACTAGACCTATCGCCGACGGGAAACTCTACCCCGTGTTTCTTTATTCGCCGAATCACCCGGCCAGCCCATCAAGATAAGGCCCAAACCTGAAAACTCATTGTGACACCGGCCCAGAAGTATTCTTAACACCGATTCTTCTGTTGTTTAAATTTTTCGTACCTTACCCATACTAGCTACTCGCTGTTTTTAACTTTTAGTTAATGCTGGGGCCGCACTTGCGTCTATCGCAAAAAGCTTCGTGCAATGATACGATAAATGCAGATGTGACCGGCTATTGTCGGCTATTTTTGCATACATTCCGGAATGCGTGTGACTTAGCGCGCATACAACTTCGGGAGATAGACGCAGGTGCGCCCCCAGCATAATGGAAATGTAATTATATTTTTTAAGATAAACCAAATTGCTCATATTGTAATCTTTTCCTCTCCATAGAAACCCGAACATAGCAAAACTTGTCCTTAAAGTTAGCATTGAAGAAATAATAACATTTTTTTAGGATAAATGAAATATACCCAGAAGTAACATGATCTAAGCGCATCGAGCTTCAGTTCCCAGTCACGTTCTACAATTAGAACGTTTCTTGGCCTTTAATTTAACTATTAAGTTCTTAAGCGGAATATATAGCAGGGTTTCGTAATTAATGGAACGGACACCGGGCTCCCCTTAAGGATGCTCAGCCATGGCATTTATCTTGACTTTAATGCTAATTATATTCAATTTGTTCTAATATATTACTGACATTTTTAAGTAACGTTTGACACTGTTTTTTAGGGAAGATCCCTTGATAAAATTCATTGTGGAAGATAAAAAAATAAATGTGCAAGTAATAGAATCAAACTTTAGATTTTACGATGTTATTCTTCGTCGTCGTCATATGAACGAAGAATGTAACGTATACTCAAACTACGAATATTCTGGCTAAGTTATCCACCTAAATTTTTAAGAAAAATCCTGTGTATTATCCCGTATAACTTAAACGACTGATTCGAGAGTTCCAGGGGGCGACGAGCCTGAGCAATGTATACTTAACATTACGTGGCGTAAAAATTAAAAAAAATTTATAAATCGCAAATTTTGCATTTCCCTCAAGAAAAAGAAAAAAAATTTGCATTTCCGCCGTGTTGGTCCCGGCCTCCTTTGTAGAATAGGCCAACTGCCGTTCTGCCAGGCAGGTCGTAAACGGCGACCGATTGGCTATCGAGTCACTACCATCGTGGCTACTAGGTGGTAGAGTTCTGCATTGTCTCGCCCGGGTCTGGTACCACCGCCTTACCTATTCCTGCCGCAATAGCGTCAGTGCTTGTCGCTGTCGTGTTCCGGTTTGGAGGGTAAGGTAGCCGGTAAACTTATGCATGTGGCATTAGACCTCGCCACAAGATAGCAACGCACCATTAACATCTTTGGTGTCTATAGGCGATGTTTGACTCTTTCCATCAGGAGACCCATCTGCTTGTTTGTTATCTTATGATATAAAAAAAAAAGGAATTGCTGTCATACTAGCAGGTAAAAATACTCGTATCATTTTTTCGGTACACCGTCCCTTAAACGCTGTGTATATATTACATATTTGGTATCAGAATCGGGTACTGACCATCCTCCTTCCGTATGTACAATCTTTTTCTCCTATGTTTGGTCATAATATTATATAGATGGATTTGCAAAATTCATTTTTATATGGGAGATCAAACTTCCCGTTTGTTCCTATTTATGTAAATTCGGTAAACACTTAATCAGAATATTAGATATACAGGCGGTTGGAAATTAGTTGATGCAATTTGGTAAAAAATTTGGTAAAAAGTTTGGTTTAAATTTGGTAAAAATTTAATCAGAATATAAGAGTACAGGAGGTTGGAAATTAGTTGATACAGTTTTATTGCATCTTGATTAACTAATATCTGGTAACTTCAATTTATTTCTTTACCCACTGTTACTCGCGATTTTATGTGACCCTAAATTATTGCAATATTTTCAGTCAAATTAAAATTGAGACGAAAAATATTTCTAAACAATATAGCTTTCTTGTGGTAAAATGTTTATTAAGATCAATCCAGTATTATTTATTTTTTTCCGTTTCAAACATACAAAAATATAAGTGTTTCTCTTTATAATACCAGTCTAAAAACATGTCTAGGAGTATATTGTAACCCTGTCAGTATTCTATCACATGAGCCTTGTATTTTCAGGGTATTTTTGTAGGCGGCTTTCGTTTAATGAATGGACGTCAAGATGTCGCTTCAGCTCGACAAGTTATAATCATTTATCATAACGTCCAGTTTATTTTAGGTTATGTATACTTAGCTCCGTGAACTGAACCATAACGAGGGTTAGAATTGGGTTATGCCACAAAGTTTACATAAGAAATGTGTAGTTTTATTTTCAAATGTAACGTTATTACAAAATGTATTTTTGTATTAGGGATAGAAAACAAGTAATAAACAAAACAAACAAGACTTTGAGGTACAGGTTAACGTTTTTTTTTATTTATTTTTTATATTATTCTACTTTTATTATTATTGTATTTAATATTTATTTATCTATTCTATCAAGCAAAAAAGTGTTATAAAGGTTTAACAAGGTTTTTTTCAAAAATTTTGATTTTTCTCAGTAGCAGAACGGAGTGTGGCGGGTGGTGTTGGTAACACATGTGCCTCAGATGAACGCGTAAAGTCGTCGTCGGTTCCGGTTATCCCTAGAAATAGTCGAGAATCATTATCAGATCTTAAATGCGGGGTTGGGGATCACCACTTATCTCTACAAACCGGTGAATCGTAAGGGAACAATGCGTGATGATACATCACTACATAGTATAAAACAAAGTCGCTTTCCGCTGTCTGTCTCTGTGTATGCTTAGATCTTTAAAACTACGCAACGGATTTTGATGCGTTTTTTTTTAATAGATAGAGTGATTCAAAAGATTTTTTATATTATGTATAATAACATCCATTATGTAGTAGAAAAATACCGTTATAAATATATTTAGCAAAATAACGTTAGCCGGGTCAGGTAGTTTTTTATATAAATCTAGTTGTAGGATATGCATTTGTTCACTGCGTTCTACTTATATTTGTGCATTCTCGCTTCTCGGGTCTGCTGGTAGACATCTCTTTCAGAGATAAGCTCGCCCTTTGTACTGTTTTATATTAACTTTCTATTAATATATTTTGCGTTCTATAAAGTATTAAATAAATTAATAAGTATGTGATTATCCTAATGGGAACAAATAATATCATTACACCGGTTCCCTTGGGAGGCAGAGTGAACCAAACCTCTATAGATTGTTCAATTCACTACGATTCACCTGTTTGGTGATTGGCAAGACGAACAGTGATCTGAATCGTTGCATTTTACCGCCCTCATTCATCACCATCTCGACTGCCGTCAGCCAGGTGGTGGGGGGTCTTCCACGGCGCCGTACCGTTGTCGGCAGGTGTAGTGCTTTTTTAACTATATGGTCTTCGGGGCGACGAAGTATGTGCCCATACCATCTTATGTGCTATTCTTTTACCTTCGGCGATGGGCGCAAGTTTGTAGCTAGCTCGATTATAGACATTGCGTACTTTGTCCAACACTGTGACTTCCGCTGACCATCGTAACATGCGCATTTCTGCCGAGTGTAGTTTATAGAGGTGTTTTTTTGTGTCTGCCCAACATTCTGTACCATAAAGAATAGCGGGCCTAATTCCTGTTTTATACAATTTGAATTTTACTGCCCTGATTGCCTATATTATCTTACAATTACCGAGACCGACAGTTTTATGTGCTCCTCCGAGGCACAGAGAAGGTAAGCCATGTCGAGTGATGTATATCTAGATAGATTCCTAAGTTGCTACTGAGATTTTGGCATTACGAGACAAACCCGGAGAAAACCTTAGTAACATTTTTGTCAGAACGGGAAATCGGTCTGAATGAGGTCTCAGGACCTCATGATTTCAGCCAAATTGGCTAACCCAAAGAACGCAAAGTAGACAAAGGCATAACTATATATCAAAAAATAGCTAGAAATGATATACTCTATATTTTGGATCTCCTATCCAATTTTATTCTATCATTTACATGGAAAGCCATCTATTATCTCTTCCGACTGTCTGGATAGAAAAGCAGATAGTCAATAGTAAAGGGGTACGAAAAAAGGGTTAGTGGTTATGGTAACAGATTTAACATTTGCTCGCCTTTTAAGAGTTAACGGTAGCTTAATTCAATAATATCTTTTATCAATGGACGAAAACACGGAGATCATCATTTTCATATCTTCACATCAAATCCCTTACATGTTAGACATAAATAAATAAATATCTCTGGACAAATTACACGAATTATTGATCTAACCCCAAAGTAAGCAATTAATTTGCTTTTATTATGTCTATCAATAAACGATATTGATACAAAGAAATACATATATAAATAGTCAAATAGGGTGTTTATTAAATCAAATAGATTTAATAAACACCCAAACCCAGAAATAAAAACATTTATGCTCATCACATTAATGTGTGTCCCTGTCGGGAATCGAACTCGAAGCCCCATTGATGCTTAGTCAGATTTGCTAACCAGTCGACAAACGGGGCGGTTCCTAATAAGACATTGAGAATTAAGTGCCATATATCACGATCCAGAGAGCCTTGTCGTGCTTTTTCTACATTCATTACACTGTTCATGCTAGCACGCCGGTTTCGGAGACTCTTGATATCTACTTCGGATAGCACTCGACTAATTTGACCATGATACGTCTGTCTTGGTGTCTCCCATTACCTGCATTCATCCACATCTATTGTATATCTGTTTAATTAATCCTTCATTTACTATTCTTTCAACATGTCCAAACCCACGGAGCATGCCCTTGATTTTTGCACCGATACTGTCTTTCAATCCTAATCACTCACCTCGGTATTACGAACGCGATCCGCAAGTGTTATATCACAGATTTATCGTAACGCTCTCCTTTTGACTGCGTTAATTCTACTTTCATGCCCTTTCTGACATACCCAGCTCTCACCTCCATACAATAGCGTTAGAACAAGCACAAAACTATGTGGGGCAAGATGGGTACTCCGGCGAGGGACAGTGCTTTGAAGTAGTTTCCCTGACGCTTCATTCGCTCTGTCGCCGCACACACTCTTCTTTCTATATCAGCGATGTACTTCCATCCCTGATGCTACTGGAAGTAATTTTTTTGAGTCACACGAACGAAGTCGCAGATAACAAATAGTCTTAAATATTTTTCAGAATTATCTTAGCCTTATGAGGGTCGTACTCTTCGTAAGTATATAAGTTAAAAAACAAATAAGTTTGAGTGATCTTACAAAGAGAAGCTCAAAATTACAAAATCAACCAAAATCCGATTACTGGTGTTATTAAATTTATACTTATCGAATTCGTGACGACCTTAGAGTATGTCTAGAAAATAGAGGGTACTGCATATCGACGGTGAAATGTAAATAAATAATGGCAAGAAAAATACAACTCTTCAATAGATGTCAAAAAGTTTCATTTTGCAACTTTTGCAATTTTGTTATTTTTTTACCTATAATAAACGAATTAAGAATCTAAATGTATGCAATGCAAAAATTTATTTGTTTTAATGTAGATAGAATCTATTTCTTCCTATAGTGAAAACATATTTTTGTAATTCGAAGGTGTGAAGCTAGTATATTGTAACACCTCATTTTTTGTGAAATTGATGAGATTTAGAATAAACGTAAAACTCTTATGTCTATGTACTACCCTATATTAATTATAATCATGCAATAAAACGAAAACGAAAAAGTATCCTTTGCTATTTAAACCAAAATAATATTTGTAAATTTTAGTTGTTATTTGCTAATTACAACGTGAGTCCAACTTTCTTATTTAATGAAAAAAATGTACCCGTATTAATTTTAATGCGCTGCTTAATCTTGCTAACGGTGTCGTTAAAAACAAATTTGAAAACTGAAAAGAAAAGTTAAGAAACTCATATTACCTTAAAATTGAAACCAGTAGTCATGGACTTTAATAATAGATACAGTAGATTTTCATAAAGCTACAGACACTGAGTTACGTAAATGTGGTTAATACTATTTTTCTCCGTGTTGGTCCGAACCTTCTTAGAGGAATAGATAACCTACTATTCTGCCAGGCAGTTTGTAAAAAGCGAACGATTAAATAGTCAATTAGGATAAAGGTTGTGAATCATGTGATGACGAGTCACTACCATCGTAGCTAATAGGTGGTAGAGTTCTGTATCGTCTTAC
This sequence comes from Apodemia mormo, assembly GCA_036924255.1. Lineage (NCBI taxonomy): Eukaryota > Metazoa > Arthropoda > Insecta > Lepidoptera > Riodinidae > Apodemia > Apodemia mormo. The sequence continues at coordinate 10,202,859 of JAUPFN010000013.1, read as the reverse complement.
CCGGGTCTGCAATAATCGCCTAACATATTCCTGCTGCAATAGCGTCAGTGCTCGTTAGTGTCATGTTCCGGTTTGGAGGGTAAAGTAGCCGGTAAACTTATACATGTGGCATTAAGAACCTGCTACATGAATAACAACACAACACAACATTAACATCTTTGGTGTCTATATCAACGGTTGTCTCTTTTTATTAGAAGAACCATCTACTTGTTTGCTATTGTATGATATGAAATATTTGAAAAAACAAGCAGCTTCTTGCCTACTTCTTCCTGTGTTGTTTGAATATGAAGTATCACGATGTATTTTATATTCATAAATAATAATGCATATAGCTAACGATTATATTTATATATAATATAGTATATTTCAATACATATGATATACTTCCTAATTTGATTGACTCTGTAAATACCGTCAAACGTTTACCTATGTTAATGAATGTTATGGCATCTGCATAAGATTATTTCTTATTTTTTTAGTTACTTAAAATATGTCACACAATTTTTTCTGCTTGATCTTTTGGTTGGTACTTGGTAAATTGCATTACTGATAATATTTTCTTATTTTTTTTAAAAAAAAGAAGTAGCATTTAAATGGTAATAACCTGATTATAAGTGATCACCACCACACTTTTACAGATAATAGATTTTCTTAATAAATAAACTTCATTATCGTACCGCAACAACTAGCGCACGCTCTGCAGTAAAATATACTCTAATACGTCGGCAGATATTGATGTGAAGGGACAAGCGATACTCGCGTCACGATTAAAATGAATCAATAAATCCGTCGGTTCTTACTTGTCACATAATCCGATTACCAATAAGCGAGGATGTGTAGCGGAATGACATTGCCCGGTTATTCGGACTGTCAACTTAGCTTTAATTTTGTTAACTTAATTGTAAACACTTTTTTAATTTCCCGCTACGTATGTAGTTAAGGAAGTTACTGATTTAACCCCCGTTTTTGAAAATCGAGTTATTACCAGATGTCCACGTTTTGAGGTCCTAGGAACCTTTTCCGACTATTTTCACGATGAAGTTAGTATGTCTGTATGTATGTATGTGCGTGTGTGTGTATGGAAACATCGTATAACTTTTGAACGGCTGGACCGATCGAAACGCGGTTGATCGATTGGCATTCGATTTGATTTTTAACTTTGATTCCCTGAAAATATAAACCAAGTCGACCCACACCAGATTTCGAAAAATTTTGAATAAACGTCAAAAAAGTTTTGGCGAAACAGTATTTTTTTAATATAACTTTCAGATGTATGCACCGAATGAGTACAAAAGCTAATCTGCTTTTTTCCTCGAAAAACTACGTCTCACTCATAAATTTTATCATAATCGATTTACCCATATGGGAGTAATCATTGACAAAAAATTTTGAAAAAAGTATATTTTCGACAATTTCGGAATTTTTCAACCAATCATTTTTTGGTACTAAGAAAACTACGTCAAATGCCGTTTTAAAAATCAAAATCGAATCTAAATTTCAAAAGTTACAGCATTTCAAATATTAAAATTACGTTGTTTTTATCAAATTTATTTAATATTTTTGAAATAACTTTCACGCTAATATACCGATTGACTTAAAAATCTTACAAACTTTTCTCCTATTAAAACTGCTTTAAATACTGTTAATTGGATCAAAATCGATCAATTTGTTTGGGATTTATGAATGACGAATATTTAAAAAAAAATGACGCTGTTTCGAAATTTTCAACCTATCGATTATTTAGCTAAAGCAATTATTATAAATTTTAGACACACACAAACATCATATATATATATATATATATATATATATATATATATATATATATATATATATATATATATATATATATATATATATATATATATATATGTGTGTGTGTGTGTGTGTTGTATTCGGAAACGGTAATATTGCTTGGTAGATGTAAAATATTTTACATACTATTATACTCTATATATGTTTTCTGTGATTATACTGCATTATAATGCACAAATTAATTAAAAAAACATTCCAGAATAAAACATATATAAAAGAAATCGAGAAAATTAAAGTGAAAATACTTGGGTTACCTAATAGCAGTAAAACCATGTTTCTAACACCAGTAGATGAAGTATATATGATCATAAACTCCAATACAAGTGCAACTGATTATGACAATATTAGTACAGGACTGTAATATCAAAACCGCTCAGTCATGTTATTAATTTGTCCTTTTTAAAATTAAGTTCCCGTCAACGATTAAAAAGTCTATAGTTAGACCAGTAGTAGGTAGTACAGTTTGTAACATCTCGCCCGGATTTTGGTACCACCGCCTTACCTTCTGCCGAATACCGTTGGTGTTTGTCACTGCCATGTCCCTGTTTGAAAGTCAACGTAGCAGTTAAAGTTTTTTTTATGTCATAAGATAGCAAAAAAGATAAACACCAAACGTGTTAATGGTGCGTTGCTATCTTGTGGCGAGGTTTAATATTACATTCTTAAGTTTGCCGGCTACCTTACCCAAACCGGAACACGACAGTGACAAGCACTGACGCTATTGCGGCAGGAATAGGTAAGGCGGTGGTACCAGACACGGGCTAGACAATGCAGAACTCTACCACTTAGTAGCCACGATATTATTGACTCGTATAGCCAATCGGTCGCCTTTTACCACCTGTCTGGCAGAACGACAGTTGATCTATTCTTCAAAAGAGTCTGGACCAACACGGGGATATATTCATACTCCAAATTACTGATTACGCTAATTCTTGTTACCAAAGTTGTAAATAGGCTTGAGAGGTTGCAGATAATTTTATTTCCCCATGTTGGTCCCGGGCTCCTTTCAAGAATAGGCCAACTGCCGTTTGCCGTTCTTCAAAGGAGCTCGGGACCAATACGTGAAGTTATGCATTTGGCATTCCATCCCCGCCATACGAATGGCAACGCGCTATAACATTTCTGGTATGTATAGGCGATAGCTGTCTCTTTTCATTAGAAGAGCCATTAATTTGTTATCCTATTACATCGGCCGAACTTGTTTCGATCGTTCCGAAGATATTAGCGCGCTAAAGCACAAGCAGTCCGGAATGTATGCAACAATAGCCTCTAATAATCACATCTAAATTTATCGTATCATTGCACGAAGTTTTGTGACGATGGACGCAAATGCGGCCGAGGCATATGACATAAAAAATCATTCAAGTGTTACCAAGTTCTACAATATGTATAAGTACAATATTTATAAACCCTTACAAACTTCTGATGACGTAATCGATAGAAAGAAATATCTTTTATTTTTCCTAAATAAATATTATTTCAATAAATAAAATTAATGTATCGGTTCTAATGCGGGGTAAACCGAGAAAAATTAACGTTATTAGATTTTTAGATCACAAATGCTTTGTTTTCAATTAAAACTAGCTATACATAATATTAATAATATGCACTATCGTTAGCCGTTGACGATCGTCAAAATTTGACCATAGATTAAACAAATAAAATTTCTCATTATTCTTAAGAAATATATCGACACGCGAGACTCGAACCCACGACTATCTCCCTAAAGCCGTCCCCGTCGAAACTAGCTCAGTGGAGCTAGTTTCGACGGGAAGCTCTGCCGCTGAGCTAGTGTCGTCGGACCGCTCTGCCACTGAGCTCGACGGGCCCGCAATGCATATTGTTTAAACTTAATGAATATGCATGAGATTAATTAATTAATTAATTAATTAAGGTAATTGTTTAAACTTAATTAATATGCATTTAATTTCGGCACTCCTCCACAATGTAATTTTAACTGTGCCAAATTTAATACCCATTGTTAGCGTAATTATCGTAAAAGGGAAACAAAGTTTTTTATTCATGTATTAATAATAGATTTAATGCTTGTTATACCAAAATATACCTAACAAGCAGATGAGATGGAAAGAGAAAGCATCGCATATAGACGCCAAAGATGTTAATGATGTGTTGCTATCTGTGTCGCGGAATAGCAATGCCACATACATAAGTCTACCGGCTACCTTACCCTCCAAACCGGAACAAGAAAATGACAAGCATTTACGCTATTGTGGCTGGAATAGGTAAGGTATGGGTACCAAATACCTGGACGAGACGTTGCAAAACTCTACCACCTAGTAGTAACGATGGTAGTGATTGGTATAGCCAATCGGTCGTCTCTTACGACCTGCCTGGCAGAACGGCAGTTGGTTTATTCTTCAAAATAGCCTGGACCATCACGGGGATACCCTCATACTCCAAATTACTGATTACACAAATTTTTGTTATCAAAGTTGTAAATAGGCTTGAGAGATCCCGGGCTCCTTTGAAGAATAGGTCAACTACCGTTCTGCCAGGCAGGTCATAAAAGGCGACCGACTAGCTATGCGAGTCACTCCCATCGTGGCCCACCCATTAGGTGATAGAGTTCTGCCTTGTCACCCAGGTCTAGTACCTCCGCCTTACCTATTCCTGACGCAATAGCGTCAGTGCTTGTCACGGTCGTGTTTTGGTTTGTAGGGTAGGGTAGCCGGTAAGGTCTATAGGCGATGGTTGGCTCTTTCTATCAGGAGATTCATCGGCTTGTTTGCTATCTTATGATATAAAAAAAAACATTCATTTCATCTACGATATCTAAAAAAATATTTACGTTTTGTATTTTCAAGCTGAGTTTCAATGACTTCCGCAAAGACCTACAAAATATATTTTTTTGTAGGTCTTTGGACTTCCGATTAGACTAAGGAGAAAAGCTCAAATCTTTCACTTACTTTATCAGATTCCACTATCTCCAATATACTCCCGTTATTCTTATAATTTTTTGCAATTTTTTGTGATTCCTCACGTCGCTCTAACATTAGAACTTTATTTCCTTATCCTCCCGTAATTTTGCTGCATATTTGCACTCCGTTATAATACATGCCGTAAATTTTTGGAACCCTGTCTAGTGAGATTGTGCTGACATTTGATTTTATTGAAAACGTGCTAAAGAATATTTCTCAGCTGAATTGTAATTTTTTTAGAGAATATTTTTAATAAGTATAGTATTAATAAATTATATTTGATTTAGTTTTAGTTTTTATATAATCACTAGCTGTTGCCCGCGACTTAGTCCGCGCGAACTTTGTTTACTCCGCACAGCTCCTCCCCCGTAGGTGCTAGCGTGATAATTTGTTGCCTATATGTTGACCCGACCTGTTAGTAATATTCATGCAAATTTGAAGTAAATCCATGCAGTACTTTTTGAGTTTACCCAGGACATACATGACTTTCCTACGATTATATATATATATATATATATATATATATATATATATATATATATATATATATATATATATATATATATATATATATATATATATATATATATGTGATATTATTTTTATATATCAACTTTACTTATTCCCTTTATTTAATTTTATTTTCCTTTAACGGGTTGGCTGGAAGGAATTTCTTTAAGTAAAAATAAGCTTGGACATTGTTTTTATTTTACATTTACATTTTCTTGTTAGTGCTATTTCCCGTGTACAATAAATCTTAAATAAATTATTTCGTATAATCGATACACAGTAACATTATTTTAAAATAAACAGTCAATCAATGTTAAATTCAACGGTACTTCTTAATACTTGATGGCTCATAGAAAATGACGGCTAATTACGAACAGCAACGAAAAAAGTTACACAACTTTATAGCTACTATTATATTTGCTGCCATCAGATCTTGTGTTGCTTGGTGTAATTTTTAACAACCTACTTACCAACTCATCAGAGTTTTGGTGACAACTAGTATCGAGTTACATAGTATATCATTTTACATATTGAAGGTGTGACTCCATGAGCAATGATTTACAGTTATGCCATATTTTGATGTTGTGGTTTCAATTGGCTGCCTTAATCTATTAACAAAATACCTTTGACTAAATTATTTGACAAAATAAATGTAGACCTGTTTCTTTATCATTTTGGTCATTTAACGTATGGGCTGTAGAAACCTGATGGTTTTTTAACATAAATTTTATTAATTGTTGGATTTGTCATACCGTATCTCAATTCATTCATGTATTCAATCGCTTAGTTTACATTGCATAGATTATAGAACAGAGGTGTTATAGCGGCTTTTAAATAGTTTTTTTATTTGTTTTTACTACTTATTTAGTTTTAATATTACATTTAATATTTCACAGAATAGGAACAAGCAGATGGATAATTTCATGAAAAGAGGTATCGCCTATAGACACCAGAAATATTAATGGTGCGTTGCTATCAATGTAACAATGGATGTAATGCCACATGCGATTCTCTTCGTGTTGGTCCGGGCTCCCGTTAAAGAACAGACCACCTGCCATGATGTATGAGCCAAGGTATATTTTCCTACTTTCCTATATATCTCTGATTAATATTATTGCGGGTTCCAAAACAACTTAACTTTCCCCCAGAGCAGGCTGAGCTCGCAAGTCAGTGGTTATCAGGACAGGTTGCCCATTGACTTTAAAAAAAATTGGCGTGGCCTATGCCTTGTCTAGTACGTAACTACAAACAAGTCTGCTCTACACATATTTTGCCTATAAATGCAACGATTATCTCTTATAATCAGATCTATCTGCTTATTTGCTATACTATTATAAAAAAATCGTCATAAATTTAATCTGATATGGCTCAAGGAATACCTCTGGGGTGATTTTATTTCATCGGTATTATAGATCTGTATTTCTGTATGTATATGTAAGTGACACTGACAATTTAGAAATTGCCTAGAAAGACGTATCCAGTTTAATCCGTATGTTTGTCATGGATCCTATCATCAGAACTGAACCAAATAAAATGATGCTAATACGGAGGTTGAAAGTTCTCAAACAGAAAAAAAATTACAATAGTAAATGTGAACCGGCTCTTATAATAGTTTTTCGGTGAACATAAACGAAAAAAAGCAAAGATTTCAACAAAGTAATAAACTTCTCATTTTATTGACATCAGTAAAGAATTAACACCTATTTTTCATGAAACTCATAAGAAATATAATATGATATATGCAATTTCTAAATTAATTGTTCACACCACACTGTCAATTAAATTTTTAAGATTTGTACATACGTTAACACTCAGTGAAGTGCAAACTAATGTATAGAATTATTTCCACTCAATCAATTTAGCGCTAGTAGTGACACACATTAATTAAGCACACATTACACGCTTGCGATAACGGCTAATTAAATGTATAATAATGCCGCAGACTGGCAGGAAACGACAAGCTTAAACTGCGAAGAGATAAACACTTCGAACTGATAAGTGTAGTTGCAATTTGTTATTAATGTGACCTTTACTTTTAAGCGTCACTTTATTGTTTAAAACTTATGCACAAGCGAAGCGAAGCGGTTTTAATGCTACATGTTTTCACCCGACTTTGTCCACGTAACCCACACGTTATTTGCTTTTACATAGTCGGCGAAAAAAAGTAGCCTACGCAATACTAATATCATTTGTATTGGTAAAAGAAGTTTTAAAATAGATCTTTTTGTTTTTGAGTTTATTCATTGGTAAATAAACAAATCTTATCTCTTTATAATATCATCTATATGTTAATAGGTGAAAGAAAAACTTCGTATTTATTTTTAAGACAATTACGCAAACGGTGGAGTATAAAATTTGGCATAATTAAAGTTTACATTGTGGAAGACTGCAGAGACCTAATATTTTTAAATAATGCCATTAAATATGCATTGATTTAAATATATTTATATATATATATATATATATATATATATATATATATATATATATATATATATATATATATATATATATATATATATATATATATATATATATATTATATACATTACATTCATGTGTTATTCATGATAATATCTATACATATAATATGCTATTTTCTTTACGGCTAAAGTATATTGTCAAACTTTTAAGAAATTTTCTTGTTAGGTCTATGGTCGAATTTTAACCACAGGATGATCTCTAGTTAGTAAAGATAGACCTACTGCAAGACAGCGAAAAGTTTAAAGTTTAAAAGAATTAGTATGTGTTTCTACTCTTTTGGGTTTTCTGACAAAAATCTCTTTCGGAGGTAAGCTCGTCTTTTTTGTGTATCATTAACGTATTAAATAAAGTATGTTTTAAATTTTAAAAACAGCATGAAATCACCTCGCTCGTTTCTGTAAAAACATTTCAAATTATTCACGTGTACTTTAAAAAAGCTTCGCATATTAAGAATTTTGAACAAGTACAAACTGCTCTTAAAGATCGGACTCGAGCCAACAACTTGTTAGGTAACATGACCTACATTCTCCGTGTTTCCTGCAATTTTATCTCATATCTAGGGACTTGTAAAGTTTTTCTAACAAATAGCCTGTCCACGTATAGTTTTTTTGTTGGTTTTAGTTAAGTTTAAATATGCAAATCGTTGGGAACAATAATTCCTTAGTACGTTTTTCTCTAATTCTGCACAGGATTCTTGAATACCGTTAAAATAGATTCTGTTAACTGCTATTTTCAACATTTATTGCAAAAAATCTTCACAGAAAACCATTTTAATTTCAATTATTCTCATTGTAAATTAATAAAAACAAAATATACCAGACGTGAGAAAAGTATTGTTTATAAATTATAATAAAAAAACTGTGATGGGGTATATATTAGGGAGAGTAAGAGAGTATGTTAGGAGCTGGTACTCGGAAAAGGCTGACTCTGCTTTTACAAGACATTTATTAGTGAATGATCACACATTTGACCCTATAAATATAAAAACACTCCACTTCTGTAGCAAAGGGCTTATTTTGTAAAGTGCAGGAGGTTCATGGCCACTTTCTAATTCCATTCCTGCGAATCTCCTAGTAATATAGGCAAAATATATTAGCCCAATCTCCGATGGCCACCTTAAAATTCCATCATTATTATATCTTAGAAAATATCTGGCCCCTAAGTGTTTGCCAAAAGAAGCCGAATTATCCCACACTCGACGGGTTTTTCTAGATATTAATTCGTCCAGCTTTGTAATCAGATACTCAAAAACATCCTGATTCCTAATCCAATGTTCTTAAAAGAATAATAATAATAATAATAATAATAATCTTTATTTGATGCATTCAAAAATGTACAATATTAAATTATAACGTTAATAACCACATTAGTCGAAGACTGTGTTGCAGTTATTAGCGCCCACCTCGGACAGTCCAGGTACCGTAGCAACAAATATTGCAAAAAAGTGTGTGTATGTGTGTGTGTGTGTATGTTTGTGTAAGTATGTTTGTGTATGTGTGTATATGTTTGTGTTTATGTATGTAACAATTGTACGTATAGTTTTAATTTATTCCAATAGTAACTCGACATCGTCATAATCAAGCTCCAGAAGCCACTCATTCAAAACAATTCTACATTTCGTTACGGAAAGTTTGTAAATTTGTAATTTGTAATTAATTTTATTATACAAGGTTGAACTAATAAAGTGATATTGACGGCTGCATAAATTTAAACCTGTTTGGCCAATCTCAAAAACCTTGTCCGATCTCCTCTTGCTAAGTACAAAATTTTTATCATAAGGACAGGACTTGTGCTTGCGAAGAATAAGGCTAGAAACAAATAGTTTGCGAACAGAAAGAACCTTCCACAAATCATATAGTTGCTTTGTTGAGAAACGGATCGGTTTGAAAGCCATAACTTTTAATATTGCTCTTTGTGCGCATTCCAGCTGAATGAAATGGGTCTTTCTAGCTGCGCCCCAGACAGAGATACAGTAGGTTAAAACTGATTGAGCTAGGGAAAAGTACGCTATCTTGAGAATTCCAACATTAGCACTACTCCGAATTTTACGAAAAACAAATATAAGTTTCCTTATTCGCGAAGTAACAGATTTAACCTGTTCCTTCCATGACAGTACACTATCCACGTATACTCCTAAGTACTTAACATGGTCAACCCTCATGATTGGTTCACAGCTGCAAGAACCATTGGAAGTTGTTATACATTCCTTTTGATGGGCTATAACGTGAAATGTTTTATCAGGCTGTGATCTTACCTTAGGAGCGAAAGTAATATAGCACGTTTTTTTGGCATTGAGGGCTAATTGATTACTTGAAAGCCATAACATGACCGTTCTGAGGGCATTATTAGCATTTATGCGGGTTTCTTCCCAAGTTTTCCCGTGAACTAGAAGTGCAGTGTCGTCAGCATACGTTACAATCCTAGAGTTGGAGGGATTCAGATTACATAAATCGTTAATGTAAATTAAGAAAAGGGTTGGTCCAAGGACACTACCCTGTGGTACACCAGATGTTATAAGCTTCTCTGTACTCGCAACGTTATTGATGACAACACTTTGATATCTGTCGGTGAGATAGCTCCTAAACATTCCAAGAACCAAACCTCGGATTCCATAGAATTGCAACTTATCCAATAGGAGGGGCACTGAAACAGTGTCAAAAGCCTTAGAAATGTCTAGAAATATGCAAAGACTTTTTAACTTATTATTTAAATTTTTGACTACATTTCCTGTGAGTTCAAGGACTGCGTCTTCTGTGGACTTTCCAGATCTAAATCCAAATTGATTGGCGGAGATTATTTCATTTGAATCTAGGTAACTTAATAATCGTTTATTCAGAATTTTTTCAAATATTTTAGAAAAAACTGTGTGTATAGATATAGGCCTATAGTTAGTTATGTTATGTTTATCACCGCCTTTAAAAATTGGCCGCACAATCGCTTTTTTAAAAACGCTTGGGAAAATACCTGAAGCTCTGCATAGGTTATAAACGTGTTTTAAAACTGGGACTAAAACATGTCTACAGGCCCTAACAAGCTTAACTGAAATACCATCCCATCCAACTGCGCAGTCCTGTTTAAGCTTAAGAATGATTGAGTGAATTTCTACTTCATCTGTAGGAAACAAAGCCATAGAATCCTTAGAAGATTGCTCATTCGGAATTTCCGAGTTATTTTTATTCGGCACGCTAGGAGCAGATATGAGATTTTGCGCTATTGTATTAAAAAATTCATTGACAGAATCGACAGATGTTTGTGGGTTATTGGACAGATAGAGAAGATCGTCTGAAGTACATTTTTTATGTAGATTTGACATTCGTTTAATTAGGTTCCAAGTTTCTTTTACATTATTTTTATATTTTTCAAATTGTTCTCGCTCGTATTCACACTTAATTTTTTTAAGAAGATTGTTACAAAAATTTTTATACCGTTTATAAGTCAATTTGAGAACCTCATTTAATGGATTTTGTCTACACTTCCGAAAAAGTTTATCCCTGTGTCGGATGCACCGAAGCAAACCTGGAGTAATCCAGGGTTTGAGAATACGTTTATTACTAGAAATAGAAATACGGCCTGTGTTATCTGCAACTGATTGCGACACCAACTCAACTAATTCTTTTGCAGCTATTTCTGCTTCAGTTCTATTTAAGATTGGAGAGAAGTCTGTGGTTTCAAGGTCTTTTAGGCAAGCAGATATATTAACACGATTTACTAAATGTTTGCAGGCATTAGAAACTAAGTTGTTTTTATATTCACAGCAAAAAAGAACTGGGTGATGATCAGTAAGTGGGGAATCTAAAACTATGGAAACAGAAGGGGCGTCAGTTCTTAAGATTACATGATCTAAACAATTAAGATCGCGAGTGGGTAAGTGATAGGTAGGTAACATTGCATGAGATGCCATTAAGTTAAGATATGCGTCATAATTAATATCATTGTTGTTGGGAGAGATATTTATATTTACATCACCAATCAGCGCTACAGTTTTAAAAGAACGTAATGAGTGCAATATGTGATCCAAAGAGTGCGAGAAATTGTCAATATTTTTGTATGAAGGAGAACGATATAATGCTAAAATAGCTGTATTTTTAGAGAGTTTAATAAGCAAACAGTTAGCGTCTTCCATTTCAGGTACCTCTACTGAAGCTTGAATACCTTCTTTTAAGAAAACGACTACCCCATCGTTTTGATTACAAAAATTTGATTTATAAGTTGTATATCCTGAAATTTCAGGAAGATTCGGACATTTACTAATCCAACATTCACTTAAAATTATAATATCAATATCAAAATTAAATTTTCTTAACAGTATACATAAATTTTCAAAGTTTACAGTGTTACCAATGCTCCTTATATTCACGTGTAATACTTTTAAAGAATCCACTAAATTAGGTAAATACAAATGGGAATTTTCAGGCGCACAACTATGTGAAGTACCGACCGAAAGTAGCGCTATTTCCGAATCTACTCTAATTATGTCATCCATTATAAACATTACTAACATTTAACATGTATACATAAACAAACCTTATTCCTGGCGAAAAAACTAATTGTTTAACTAAAGATTTATGCAGCACAAGAATGTAAACAAAATAAACATTCAAGATTGAGAAAAAGAGACGATTAAATGAAATTTCAATAGTGATAAATTTTGAATGAGTACCGTAATCGATTACTTTTGGAAAAATGTTGGTATGAGTGTGCAAGTGTGTGCTTGAGAATACAAAAAAATTGAGCTTTTCATAATTTTTGACACTAAAACTTGTTTCAAGTAAAGTAAAACTTACAAAATTACTTTTAAAAAGAATAAATAAATTGAGACTACAATTAGCAGAAGCAGCAACATCGGCTGCTCAATTTTTATTCATTCGTTCGTTCCCGTGACCTGCTTCCTACTTTATCGTAAGAACCTGGAAATCATCTAACATCAGATTATTTGTCAAAATAAATAAGTCCAAACGTGATGAGTTTATCTTGTTTAGTTTAAAAAATCCTATAGCCACTTTCCACTTACATCGATAGATTCTTGAAATCATCTAGCACCAAATGGTATCCCAAAACAAACCCAATTAGCCCATACTCGATGTTTTTATTTGGTTTAGCGAGATCTCATGGACTTCTTCCAGTTTTGTTTTCAGAAACTGGAAGACATTTTGTTCCAAAGTCCTTATTAGAACGAACCAAATGAGTCAAAATCGATGACATTGCTCAATTAAAATTTAAAGTTCCCATAACCTTCTTCCTGCTTCATCATGGCACTATAGAAATTATATAGCACCAGGGTATTTCTCAAAATAGAACAAATAAGTCTAAACTCGATGCGTTTATCTTATTTAGTTTAAAGGTTCCCATAGCCACCTTCAATTTCCACTATTAAATTCAAGAACATCATCGAACACTAAAAAATATGCCAAAACAAACTGAAGCAACCCACACTCAGTGGGTGTTTCTGGATTAGCTAAGGATTGCTCATGGACTTCTTCCCACCCTATCATCTGATACCGAAAAGAACGAATTAAAAGAACGAATTAGAAGAGTTGTTACATTTTAATTTGAAGTTCCCATAACCTCCTTCCAGCTTCATTATATGACCTTGGAAATCATCAAGCATTAAGGTATTTGTCAATATAAAACAATGAATCTAAGCTCAATGGTTTTATCTTGTTAAGTAAAAAGTTAAAAATTATCATGGCCACCTTCTAGTGTCATAACAAGATCCTAAAAATCATCCAGCACCAAAGTGTATCTCAAAACAAACCCAATTACACACTTCACCCACACTCAAAGAAATTATCTAGATTTGCTTAAAAGTTCTTCTTGACTTTTTCTAGTTCTATGATCATGCACTGTAACGATAGTACTTTCTAAATCCTTGTAAAAATTTAGTCCATTTTATTAAAAATTTCCCATGACGTCCATCATTAGCTGTATTATGAAACCTCGAAAATCGTCTAGCACCAGTACGTTTTATTAAAACAGAACAAAGGATCGCAAACTCGATAGGTTTATCTTGTTTTGTGTAGATTAGAAGGTGTAGAACCCTTCCAATACCATCATCAGATACTAAAAATCTTCCAACACCAAATTGTTTGCCAAAACAAACCGAATTAGTCCCCACTTGATGGGTCAACCTGGCTTAGCTAAGGAGTTCTCGGGCACATCTTCCAGCTCTATCATCAGGCACTGCAAGCCTTTTCGCGCCAAAGTTCTTATAATAACAGATCAAACGACCTCAAAGTCTAGGTGTTGCTCTATTTTATTCCAAAGTTCACATAACGTACTTCCAGCTCTATAATGAGGGCTGAGGCTCTGAAAATTATCTAGCACTAGCGTGTTTGTCCAAACAGAATAAATGAGCCCAATTTCGATTAGTTTATCTTATTTAGTTAAGGAGTTTTCATGGTTACCTTTCGGTTCCATCATCAGATCCTGAAAATCATCTAGTACTAAACCCCCGAAGGGGTGTTATAAGGAACTTATTTATATACCCTTCGTTTTACGTCGGGTGTTAAAAATAGCCCTTACCTCTTGAACGACAAGTTAGTCTTTAATAATTCTCCCCTGCTTAACATTTCTTCGTGAATGGGGTTCAGTGTTTTTTTTGTATACATTTGTGGAGTATAAAAATAAAAAATATAGTTTATTAGATTGGTATCCTACATTGTTATTTACAATTTTTTGTGATTTTTTGTGTACTTTATATTTTTTTATAATTTTAATTTTATTGGTGGGTAATTGTACTTATTATTACTTATATTCAGCATATTTTTTATTTGGTTTTGAAATTTTATAATAATTTTAAATGTATTTAAGTAACATTGACAACACTTTTAATACCACTGCTTGATATTTTATCCTAATGACAATTTAAAAAATAATAATTATTGACATGTAAAACTATGTATATTTTAATTTAATTCTGTTCAATAATTTCTTGGTAGAATATTGCTTCCCTAATTAAAAAAAATACTTTTGTCAGGAAAATTTCTACCACTGAGAGCTAACAACATTTGTTTATCCAGTACATTTTTGCCTACCTTGTTTTGTGTAAAATATTAGTTAAGACATGTACGTTAATTCTATAGGTATTTATAAACGTCTCGTAGCCAATGTTATCGAAATATTATCAATAAATTCAGGGTTTAGAACTAAATGGAAATCGAAACTTGTATCAAACGTCATACGTCATGTCAAATGAGTGATCTATGCTACGATATGTACAGTAGCGGTACGAATAGGTTCGTCAGTTTTCAAATTGATTCATTTAACAAGCTGCGAGCACATATGATCTTTTGAAAATTTGTCACATAATAGACTGTTGCATGGAAAATTATCCTTACTGTTCAATAACATGTTTCAAATTTGCTTGCATCAACACTATTTCCTTATTTTATCTCGTGTAAATGATTATTATCTAAAGAGATCCTAATGTTTTTTTTTAAATTAAAACCTTTTAATTGATTTGACCTGCCACTAATAACTAATGTCATGGTTAATGTCACCGTTGTTATTTCTAGATTTCTAATGTTATTCAATATTTTATTGCAAAATATATTTACCATAAATATAATATCCTTTATTTTCGTAATGTCATACCTAATAATGCCGAGACCTTCAAGAATGGAGGAACGAGCAGCAATAATTTGCAATAGTTATTGTTAGATAAATTTTATTTGATAGAAAACGTCACATTTGTTTAATGTTAGTAGAACTGTTTTTTGTACTGGTATGTAGGCATGATTGATTCGTACACTATTGCAAGCGAAACTAGATCTTAAGGTGACGAACCTATTCTTACCGTGACTATACTATACACGATATATGGATACACGATATATGATATATGTACTATATATACGATATGTATATTTAAACATATCGTATCTATCTGAACAATACATCCCTTTGTGAAATTTCATCAAGTTTTCGTATTATGAATTATGACTCATTGAAATTAATTTCACCATTTTAAATTTATTGTATGTATGTGTGTTTGCGTGTCTGTCTTTATGTTCCTTTATAACTCAAAAACAGCTTGAGCGATTTCGATGAAAATTGATATGTAATTGAAATGTGATTTCGAAAATGATAAGCCGTATAAAGTTTATCTTTTACTGTCAATGAATTTATAACCAGCCAAGAGGGTGGATGTTAGATAGTATATATTTATTAGTATAAAATGCATTTATAACTGTAACCTTATTGACAAAAAATTTCACAATACTAAAGATCAGAAGAACGTAAGCATATAATGTTTCTTGATAGATTCATCTTACCTTAAGATTAAGTCACAGACTTAACAGCTCGACGTTATGGTGAAACGTTTCAACTTCTAAGACAACCCTCATATCTTAATCATGCAAGAACATTTGAACTTTACATCACTTTGTCATTCGTAATCCTTGGTATTAATAAACAGAAGGAGCAGAATTAACTTAATGACTACAGCCATGAAGACGAGAAACTACTAAATTTAGTAAGTATTCTCTATAATTATACTACATATGATTTTTTGCATCATTGAACAGCAGATAAGTGGATAAATTTCTTGTTGATAAAAATAACTATTTCTTATAGATACCAAAATATAAATGGTTCATTTCCATCCGTGAGGCGGATGTAATTATAGAATAATTGGAACTACCCTATAATTAGGAACACGAAATATACAAATATTGTCGCTATTGTGGCAGAATTCAGGAGAAAGTAAAGCCGTGGTAACAAACATAAGCGAACTTTCATCCTTTGTTAGTCCGGGCTCCTTTGAAGAATAGGCCATCTACCATTCTGCCAGGCAATTCGTAAGAAGCGAGCGATTGGCTATGTGAGTCACTACCATCATGGCTACTAGGAGGTAGAATCTACATTGTCTTGCCCGGGTCTGACCAACCTATTTGTCTCCCAAATAATCACAAATTTTATAATACCCTTTATACACTTTTGTTTTATTACTTTTTTTTATATCATAAGATAGCAAACAAGCAGATGGGTCTCCTGATGGAAAGAGTCAACCATCGCCTATAGACACCAAAGATGTTAATGGTGCGTTGCTACCATATGGCGAGGTCTAATGCCACATGCATAAGTTTACCGGCTACCTTACCCTCCAAACCGGAACACGACAGCGACAAGCACTGACGCTATTGCGGCAGGAATAGGTAAGGCGGTGGTACCAGACCCGGGCGAGACAATGCAGAACTCTATCATCTAGTTGTCACGATGATAGTGACTCGATAGCCAATCGGTCGCCTTTTACGACCTAACTGGTGTAGCTGTTTCACAGATTATCCAGAACAAACATACAGCCAGACAGACAAAAATTAATAAAATCATGTTATTTTGGTATGTGTACCGTGCATATATCCGTATGCGTTTAGTAAGCACCGGTTATTTTAATATTACAAACAGACGTTCTAATATTATTTATTTATATAGAATATAATATATATGTATCAATTCATGAAATCTATACATATAATAAAATCGTAGGAAAGTCAAAACTGTACATTGAATATTTTTTAAAAAGAATACTTGGGGCGTGATCTACAATCGATATCGAAGACAAAAATATAGTATTTAGAATTTTTGTCTGTTTTGTCTGTTTGTCTGTATGTATGTCCGGGATAAACTCAAAAAGTTATCACGCTATCGCCTACGGGGGAGGGGCTTGCGGAATAAACGAAGTCCGCGCGGACGAAGTCCCTGGTAACAGCTAGTGTATCAATATTGATGAAAAAATAAAAATTTCTAATTCGATTAATTAATTAATTATGCTTGCATGAATGATTGTAGAATTAGACATAGTTGAAGTTTTATTGCCCATCTCTTTTTAATTTTTTTTATTCATAGGATTGCAAACAAGCTAATGGTTCTTCTGATGGAAAGAATGATTCTCCTGATGAATAACCATTGGCATGATTTGAATTAGGCATTACTATCCATGTGGCGGGGTCTTATGGACAAATACGGATTCAAGCAAAAAGTATGAATCTCTTTCTGTTTTAAAGTTTTTTTTTTTAAATTTAATATTAAATAATTTATTTAAAAATTTGTATTACCGTTAAATAAAACTATGTGTGCATTGCAAATATTTAATTTTGATTTCAAAACTTTACAGTTATCCGTACGGCTTTCCATTAAAAATATAACACATGAAATTTAAAATATTCAACGTGAGTCGCGTTAATATAAAGCGCTCGGGCGTCATTCAACGCATACATGGCGATCCAGTTTAACGTATCGCGGGCTAATTTAATTTCACGTCATTCAAGAATCTTTAACGGTATCAAGATATCGAAATCTGGAATTTGCATCGTTGTGGATAGTTTTGTTATCCTCTGTAAATGAAAAGCGATATTATATGATCTTATTATCATACATTTGGCTTCCTGTGATAAAAGTGTTTATTTTATTTTTAAATTTAATTTGTTTTTGTTTGATATCGTATTCATTTATATAATATAATATTGTTTCCATTAATCTTTTATAACTTTCAATTTTATTGTAGAGTCGTAGCTTATTCAATTTTACGTCACTCAAGGATGTTTAGTAGTACAGAGATATCTAAATCTTGATTTTGCATTGTTGTGGTTAGTTTTGTTGTCCTCTGCTAATGCGAAGCTGTCAGATGTGTTCACAGCTCATTTTGTAGTAACTTTTTTCATTCTTTTAAAACTAAAAATGCAAAGATTAAAATGTTGCTACATTTTTAATTATTAAACACTATTACTTTTACTTTAATTTCACTGAGAAAAATATATATTTTAATATATGACTCAACCAGTTTCACTTTTTAAAGCATCTTCAGAATATAATATACTTAACTGATCATTGACTTTTATAAGACATCTTGAAGATGCTTTAAAAAGTAAAACTTGTTGAGTTATATATTAAAATATATATTTTCTAAAGTAAAATTAAAGTACAAGTGTATAATGGGGTCTAATAATAATGGAATTTCACCAAGTGTCGACGATAGAAAGTATAGATTATATTTTACAATTGTTCCACACTTAATTTTCCTTTACACCTTTATTAAATCCCAATCTATAAAATCAACAATGAATAGTTAAAACACTTTCCCACTTAGATTTTCTTAATGGACTAGAGATAAGCATTCATTTATAAAAAGGGATGTGCAAGCGATAAATTTATTGGATTCCAGTCGAACACGTTAATTATTCTGTTACAATACATTCTCATCCAAATCCCCGAAAACGTGTAAAAATATACATCATATGCATAAGTAAATGCATCAGCTATCTCTAAAACCACCAACCAATATGCAAATTTTTCTTATCTTATATCAAAATGTATTAATGAACCAACTAATTACGAAATTTCCGGAATACGTCATCGAATAGTTAATAGTGTAATATGCTGCGAGCTAAGTAAAATGGATATTTAAGAAAGTGTGATATCTATCACTACTGTAATTATTATACACTGAAAATATTATATTTATTCGTGGTAAAGTTTTTTTGCACTAGCAGATAAAACAATGTATTTCCCGAAAAAACATTTTATAGAAATAATTTTAACACAATAAAACTCTGACAAACTGCTTCTAATACCTGTGTCTGTAACCTCTGATTTTGTTTGAGAATTGAGAATTTTTTATGCGTACATTAGAACTTCTATCAAAATTATAAAATCATATTTTAAGTTCTCTAATTTGCGGTATGGACCAAAGAGTCATCGTCTCCGTACAAAAATGGAAGAGAGGGCTGAGAGAAATTCCCTATGACAACCTTGGCGAGAGCCTAGAAAATACGAGGCTTACGAAGAAAGATGAACTAATTTCTCTCACCAATTCTGCCAATGTGTTCTGATTATTTTTACTTACAAGTACCCAATATTCATTTTTTAAAATAACCACATGAAATACATCTTTAACTATCTTAAGTTGTAAAGGTATTTTATTTTATTTTTATTTTAATCTAGTATGTAAAATCAAGGGAAACCATACGCTATAGTTAACAAAATAGTATTTCAAATTGGATTTCCTTTAAGCCTGTTACAGGTTTTTCACATGAAGATAATAAATAACTCTAAAATAACATGACATAGACACATAATAGAGAACAATTTTGTGACATAAATTACTTAAAAGCGTCAAGAAAAATCAATCCATTTCTCGCCTCGAAAATACTAACGACATAGTTACATTACATTCAGGCATATAGTCAAAGGGATAAATTCATTACATATTTTATTAAACTTATTGCTATATACTGCGATATTTTTATAACAATAATTTTATTAAAATTAAAAGCGTTAAGAAAAATAAAATTCATTTCTCGCCTCGAACACACTAGTGACACATAGGTCGAGGGATAAGTTCCTTACAGATTTTATTAAACTTATTGCTATATACTGCGATATTTTTTTATAAATAATTTTAAAAGCGTTACGAAAAAAAACAGTTAATTTCTCGCCTCGAATACACTAATGACACATTCATGGTTGAGGGATAAATTATTCATTACAGATTTTATTAAACTTATTGCCATATACTGTGATATTTTTATATCAATAATTTTATTAAAATTAAAAGCGTTAAGAAAAAGTAAAATTCCATTCTCGACTCGGAACACAAAAGTGACTTATATATAGGTCGAGGGATAAGTTCCGTACAGATTTTATTATACTTATTGCTATATACTGCGATATATTTATATAAATAATTTTATTAAAATTATTAATATAAAAATATCGCTTAGCAAACCACACAAACATTCCTTATTGATATCAAGATCACAAAATCTGCATCTCAGATTCTCGGCTCCTGCCCAAGACAAGTTCAATCGGCCCATTACTCCCCAACTTTCCTTAATTGACAGCGTGAACTCGATAAGATTTATTTTTCTCGCTGTCAACATGCAAAATATCAGGCAACCTTTACGGTATAAAAAGTGGACTAATTTAATGATAATATCAAATCCATTTAATTTGTTAATGTCCAGAAATAAAAATATCAACATTAATTAAACTCTGAGAGTGTTATGAACGAGAGACTTATTTAAATATCGGTTCTAATTGGGGATTATTTAATTTATTTAAATCGTTATTATGACAAACTGTATGTTTTTTATAGTATGCTTAAAATTTTAGTGCATACTTAGCTTTATTTACATTTGTAAAAATAATATCAAATGATATTATTTTTTTACGAATTTTGACTTTTAGCTACAGCCGAATAACAGAAAAAGTCAACATGGATTCGAAGTAGTTTTAAAGCGAAATATTGCGCAATGTAAAAATATTTGGTGTATATAGGCAATGGTTATCTCTTTTTATCCGGAGGACCATCTACTTGTTTGCTAGCTTATTATATTTACATATAGTTGTTGGTAGTACCCGGGCGAAACGTTGCGGAAATCTACATACTAGTAGTCACGATGGTAGTGATGTGGAACCCAAATCAACACTGGGAAATACTCTCAAGCCCTGCCTAAAGAAATTTTAGTTAAAAAAAAAACATTTATATTTACTTGTAATACAACCAATTGCACGCTCCGCTAGTCCAGTGGTTAGCGAACAGGGACAAATATTTGTGTGATAAGCAAATATATTTGTATATCTCGGTTTGTGTCTTTATTATGTATGTTCCAGTATTCATATATGTATTTCTATGTACAAATTAGTATCGTTGAATAACACCCCTAACACAAGCAAATAATTTGCTCAATTTAGGGTTAGATCAATTCGTGTAATTTGTCCACTCCTATTTATTCATTTATTAATTAGACAGCTCAAATTGTTACATAGTAAACAATGCATAGTCATACACACTACTAAAACTTACATCAGTTAAAATAATATGTTAAGTTACAATGTTACTACTAAGAGAAATATTACTCTTTTAACAGGAAGCACATCTATATAATTAAGTCTAGACAGACTTGCTACACGCCATTAATGCGTTAAAGTTAATGTGACTATCATACGAAGGACTAAAAATAAAAAGTAGCCCCTCAAATGAGTTTGCATTTAAAATCAAAGAAGTAATTCGCGCGGTCCTTCACACAACACTAACAACATATAATTAGACTCACTACTTCTTTCACCGTTCGCTTATCGTTACAATTAATCTGGTATCTACCGTGTTCTGTTTATATGCTAATAGGAGTGGTACTGTCAGCTGGGTATATGGACTAAATAAGTAATTGACTGTTAATTTATAACGGTTGCTTTAGATTTCGATAAAATTTAACTTAAGTCGGAAATGGTCAGATCAATTAAAATCTTTCGGACTAAAATCAATGTTTCCTCATATTTTTACAGTTATTTCGGGTATAACTGCCCTTGTGACTACTAAATATTCTAGCATGCCTTCTGCAACGTCTCGTATTTCTGTTTTACTCGCCATTCCACTGCCTATGCGCCCATTCATTCCATTCCATTGTGGCGCAATGGCGTTAACCTTTTCATCCCAATGGAACACGAGAGCAATATAAACTGACGTGTCAGGAGGACAAGGTAATCAGTCAGTTAAACATGTGATCCCACATATCTCCTTCACAAATAGAAATTACTGTCATCTTTGAGACACCAAAGATAAAATTATTTCTGTTAGTTCAGCAATAAAAAATAACCATATCCTGTAGACATACAGAATAATGGTTATTTTTTAAATTAATTAGACTTTTGCTTGTTCGCTATCCCATAATAAAGCAAATATACTTGTGATGACATAATTCGTCAATAATATTAATGTTGATGATATTAAAATATAACTAACGAGTTGAGGGCATTCTGGTTTACAAAAATGACAGTGGTGGGGTGTACCCATTGCTCTCATATAAAGGTGTATGTTCATGTGTGTATATAGATTATAGAACGTTATAACCATGTGGTCTGTAGTTATAACTTATGAAGAAGTATCAACATTAGAAGATATTTAAATTAAATTTTACAAACATATATTCAACGCACAGACTAAACAAAAATAGTGCTGTAAATAAACACATTTGAGCCAATGTGTAAATTAACGCTCATTCTTTCACATCGGCCCAGATGTAGCAACTTGTGATAATGAAAGAGACAAAGAGAGCGCTAAGTTACTCACAAAATCAAACTTATTTATTAATCAGACTGAAACGTTAATTTTTGTCCCTGTAAACTTCATTTTAATGCGAAATCAACACAACCTTCGATTAAGTAGCGGACTGCGTGATAAGTCACTAGCATTGCATAAAAACATGCAATTTTTATGTACAGCAATAAATAAAACCTATACTTTCAATTAAATGATAAGAACACTATAAATCTTACTTAACTAAAACAAATATACAATAACATGACTTAAGCAAATTTATAACTAATGTATGTAATTTAATTTCAGTTGCATAAATAATTGTACCCTTGTTTTATGTAGAAGTGTACATACAATATAATTGCTACTTTTGAGGTTGACACGTATTATACGTTGACCGCTGATATGTTTTAGCCTATAATTAATATGAAATACCGCTCGAATTGCAGCTTTTGTGATTGTTGGAATACTGTAATTAGTGTTTAGTGACATGTCATACAACACGCAATTAGGATTTGTCGTTAGAATATATTAGTTATTACGCCGTGTTGATCCCGGCCTCCTTTGAAGAATAGGCCAACTGCCGTTCTGCCAGGCAGGTCGTAAAAGGCGACCGATTGGCTATCGAGTCACTACCATCGTGGCTACTAGGTGGTAGAGTTCTGCATTGTCTCGCCCGGGTCTGGTACCATCGCCTTACCTATTCCTGCCGCAATAGCGTCAGTGCTTGTCGCTGTCGGCATGTGGCATTAGACCTCGCTACAAGATAGCAACGCACCATTAACATCTTTGGTGTCTATAGGCGATGGTTGACTCTTTCCATCAGGAGACCCATCTGCTTGTTTGCTATCTTATGATATAAAAAAAAATAGACCGTGGTCCCACGAACTATTTTTTTTTATTAATAACAAGCTGAATTTTTGTGAATAGCTTCGGTTTTACGAAACAACCATATTTTCTATCTTCGAAAATTCTCGAAGGAAAAGCTTTTAAAAAAATAGTCTATGTTTGATCTCGGGTCTTTAACTATCTTCATGCCAAACTTCATCAAAATCGGTTCAACGGCTTAGCCATTAAAATGTAACAGACACATAGGCAGACCTTCATTTTCAATGTCATATTAGTATGGACTAGAGACCCACTAGCTTCGTACGAGTGTTTTTTGCTGTCGATAGAGCCACAAATCATAAAATTACCAAAAAGTAAAAAAAAAATTGATACGATCACGCCCAAATTTCACAAGTTTACCCGCCAGACTAATTTGAAGATTGCTTGAAAATGTCATCAAAATTGCTTCAGCCGTTTTGGAATCCATTAAAAGGTATGTGCATATATAAAAAAACCGGCCAAGTGCAAATCGGACTCACGCACCAAGGGTTCTGTACCATCATTTTTTAAAAAAAATACGAAAAAAACACGTTTATTGTATGGGCACCCTCCTTAATATTTCCATTTCTTATTATTTTTAGTACTTTTTGTTATAGCGGCAACGGAAATACATAATTTGTGAAAAATTCAGCTTTATAGCTATCACGGTTTATGAGATACAGCCTGGTGACAGACGGAGAGACAGTGAGCGGAGGCTTAATAATAAGGTCTCGTTTTACTTTTGGGTACGGAACCCTAAAAAACTACAAACATTGAAGATTAGCTTGGCTCGGTGCTATGTTACTCTTTCATTCTAACTTTCACACAACTCTCAGAAGTTTTAGTATATAATATGTTAGTCGAATAACTGATTATATAATACGTAGGTCACATTATAAGTTTTGCGTAACTTAAAAAAAACAACATGTTATAACCAAAATATTATATTTACTGCTTTTCAAAATACTCTCCTTTACATTTTAAACATTTTTTCATGCGATCGAACCATTTTTTTAAAACATGAGGACCACAGCTCTGAAGGCATGTTTTCTACGTGCTGATTGAACGCAATCACTGCCTCTTCGGAGTTGGTAAAAGTAAAACCTCTCATCAAATCTTTGATTTTGGGGAAATTACAGAAATCACAGGGTGCTAGGTCAGGGCTATGCGCAGGATGAGTGACGAGATGTACTTTTTCGGAAGCTAAAAATGACTTTGTTTTGTTGGCTGTGTGTGAAGAAGGTGTTGTCACCATGATGTAGGAGAATGAGGCTTTTGGGTCGTCTTTCGCGAACTTTTTCTAACACCCTGGGTAAACAAATGGCAGAATACCACTGGGCAATAACACTCTTTTGATCTTCAAGTGGAATTGTACTGATGGGACCCGTGGCTGAGAAAATTCGCGCGCGTTAATTTTTTTACCAACGTTTCTCGCCTGTCTCACTTTTGTTGGCCTGTTCTCATTTTCAAACACCCATTCACAATATTGCTGTTTTTTTCGGGTTCAATACAATAAATCCACGTTTCGTCTCCTGTGACAATGTCATGAATAGCTAATGCTATGTCCGTGGTCGTACTTCAGTAGCATCTGTGAGCACCATTCCACGCGAGCCCGCTTCTGCTCCGCTGTCAGTTCATGTGGGATCCAACGACAACAAAGTTTCCGAACTATCAATTCTTCGTGTAAAATTTTCTGAATTTGGCTCATACCAATCCCCAATAGTTCTCGAATTGTCTCATAGGTAATCCGGGGGTTTTCTTCGATTAACCGCTTAACAGTAGCCACATTATTTTCGTTGACGGCAGTTGAAGGCCGTCCTTCACGAAATTCGTCATGTAAAAAAACTCGACCTCTCTCAAGTTCAGCAAACCATCGCCTCACGGTGCTCAAACAAGGCGCTTCTCTCCCAAAAACATTTTGAAGACGAGCGGTACAGTCTTGCGGAGAAAGAGAACTAAAATTTTCGACTTAATTTCATTTTCGTTGCGTACGTAGAACTTTGATGTGTGATAAAAAAACAATTGACAAATCATTTCCCGCCAATTGTTTTTTTTATTACTAATAAGGTTGCAACGTTTTAAAAATATAACATTCGAAATTCAAATAGTTCCGATTAGCTAGAAGTGCAAAACTTTTAGTGCGCCCAATGTCTTACATGCATAAATACACCAAAAAAGTAGAGGAGGGAATAGATGCCTCGATAGAAATAGAGATAGAGGTATGGTAACAAACCAGGGCAATACATTGCAGAAATCTAAAACCGTATGAATAATTCAACAACCTCATTTCTATAAATTTGGATTTTAGTGCATAGAGCTATTATATTAATTACGTATGCACGTAAACATACTATTATGCAATTTCACGCGTGTTGTATTTAATTCCAAACCACGCGCCATTTCTATTTGTCTCAAATCTTTCAAGGGTCTTTTTATCAATCGACTTCCAAAAAGGTAGAAGTTTTATATTTCAATGTTTTTATATTTTTATGTATATTTAGAAGTGTTTGTAATATTTTTATATCATAAGATATCAATCAAGTAGATGGATCACTTAATAGACACGGTAAACCGGCCGGCAATGTAGCTACAAGACTCCTGGTAGTGTAGTTGTCTATATGCGGCGGTAATCACTTACCATCAAGTGAGCCTCCTGTCCGTTTGCCCCTTTTTCTATATAAAATCAATAAAAAAAAACCTTCGGCTACAGATAGTAAAGGCGTTAATGGTGCGTTGCTATCTCTATAGTGAAGTCTTAATGGAACATACAAAAGTTTACCCTTTAAACCATAGATAAGACCAACCAAGATAGTGACAAGCTCTGACGCTATTGCGGCAGGAACGGGAATAGATAAGATATGATATGGTGGTACCAGACCAGAGCATTAACGCAACTGCAAATCTTCTGATAGTGTGGTTGTCCATGGGCGGTGGTAATCACTTACCATGAGGTGAGCCTCCTGTCCGTTTGCCCCCTTTTCCATAAAAAAGAGCGAGACACTGTAGAATTCTACTACTTAGTAAACCTCGATGGTAGTGACACGCATAGCCAATTATATAATTTTACGAAATGCCTGGCAAAATGACAGTTACTCTATTCTTCAAAGGAAGCCCGGGTTAATATATATTAACGCATATAAATTATTTTTTTTTTTTTTATATCATAAGATAGCAAAAAAACAGATGGCACTCCTGATGGAAAGAAAAACCATCGCCTATAGACACCGAATATGTTAATGTGCGTTGCTACCGTGTAGTTTGGAGTTAATTTCACTTGTCTAAGTTTACCGGCTACCTTACCCCCCAAACCGAAACACGGCAATGAAAAGCATTGACATTGACCGCCTCGTTGGTCGAGTGGTTAGCGACCTTGACTACGCCATCAACGGGGCTCGGGTTCGACACACACACACAAATGCTTCGACGACATCACACAAATGCTTGTCCCCGTCGGGGACGGGGACAAGTATTTGTGTGATGAGCATAAATGTTTGTATTTCCGGGTTAGGGTGTTTATGAAATATATTCCAATATTTATATATATATTTCTATGTAATAGTATCGTTGACTAATACCCATAACACAAGCAAATAATATGCTTACTTTGGGATCAGATCAGTAAGTGTAATTTGTCCCGTGAATATTTATTTATTGACGCTATGGTGGCAGGAATAGGTAAGGCGGTGGTACCAAATATTCGGGCGAGACATTGCGGAACTTTACCATCTAGTAGTCACCATAGTAGTGACACATTTAGCCAATCAGTCGCTTTATACCACCTGCCAGGCAAAATGGAAATTGGCATTTTCTTCCGTGAGTCGTAATTGTGTATTTGCAAATTAGTTTAGATTCATAATATTTTGTTTGCCAGTAGATTAGTATAATTTTAAGATAACCATTTGTAAGTGATCAGATTCGTTATAGATATTTCAAATACAAAGGCTACTTTTTTACTGGAAAAAAATAGGTGATCCCGCGGGATCCGTAAAAAACTTTTATAATACAGGAGGCTTCACGCTGCAGCCAGTTTCATGGCAGTATGTTTTTTCAGTTTTCTCACAAAAAAACGTTGCCTGGGATTTGGATAAGTATCCAGTTGGCGAGAGGCATGCCACTTGGCTCTGCCTTCTTCTGCGAGGACACTGGCGTGAAGATATCTATTTTAAACAAAACTTGCTTTATATCCATTAAAACATTATGAACCCCGAATACAGAACCCTTACAGCACTGGATCTGGTACTCGGTTGTTTATTTTCTAATACTAATTTTACATACAGTCCAAGGAAATAAAAATAAGATAAAGCTTTCAAATATTGTGAATGTCAGAATCGTCACTTAAGACGTTCGGTTCAGACATTCACTTTACCGGATTATATTATACCGCATTACTATCGAGGTCTATAATTTTACAAATAGAGAATGAGATGCATTAGAGAGCATTTCTGACTTAATGAGATACCGTGGGCCGATGGTATATAATTTGACATGCCGATCGCAACGGCGGGATGTTCCGCAATAATAATATTTTGTCATTTTAAAGTTTTTCGAAGGACTTCTGTTTTGTAAATATAGAATAAATTAATACTGTGATGCTGCTTTAGGGCTATTGGACCAAAAGCAGTGTTAACTTTTTTAGACATATCAACAGACAAGGATTTAAAACGTTATGATTTCGATATATTTGCGTCGTTGTGATTGGTTACGGTATATCATATTATGACGTTGTCTTCTAGCGCTAGTTGGCGAACCAATCATAAAACAGCATGAAACGCAGGGAACCAATCACGAAACAGCAAAAATATCGAAATTATAACGTTATAAATCCTTGTCAACAGGTTTCCGGATAGATTTATAGATTATCCCACTAGCGCAGCGTTAAGAATTTCACTGCAATTGTCGTATTTGTTACTTTAACAAATAGCAAATCTTACGTGTACCCTGATACTTAAATTTTTGTATATTAAAAAAAATGATATTTTTTTTTCGAAGTCGAACAGGTACTGGTCCTCGAGCCAGAATATAAATTTGATTAAAAAATTTACAATGTTTTAAAATTTTAAAAAAAATGCAAAATTTAAAAAACAAATTTACAATTAAAAATAAAAATAAAACAAAAAAAATTTTCTTACAAAAAAATTAAACTTCTACAATGCTTTATAGAGTTGTTTCATGAAGCTTCGTGAACATCAGCTGTGGCTAGGATTACCATCTTGGTGATTAGGATCCACCCAGGATTAGGTAGCAGAAGTTTCCCAAGTACGTCGAAAAAAAAATTCCACATCTTGCCCGAGTCTGGTACCACCGCCTTGTCTATTCCCGCGCAACAGCGTCAGTGCTTGTCACTGTCGTATTCCAGTTTGTAGGGTACGGTAGCCGGTAAACTTATGCATGTCGCATTGCCATCCCGCCACACGGATAGCAATGCACCATTAACAAGTGTCTATAGGCAATAGTTTATCTTTCCATCAGGAGATCCATCTGCTTTTTTGTTATCCTATGAGTTATGACATACAAAAGGCATAGTAATAATAAAAACGATGGTAATTGCATTTTTATTTTATTTATTTTTATTTCATAGATCCATACTAATATTATAAATGGAAAAGTGTGTGTGTTTATTTGTCCGTCTTTCACGGCAAAACGGAGCGACATATTGACGTGATTTTGTAAGTGGAGATAATTGAAGGGATGGAGAGTGATATAGGCTAGTTTTTGTCTCTTACTTTACGTGAGCGAAGCCGCGGGCAAAAGCTAGTTTATAAATACGTGGCTCTGCTAATGAAAAGTTATAAATATCACCTATTTTCTACCCGTTAATGGTACGTTGTTATTGAAACGTTGACGCATGCATAAGACTCCCGGCTCCCTTACCCTTCAAATCGGATCACGACAACCACAAGCATTGACGCTATTTCGGTAAGGTGATGATCGCAATCTCCATCAAGTCGTTGCAGAACTATCTCTTAACCCCGGTTATGCTTAGCTCTGGTTATACACTCGCAGTCGCACTAAGCGCCTGCGAGTGTCTAATGTAGGTGCAGGTCTGGTATTAAGCAAAAAATACGTGTAAACAGCCGTTGATTACTGCGAGTGATTAGTAAACAACGTCTATTCACTTTTACTACGCTGGTTACTAATCACTCGCACTACACGGCTGTCTACGCAGTTTTTTTGCTTAACACTTAGCACCTGCATTAAACACTCCCACCCGGACTAATCGGGGCATTAGTTTGTAGTCACGATTCTAGTGACACATATTAGTCTTCTCCCGCCTTTTACGAAATGTCCAGCAGTAAGGCAAATAGTCTAATATTTTTTTAATAATTGTTATATACGAATATGGCAGAGGGTATGAACTAGCGAACCAATCACCGTATAATTCGAATGTGTGGTCTCTGAATCTTCGATGGAATAAACAACAATGTATATCGGATAAGATACTATTATCTAATAACATAATAGATAAAGCCATATCAAAGTTCACCATTTACTATCGACTTAGTGATGTTTACGACCTCCTATAAACATTTCTTGTAGTTTTAAGATCAGCATCTCGCTTCACAAATTGTGTTTTATTAGGACATGAAACATTTATGACCTTAGATGACTTAAGGGTGGAAACGTACAATGTATTGTATGCAGCTCGTTTTCCTCTTTTATTTTATGATTCGCAGCTTATAGAGGATATAATGTACCACTTAGCTGAGAAAAATACCCATTGCTTGTTAAATATTTTCTTTGAAAAAAAAATCTGGGCCAAAGTAAGTAAAACTTTAGTCTTTTAAGAAATCTCTTTGTAGTATTTTCACAACTAAAATTGTAATTTGACTTTTATGTGTACAATAAAGTATTAGTTTAGTAAAGATTTTGTACGTTTTGTCCGAAGAGAAACATGTGTTTTATCAAAGTTTGTTAAAATTTCTCAAACCAAGTGAATGTAATTCTTATTAGAAATAAATATATAATAGATCTTTAAACCTAAATAAATAAATAAAACTCACGTTACCAAAAAAGCTTACTTACTCTCATTCCCGTTATGTACTAGTTAAAATTATTGTTGTGCAATAAGAAATTGATAGTTTTTCGATTGATTTTTATCAAATACTTTATTAATTTCCCTTAATTATTATTTTTAATATCATAAGATAGCAAACAAGCAGATGGGTCTTCTGATGGAAAGAGTCAACCATCGCCTATAGACACCAAAGATGTTAATGGTCCGTTGCTTTCTTGTGGCTAAGTCTAATGCCACGTCCATAAGTTTACAGGCCATCTTACCCTCCAAAACGGAACGCGGCAATGACAAGCATTAACACTGTTGCAGTAGGAATAGGCAATGTTCGGACTTCAAAGAAGTCCGGACCTTGCCTATTCCAACTTGAGAAGATGATTTTTTTTACTGAAATTCTAATTAAATTTTCAGTAATTTTATTGTACGTATAACTAAATGTATGTATGAGGAGAAACAACATAACGTCCTTTCATATAAAGTTAGAAACAAAAACTGTATTCGACCCGAAAAGAGCATGTAAGAAAAAAGTAATAAAATGATTGTTTATCAAAATAAAAAAAAATGAATGACTTGATCTATGTAACTTTAAAATGCTCGATTTTACTATTCAGTTTCCCTAAAATTTATGGAATAGTTTAAGCATAGAACACCATATAGAAAGTTACCAACCACACTTTTATGTAGCCGCCTGCCCCATTTTGTGATACCATAGTAATATTTTAAATATATATCAATGGATATTAATTACTTTAATTAGAGAAACTTTGTCCATTGTAGTGAAACACAAGCTAGTTGATTCAACACTGATTTATTTTTATCTACCTACAATGTACATACATATTTTATTAGAAACTATTACTACCATACATATATATATATATATAACATCTCCCGTCTTAAGTAAATAACATGAAAAATTAAAACCAATATATTTCATCTTTCTTTCTAGCGAAAATATATATATTTAATTTTTATTCAAAAACTTAGCTTTAGATCTAGTCATTATGGTTTTAAATTCACTAGTGCCACCCTTGTCTGTGTGATCAAAGTCGCCTCTATTACCACTGTTAATGTCTTGAGGGCTTACAATTTTAATGTTTTCTCCCGATGCCTTTAGGAACACATTGAACTGCTTACGCCACATACGCCACGCGTTCGCGCGTGCACTCGGGCCCCCTTCTATTGTTAATTGCGGTAGTAAAAAATATAACATATATGTATATGATTATATTAAGCTACCAAACAATACATTTGAAAATCGGATATGGACATATTAATACTTTAGTTACAGTACAATCATACCGCCTGGGGGCTAAGAAGATTCCCCATGTTGGACCGGGTCCTCTTTAAAGAATTGAACATTGGCCATTGTAAAAGACATAAAATTTGCTGCATATGACGCTACTATCGTGACTACTAAGTGGTAGAATTCTGCAGCGTCATACTAGGGTTTTGGTACCGGCGTCTTACCTACCTCCTGTCGCAAAAGCGTCAATGCTTGTTGCTGTCATGTTTCGTTTTGGAGAGTAACGTACTGTCGGTTATGTTAACTTGGCATGCATTTGGCATTCCATCCATGCCACACGGAGAGCAATACACGAGTAACATTTTTGGCGTCATAGGCGTATGTTGTCTGCGAAAATTCATACTTCATCGTTTGTACAATTGTGTTAAAAACGGACAACATTTTTGCTTTACGTATTAATATATGAATTCTCAATTTCACACTACGAATATATTTCTACCGATACAACGGAAGTAATAATAAACACCTGTCAATATAACAAACACGCGTAATATAATTACTCCCGTTTCCAATACCTTATCTTGTACAAATGAAAGTCGTTAAACAAACATTAGGGATAATAATCAAAGTATAATTATAGTGTTTATAAGTGACGATGGCTGTGAATTCGGTTCCGGCGCTAATGGCGTCGTGGCAGGTGGTACGAGTGAACCAAAGTAAAAAGAATATTCATTCAGTTTTATGAAGTTCCGTTATGTTAGTTTTTCTGTTGTTTGTTTGTTTCTATATGTGTTTAAGCACTGATCTCGGGCTAGGAAAAGTAAAAGACAATTAACTGAGAACGAATAAAAAGGCTAAAGGTGTAAATTTAAACATTACACTTGTTATTACTCTCATAACACTCAAATAAACACATTACGGTGAAATTTAATTAAAACACTTGACCGTAAAGTGGCGTAACCTTAATAAAATGCGCCTGTGATTACGATCGCCACAATTTAAACTTTTATTGTGGAATTACTCCACTGTGACGAAATCAAAAATGAAGGTAATGTATTTTGCATATAGGTACGTGTGTATAAATGTAGTGTTTTAAACCTGTAATTAAAACGGCTAAGGCTCACGTTTAATCGGTGTAAGTTTTGGAGAGTTCGAGATGAGACTCGACCACGACAACGTCTGACTCATCCTGATGAAGGACCTATATAGGTTCGAAATTAGTCGGAACCTACACTGATCAAATGTGAGTGTAGCTTGAAAAACTTTAAAAACAACAAAGAAAAATATCGACACGCAGGATTTGAACCTGCGACCGTCTCCCTAAAACCGGGACGCTCTACCTTTGAGCTAGGACTCAGGTTCAAATCCTGCGTTTCGATATTTTTCTTTGTTATTTTTAAAGTTTTTCAAGTGACTGTAGCTGTTTTTTAGTTAACTCAAGTCTTAATAATTTCATTCGTAACGCTTGTATTACAGTAATCAAGTAGTAATTTTCTCCGTGTTAGTCCGGGCCCCTTCGAAGAACAGGTCGTCTGCCATTCTGCCAGGCAGTTCGTAAATGGTGAACATACGTGTCACTATCATCGTAACAACTAGGTGGTAGATCGCAGTGACTTGCCCGGGTATATAATACTACCGCCTTACTTATTTCCGCCATAATAGCGTCAATGTTTGTCACTATTGTGTTTAGGTTTGGAGGTTACGGTAGACTTATTCATGTGGCATTACCATTCCATCATACGAATAGCAACGCACCAATTACATCTGTTGTGTTTCTAGGCGATGGTTATCTCTGTCTGTCAGGAGAGCCATCTGCTTCTTTGCCATGCTATGAAATTTAAATTTGGATTTGGAAATGATCTCCATTTCTTCAGATACACAGTTAAAGTTTAG
Organism: Apodemia mormo; assembly: GCA_036924255.1. Taxonomy (NCBI): domain Eukaryota; kingdom Metazoa; phylum Arthropoda; class Insecta; order Lepidoptera; family Riodinidae; genus Apodemia; species Apodemia mormo. The sequence continues at coordinate 10,169,059 of JAUPFN010000013.1, read as the reverse complement.
TTAGCAGAAGACTGCAGAAACCCAATATTTTTAAATAAAATGCATTCGAAATACATTAAATTAATAAAAATAAACATTACACACACTACATTCATGTGACATACATGTTTTATACACACATGTATAGGTACTATTTTCATGCTATTTTCTTTATGGCTAAAATTTGTTGTCAAACTTAAAAGAAATTTTATTGTTTAGTCTATGGTCAAATTTCGGCCACAGGCGATTGCTACTAAATAAAAATTAGTGTATTTGAAAATACTATAGCAATAATGATCAAAATATAACTAATGGATGAAAATTAGTTTTAATAAACTAAAAGCACAGGAAACAACACATACATTATGATAGTAATACCCTAAAGTTCCACAAATTGAATAAAATATGAACCCTTTCATATATCAAGTATCAACGGTAATACATTAGACAAATTGAAATGACCGATATTATTAGCCTTTGAAAATTCTAATCTCAATTGACGTTTCACCCCACCTTAAAAGCCAACGAGTATTTCCCTTGAGCCCTTAGGCTGTCTCTCGTCTGGTATCTTCGTTTCTTTGAGGCATATGCTATTGACATTAAAATAGGGTTACACAGAATCTACCTATCTCGTTTTTTTACTATCAAAATGAGAGAGAAGTGTAAAAGTTTTTCGTGATATTTTATATACGATACGGTAGCCGTAGGAGGTAAATATATTCTCGTGTAACTTGGTGTAAGTAAACACATCCCCTAAAGTTCTAAGTTCCCCTAATAAGCCATCGCGTCTCACCTTAGGGCGCAATGGTGTCAAAGATTAATAATGTAGAGAAGAAAACCATGGCTCAATTGTACGTTCAATTGTTATTTTTAAATAATTATTTGGTTTTTGTAATAAATGAGTTCGTTATTGAGCTAGTATTTTAACTTTTTTGACGCTTATGTTGTCTTTGTGCAGTGATTATGGTGTATAGGCCGTATTGGTCAAATAATTTTTAACGGTATAATACACAAAGTTTAGGTTAAATACTTAATCGCCTTACTACCATTATTTATCTTATTACAATACATTTTCCAAGTTTTAACGCTTCTTAGGTGGACTTCTTGGTCAGCTTGGATGAGAAGATCTTCCCCTTTCCACATTTATATAACTTCATAAACTTGCACTTGCATAATTTCTAAGGTGACGAGCCTCGGGTTCAATTTCAAACAGTGACAGGCACTTATGTGAAATCTATATATGTTTTTATTTCTGCATGTATGGCAGTATTTAATATATGAGTAAATATCGACGTGTAGATTTCCTTGCGTAGTAGACAAAGTGAAGAAGACTACGCTAGTAATCCCCATCCTGTTATTTGCCAAAGGACGATCTTAAATTTTAATATTAATAACATTTTATTATCTGTATTCAGCACAAATAGCTTAATATTATTTTAGAGTAGGTACTCTTCAAACCGTTAATAAGATTTTTGTAAAAAAACCCCACAACATCTTTTTAGACTCGAATCCAAATCCAAGATCTCTCTATATACAGACGCCTAAACCCCGAACGATTGTTAGTTTATATATTATTTAAATTGAAACTCCAAAAACCGACTTTCAATTTCCTGTGTCTCCGAATCCTACAATCTTTACCATATTTAAATGAGACCAAACGGAAAGTATACGCTCTGAAACAAAAAAAAATTAAACTCGGTACGTCAATTGCCGAGTTCTAAGCTTACTAAAAAGTTCAATCAAACCGAAAATCTCTTCGTTTATGGAAGCAAAAGAAGTAGAAGTATCTAACGCCCATATGCCTGACGAGGTAGACAGGTAAAAATACTACACCCCCGATTAGCCGAAGATTAGCCCACACTATGATAGATGGCAAGCTTACAACCAACTGAGCACTCATCCAAACTCGGGCAGCGTTATTTTTAGTACAAAACTGAAAAACACACTTTTGAATTGCACTGTTGTGGCGATCTCATGTGGTCAGCACCAACGCCGGACCACAGAGACGAATCGTTTATGGAAATCGATTAAAAAAACAAATCACACAAATTGAATCCAAAGTAAGCAAATGTTTGGTTGCGACATAAAATACATATATAAATACTATAAAATACTGAATAATTTAATTTTATCCTTCATCAAGCAGAAAATCGTAGTATCGCTAATGAGACGATCACTAACAGTGATGACTATTTCAATTGCCAATCAAGTTTTATTATTTCCAATCTTTCGGGAATTCTGTTAAGAATAATCAAAATTATTAAATTGCTTTGTCTGTAGTGTTAATATTCTGTGAAGAAGGGTGAGTTAAGGTCATGTGATTAATGTGTTGGGGAGATCCGTGACGCGCACGATAAACACAGCACCTATGATCATCAACAAGTTGCAAATTAATATTGCCCACGTCTACCCTCTGTTTACGTAATCTAAGTGAAAAGAAAGTTACAACACAATATAATATTATAGAAAATAATTGTCACTCACTAGCATGAACTTTATTTTATGTAATATGCATGCTGATGTCATGGTTAATAAACGAGTACAATGTATATTTATAATCTTCCATTTTGTAAACCATATTTTACAAGGAAATAAATGATAAATGAGTTCCTCTTGTGTTAATTCGGACTCCCTTTAAAGAATAAATCATCTAAGGTTCTGCCAAACAGTTCGTAAATGTGCGCTATGCGATATACATATATAATACACATACATACATACAAACATGTTGACATCATCGTGAAAATGATCAGAACAGATTCCTAGGATCTTAAAACGTAGATATCTGGTGAAAATTCGATTTTCGAAAACCGTGGCAAAGTCAGTAACTTTCTTATCTACATACGTAGCGAGAGGTTAAAAAAACAGTGGAACAATGGGGAATATGCATAAAAAATTAAATGGGCTAATTTTTTTCCTGAGTTTTTAAGGTCCTAGTATTACACTCAATTCGTTATTTTCTAATTTAATACGTATTTGATTATTTAAAACATAAATCAAAAAGTGAAAAATTTACGAGGGAAATTCAAATTTGTAAAATGTCCCCCCATTGTTCGAAATGAAACGTGACGTCATAGGGCATGTCCTGTCAGTAACCTGTGATTCCACTGCCACTTGTTAACAATCAAACTAATTCTCAATGCAAACAATAAACTGACAGGACGTGCCCTATGACGTCGCGCCTCAAGCGCGCGAGAAATAGGAGCGTTTGAACTTGTCAAATTAAACCAATATTTTTAAGATTTTATGAAAAATTAATTACTACTCTTACAGCTATGTTTATTTTTTTTTCATATCAAAATGAAGTGCATATTGAATAAAAAAAAATTACCTGCATATTCCCTATTACGCCGTATTGATATATGATCTAGCCCTAAAGTAACAAATAATTTGCTTATGATATGGGTGTTAGAAAACGATACTAATACATAAAAAGTATACTACCTGTGTTTCGGATTAGAAACAGGCGATAATCTTTTATTGATTCAGGCATTACTTTGAAAAAATCCATATTATAAATGGAGAAATTAATTAAATTTCTCATTACTCGCGAAGAGTTCTATGTGATTGCCGCAATGGCACCGAAAATAAAGGCAAAAATAAGTTTTTACAAGATTTATATAGAAGGATTATATAGAAGAATTATCGCCTCTGTGGTCTAGTGGTCCAGCGTTGGCGTCGGCCACGTGAGGTCCCGGGTTCGATTCCCGGGTCGGACACATAAAAAAAGTGTTTTTTCAGTTTTCAGTTTTCTGAGAAACACAAAGTTGCCCGGGATTAGAAAGTGCCCAGTTGGCGGTAGGCTTGCCACCCATCACATCTGTGGGACCAAGTATCTTCGGCTAATCGTGGGTGCACTTGTTGTACCTCTGCCTACCTCTTCGGGGATATGGGCGTGAAGATACTTTTATATAGAAGGTTATTATATTATTACATTATTACTTACACAATACATTATTTTTTACACAGTATTACTTAGGCTCGAGTTGACTAAAGTGGTGATCATTTCTCTTGAAGATGCTTTGGTTTCGAAGGAAAACGTGAGTTGAGTGCGTAAATTGTGTGCTTTTGTGCTTGGTGCTGACATGGGCGAAAGAGTAATTGGATGTGGGTGAACAATTGTGCCGCTGGAGGCTTCTTTTTGTCCAGACTATTTGTGAGTTTTATCCGTTTATTAATCTGGCGTCTTTCATTTCGGTGTCATCGCGGAAGTCACAAAACACCGCTCGCGGATAATAGCATAAATTAATTTTACCTTTTTAGGCGATATTCGTCATTAAGTATCTAAACGCGATGATGGGGATCACCACTCATCTCGCGAACCAATCAACCACTATTAGGTGCTGCGTTAGAAAATCTATAGACGTTTAGTACACTTTGTTTACATTGCGAAGGAACCGGAGTGGTGATACTTATAGAAACAAATATATAGATACTGAAATATATTCATTATACACCCAAGCACATAAATACAAACATTTATGCTCATCACATATCACATCACAGATCAGGGTCGTTAAATACCCGACCAATCTGACAGTCAATTTGATACCAGGTACTAGAATAAATAACAAGAATTGTTTACCTCCGTATTAGTCTGGGCTCTTTTGAAAAGCAGACCAACAGCCATTCTGCCAGGCAGGTCGTAAAAGTCGACCGATTGGCTATACGTGCCACTACCATCGTGACTACTTGATCGTAGAGTTTCACTACGTCTCGCCCGGGAATTTATACCTCCGCCTTACCTAATCCTGCTACAATAGCGTCAATGCTTGACATTGCAGTGCTCCGGTTTGGAGGGTAAGGTAGCTGGTAAACTTATCCATGTGGCATTTCCATCCCGCCAGATGGGTATCCTGATGGAAAGAGTCAACCATCGCCTATAGACACCAAAGGTGTTAATGGTGCGTTGCTATCTTGTGGTAGGTCTAATGCCACATGCATAAGTTTAACGGCTACCTTACCCTCCAAACCAGAACACGACAGCGGCAAGCACTGACGTTATTGCGGCAGGAATAGGTAAGGCGGTGATACCAGACCCGGGCGAGATAATGCAGAACTCTACCACCTAGTAGCCACGATGGTAGTGACTCACATAGCCAATCGGTCGCCTTTTACGACCTGCCTAGCAGAACGGCAGTTGGCCTGTTCTACAAAGGAGTCCGGCACCAACACGGTCGTAGAGTTTCACAACGTCTCGCCCGAGAATTTATACATCCGCCTTACCTAATCCTGCTGGCTGCTACAATAGCGTCATTGCTTGTCATTGTAGTGTACTAGTTTGTAGAGTAGGGTAGACAGTAGACTTATGCATGTGACACAGCTACCATCCCGCTATATGGTTAACAATGCGCCATTAAAATATTTGGTATCTATAAGCAACAGTTTCTCTTTCCATCAGGAGAGCCAACTGCTTAAACCCCAGGTAAACTTATGCATGTGGCATTGCCATCCCGCTACACTTATACAAAGCACCATTAACGTGTTTGGAGTTTATAGGCGATGGTTTATCTTTTTTTTTATATCATAAGATAGCAAACAAGCAGATGGGTCTCCTGATGGAAAGAGTCAACCATCGCCTATAGACACCAAAGATGTTAATGGTGCGTTGCTATCTTGTGGCGAGGTCTAATGCCACATGCATAAGTTTACCGGCTACCTTACCCTCCAAACCGGAACACGACAGCGACAAGCACTGACGCTATTGCGACAGGAATAAGTAAGGCGGTGGTACCAGACCCGGGCGAGACAATGCAGAACTCTACCATCTTTCCATCAGGAAAGATATCTGCTTGTTTGCTAACTTAATATATAAAAAAGAATGCAGTTTTCTGCAGAAACCGACTTTTAACCTTCTATATCTGCTGGACCTGTAGGGCTACTCTTAAAAACCGATTTCAATTTCAAATGAATATTTATTGAATTTCCAAGTATTTCGTACTCTAGACAACTATATTCAATTGTTGGATTCGGCGACAGCGCCACACAGATTTCGATTTTTTTTTGGAACTGCTCATTATTGCTTTTATTCGTTATTTTGTTTAAAACGGTACTTAAAATTTCCACTTGTAACACTAGCTTGATGTGTAACGATGACATTTATTTCCAATAATTAGGTCGCTACTATACTGAATCAATGTGGGCAATACTGGTTTCAAGAGTACCGTTTTTTGACGATTTTCGAAACTTACTATTTTTATCAATATTGGTTTAAGATTTATATTGTTTTCAAGAGTAGGCCTACTGATCCGCCCTTTACCAAATTTATATGAGACCAAATCGAAATACTTTCTGAAACAAAGAAATAATTTTGCAAATCCGTCTATATTTTATGTACTCGAACTTACGTAAAATAAAACCGGCCAAGTGCGAGTCGGTCTCAAGCACGAAGGGTTCCGTACCATCCCTATTCAAGTTTCTACCTGTTTATTAAGATCGAGTAAGAACATTCCTTAAAAATTACGTTTGTTTTATGGGAGGATCTTTAATATTTACTTTTTTTTTTAATTATTTATTTTATAAAGTAATATAGACGTAACTAAATATTCTGTAAATTTTAAGCGTCTACCTGTTACCGTTATTAATATTGAGCAAAAAAATACGAAAACAAAACACGTTTATTGTATGGGGACTTATTTTTTATTTTAAGTATTTGTTGTTATAGCGGCAACCGAAATACATAATTTGTGATGATTTTAGCTTTCTAGCTATTACACCTTATAAGATACAGCCTGGTGACAGACAGACGGACAGATAGACAGTAGAGGCTTAGTAATAGGGTTCCGTTTTACCTTGTAGGTACGGAACCCTAAAAACGGTCAAGTGCGATTTGGACTCGCATACCGTGGGTTCTGTACAAACTTGTAGGTAACCTCAGATACATATTTTCATGATTCTAGCTCAATCACAAAACATACCTACGACATAAACGGTCATATCAATTAATCGCATTTCTTTGTGATGTAAATAAAAATTTACAACTTTCGGAGTTTTTCTATTACCGTAAGACATTGCTGCTTACCAAATTTCATAATTCTAAGTCTACGGGAGGTACCCTATAGGTTACCCTATAGTTTACCCTATAGGTCACTCTTTAGATCACCCTATTGGTCACCCTATAGGTCACCCTATAGGTCACCCTATAGGTCACCCTATAGGTCAGCCTATAGGTAACCCTATAGGTCACCCTTTAAGCCATCCTATAGGTCACCCTATAAGTCACCCTATAAGTTACCCTATAGGTAATAAATCGGAACAAAATCGCAAAATATGCGACACACATCTTTTGATCACGTTGACTTACAAATTTGACTTTTTTAGATCTGAGACCTGACCAATATTTGATAGTAGACCTGACCAATATTTGATATAAATTTCAACTTGTTACCTTTACTCTTTTCCTAAGGAAAAGGGTCTTGCTAGATGGACAGACGGACAACGAAGTGATTATATATATATCAGGGTTCCGTTTTTCCTAATGAGGTACGGAACCCTGCGAAACATATAAACATCTATACTGAGAACCTCCTCCTTTTCGTAAGGCAGTTGAAAATACAATGAAGACTCAAACAACTAAATCTAAAAATATATTTACCGCTAACACATATCAAACGTGTTATTTTATCTTAACATCTGAACGCTTCAGTACCAACACATAATACAATGTTCTTGAACAAAGTGTTTAGTCGAAACATAGATAAGATCGTTCTAAGAACAAGAACACATTTTCGCTACCGGAATTTATGTATTCACTTACCATGTTGAAGAAATATTATACCGGAATTTTCCTAGAACAATTCTAATACTAACATTACATTTTCAGTAGGCATACAATGCCAGTAGGCAAAACATTCCTTTTATATTTTGTAGGATAACGAACAAGTAAATGAAATAAGAACTTGATAGAAACAAATAACCATTGCCCACAGACACCAAAGATGTTAAAAGTGGATTGTTATTCGTGTGGCAGATTGGAAGCAGTTGGTTCTCTTGATGGAATGCGAAACTGTTGCTTATAGATATCAAATATTTTAATGGCGCGTTGCTAACCATGTAGCAGGATAGTAGCTGTATCACATGCATAAGTCTACTGGCTACCTTACACTCCAAACCAGAACACTACAATGACAAGCATTAACGCTATTGTGGCAAGAATAGGTGAAGCGGTGGTACAAAATACCTAGGTAAGACGTTATGGAACTCTACTGTCAGTAGTCATAATTGAAGTAATACGTATAGCCAATAATCGCCTCTGTGGTCTAGCGGTCCAGCGTTGGCGTTGACTACATGAGGTCCCGGGTTCGATTTCCGGTTCGGGCACAAAAAAAAGTGTTTTGTCAATTTCCTGAGAAACACAAAGTTGCCCGGGATTGGAAAATGCCCGGTTGGCGATAGGCTTGCCACCTATCACATATGTGGGACCAAGTATCTACGGCTAATCGTGGGTGCACTTGTTGTACCTCTGCCTACCCCTTCGGGGATATGGGCGTGAAGATACTAATACGTATAGCCAATCGAACCTACCTAGCAGAACGACAGTTGGTCTACAAATTATTAAAAGGAGCCCGGACGAATACCGGTTGGGTATTAGTTACAATATAAGTGACAATTATTAGCTTTCTCTCGCCTTTTCCTTGAGACGTGTTCCTTCTTTGACAAGGAATCCGGATCAACACGGTAAGATCTTTCGTATTAGTTTCGGCCCATGTTTTTTCGAAATAAACTTAAGTTGGTCCGAATACGAATATTATTTATCTATTTTTTTGTTTATTTGCCTTAACTACTTAGCTTAATTTTTGTCTGTAGATTTTTCACTGTGATATGCTTATGGATGTTAAAATTAATTAATCAGTTTAGTCCTTTTTTATATTTATACGTATATATTATCTGCATGAACTTGTGCTTGTATGTGATAAACTCTAATGTACACTTACCTGCTTTGTAATAATCTTTCTACAACACCTGTCCTTGTACAGGTTTTGCTAAAAGAGATCTCTTAAAGAGATCACAATGCACAAGCACCTATGTATAATATTTTATCCATTTATTGTTAGACGATATTTTGTTTTTGTACATAAAGAGTTAAATAAATAAATAAATACGCACGTACATACTTTACTGAGAAACTGGGTCTTTCGGGCGAGCAGAGTACTCAGCCAGAGTAATTCAGCCCATTTTGACGAATAGAATATATCTTTTTGCCGACCAGTTCGTAAAAATAAAGGATCTGGTAAACCTGTCACCACCATCGTGACTACTGGATTCCGTAATGTCTCGCCCAGTTAGGTATTCTCGCATTTGCTTTTTTTGCCTCGACAGCGTCATTGTTTTGCCATTGGCTTGTTCCGCCTTAGAGGATAAGGGAGCCGATAAACTAATGCATATGATATTACAATTCGCAATACCGATGACAAAGCAACATTAATATATTTGATATGTATAGGCAATAGTTGTTTCTGTCCATAAGGAAAGTCATATTTTTCTTAGCTTTCTTGATAAAATAAAATCTTACGAACAAAGATTTAATCTCTAAGAAATATTGTTTAACGCAGTAAAACTACAGCAACTAACTTCTCATTTCCTCTACATCATTTTCACTAAATTAAAATTTGACCACACGAGAAGTAGACCTTCTCAAACAAAAATCAAATTCAAAATCGGTTCATAAATGATGAATTCTGAGTTAGCAAATATAAAAAAAACAACAGCTGAATTGATAAACCTCCTTTTGGGAAGTTGGATCAAAGATCAAATTATTTCAACGATATTTTTTAATTATAAAGCCACGATTATATATATAGTAACAGAACACTGATTGTCAGATCGTAATCAGATGGTTAGATATTCAGATCTTTATTACAGTTCAAATTTGCACTGATTCTAAACATATTGATTTTAAACTAACCTATATATTTGCATATTAAAGAGCTTTACTATTTGGAATACATTTAGTTACCCGGCACTTTGGTGCAAGTACACGGACATTCTGAATCCAAGCTTTGAGCTCATAAGACTGCCAAGTTTACGGGCGCATTAGATTATACTACCAGCCAATAGGACTTTCTCTTCCACTTTATATTGTGTTTGTATTGTCTTTGCAATTCCTTTTCGACAGCTTTCTTAAATTTGCCAAGTTAATATGTGTCTATATAACATTGATATTTATTTATAAAGTATAGAAATTTATTGTAATAATGTTAAAATATAAGAGCTTTTGCTAGTTATTGTGCACTTAGTGTCTAGGTATGTAGGTAGGAAGATACACGCGCAATGTAGGGTTCCATAGATTACTATTACTAATGCGAACAAAGAAGAGGATTTTTAAATGCTATGTACTATGAATACTTAACCTTTTCAATGATAGATATATCCGGTTTTACTTCTTCAAATACATTTTATAAAGTTTGTCAATTATTACTTGTAAATAAAGAAAAGGCTGGTTAGCTGTGATAGTTTTCTTTAAAAAAGTATAATCTCGCCTGGTTCCCTTGCGGGGTAGGCAAAGTAAACCGAATGTTTGTAGTTCACCTCCATTCAGCGGATTGTCAGTTGGTGAGATAAGTACCAACTGACAATTCTTTATCGAAAAGGTAGCGATTATCGACTATTTCTAGCGACAACCAGGTCCTATAGCTTTACGTACTCATCCGAGGTACGGGAGCACTAATACACAATCCGCTAGACTCTGAGCTGCTACTGAGATTTTAAATTTTAGAGAAAACGTCGAAAAACCCTCAATAACAACTTGGCCGACCTGGAGATCGAACCAGTGACCTCATGATCTGAGCCGAATAAGCTACCCCTAGACCCCGAGGCAGTTATATTAAGTATGATTCGTCATATGTAAAACTTGGACTAATCCTTCATTTTTTACGAACTAGTCGGCGAAAAGATATATTATTTCGATGGGCCGAATTAATCTGGCTGAGTACTCTGCTCGCCAAAAGGCCCGTTTTCGCAGTAACGGTCATTTAGATCAGCTTAAATTCATAAAGTTAAAATAAACTTTGACTACGTTGTACGCATTTGTGGAAATTTTCCACGAATCCAAAAGCAACCATTTAATTAGCAGGCGCTCTTGACTTTACCAAAAATAAGCAATTTAAAGCTTAATTTTCACAAATGGATTCTTTCATCGAAAAAAAGTATTTACAAATCCGCATAATTTGATAGACCCATTCAACAATAAGTGAGAAAAAGAAAGGTCCTCACTTTAAGAAAAGTTTCATCCCACCAAAAATATTTTTATATAAAATGTTTTCGCGACGAGACCACATATTTTGTACTGTCAAAAAGTTATCAGATCTTATGTAGAAACAAACTTCTATATTTACACGTCCTCACTCTTCAAGCCCTTACTTCATAAACTCTATACCCACGGTTCATTTAATACTAATAGAGATGACAGAGTTTAGAAAACACCCCTGAAGTGATTTCACTTTACTGGTAAGTAGTATAACTCTGTATTTCTTTGTGTAAATACAAGCTACATTGAGAAACTAAGAAAATTTCTTGAAAGGCGCTGTTAAGATTTAATCCGTTTCTTAGTCAGTCCAAATATGTAGCCATAGCCGTAGTTGGAAAAAAAATATTGTGTTTGGTTTATCATAAAATTAATAGAAAATGCATTTGTTCGAATTTAAATGTGATTTCTTTATTCAAGTATCTTCATGCCCGAATCTCTGAATGGAGAGATACAAGTTACACAACAAATACACCCAAGATTAGCCGGACCCGGACACACTTTTTTTATAACTAAACTTTGGTATTTTCCGAATTCTACAATTTTAATAAGTTTTGATTACAGTATTGAATGACTACAAAATTGAATTGTGAGACATTCTTTGCTTGATGGATTGAATGCAAAAAACTGCGGATATGTTGCAAGCGAGAAGAAGACCATTATGTATGTCACATGAATGTAGTGTGTGTTATATTTATTTTTATATGTATTTCTAATTCATATTATTTAAAAAGAAATCGCTTCTGTAGTCTAGTGGTCCTGTGTCGGAGTTGACCATATGAGGTCCGGGTCGATTCCAGGGTCGGGCATTTCAAACGTGTTTTTTTTTCAGTTTTCTGACAAAAAAGCAACGTTGCTCGAGATTGGAAAAAGTTCCCGGTTGGTGATGGTCTGGTCACCTATTTCATTGTGGGACTCATGGTCAATTGCACTAACATTGCCTTAGCTTAGGAAAATCCTAAGTATGCTGTCACTTTTTGTCTCAAATGAAAAGAATGTGACAGCATGTCACTAAAGATTGTCCTAAGCTATGACAAGGTTAGTGCAATTAGCCATAAGTATCTTCGGATAATCGTGGGGGCACTTGAAATCAGAAATCAGAAGTACTTTATTAAAAAAACTTTACAAGTTATTTTGACACGTCAACATATTTTTTTAAAAACTACTACCGGATCGGAAACGCGGCCACGCACTGAGAAGATCTGGCGGAAGAAACCTTTGCGTACGTTTTTGGGGATACGGGCGTGAAGATACTTTTTACTATTTAAAAACATTAGGTTTCTACTCTCCTCCGCAATGAAAATTTTAACTATGGTAAATTCTACACCGTTTGCGTAATTGTTGTAAAAAAGGGGGAAAAGTTTTTACTTTGAGGGCTAGTATATAGAATCTATATATAGATGACAAATTGAGCACTGCTTTAAACACAAAATCAATCAAAATCCATATGTGAAATGTGAAAGTAACTCTGTCCGTCTGTCTGTCTGTCTGTATGTATGCCTGTCTCTTCTTCACGCCTTAACCACCGAACCGATTTGAATGAAATTTGGTACATAAGTATATAATTTGAGACCCGAGAAAGGACATAGGATAGTTTTTATCCCAAAAGTTCCACGGGAACGGGAACTATTTGGGTTTTACTATAGAAAATTTTCCACACGAACAAAGTCGCGGGTACAGCTAGTTTTTAATAAAACTATTATTTAAAAAAAACGGCTAAGTGCGAGTGGGACTTGCGTACGTAGGATTCGATGCACCGAAAAACAGCAAAAAAAAAACAGTTGTATGTAAGCCCCTCCTTAAAGGTTTATTTTATAATTTATTTTTAAAGTGCATATGTAACAAAATATTTTGTGAAATTTTCAAGCGTCTACAAGTTGTCATTATTAAGATCGAGAAAAAATTGCTAAAATTACGTTTGTTGTATTTGAGCTCTCCTTAAACATTTATTTTATCTGCTGTAAATAAAAACTTCTAGGTACTAACGTACTTTGTTGGTATATCGACAACAAAAATACATCAATGCAGCTGTCTAACTATTATATATTATTATATATATGGTTCATGAGACGACCTGATAACAGACGAACATACAGATAGAAAGACAGACGGGCGGCCAGCTGAGTCTTACTCACAGAGTCCCGTTTACCCTTTGTGTACGGAACCCTAAAAACTAGCTTAACCGCGCAACTTCATCCGCGAGTACATATTTACGATATAGTTTTTCATAGATATAGTTTTTCCATCCCCTAAACCTTTTAACGGGTTGTTGTACTCGTCATTCTTTTAAATATCCCATACAAACAAAGTAAACTCGCCACAGGTATTAATAAATTAAAAAAAACCGGCCAAGTGCTAGCCAGACTCTCGTACAAAGGGTTCCGTACCATTATAGCAAAAAAAAAAAACGAAAATACACGTTGATTTTATGGCTTTATATTTTCATTTTTTATTTTTAGTATTGGTTTTTATAGCGGCAACAGAAACACATAATTTGTAAAAATTTCAGCTTTCTATCACGGTTTCTGAGATACAGCTTGGTGACAGACAGACAGACAGCGGAGGCTTAGTAACTGAGTCCCATTTTACTTTTTTAGTTACGGAACCCTAAAAAGTATGTGTAAATTCGCTACAGGCTCATACTATCTATTGTAAATTCGCAATATGTCTTAATCTATACTATTCCTATACCTATATTAATATTATATATATAAATTAATTTATATTTATATAATACTAGCGGCCCGCCCCGGCTTCGCACAGGTAAAAAAATATAAATACACAGTAAAAAAAATGATTAAAATCGATGCAGTAGTTTTGATTTATTCATTACTGCCCGTGGCCCGCAAACAATTCCCCTTTCCCTATACCATGAAGATTTCCTGCTATCTTTGGAACATCTAAATTTCCTGCTATTTTTAGAACATCTAAATTCATATAGGTAGGTACTACATTTTTAGTTTTTACATTCTTACCTATTTCTTTTACTTTTTCCATTAATATATTACAAAATGTCTTTATATACAACGTTCACAGCTTTCTTGTCATTAGACAATATAAACATATTTCCTTTAGAGGTTACTCTTGAAAGAGCGACATATAAGTTGACCATGTGAAAAACAGTCAACGCTCAAATCTAAGCCTGCAACGTCGAATGTTTGACCCTGCGATTTATTAAGGCGAAAAAATGTGTAAGTGGTTGACCCTGCGGGTCATTCCTAAAACTTCTCACTAAATAAAGGTATTTTAAGCTCAAAAGAGTAAAAACTATAAACATAGATTTTTCAGTTCAATTTTGTTAAAAATGGCAGAATTATTAATTTTTGAAAAGCTGTATACTTGAAAACGACGATGGCATTCAACTCAATTTTTGAGATCTAAAATATTGTTTTATTTATTTATTTATTTATTTATTTATTTATTTATTTATTTAATATGATGCACAAACAGTTAGTGACAAAACATTACAAAATATTATAATTACATCAGTGTATATAAACCAATCACTTAACCAAAGTATGGCATACAATTTAGGATAGTAGTGCTCCTCTTTAATTATACTAATTTTTATACTATGAAATTAAAGAGATAAGATAAAATAAAAAAGTAGATGAAGTAATAAAAAAAAAATGTAAGCAAAAACAAAACTTGGTTAATTATTATATATATATTAAGACAATGACAAAAATATTATTATAATACGAATTGATAGAACATAAATTTTATTTCATTTTGACATTTTTTTTAAATAAACATTTCTGTACTCTCTTGACATTAAATACAATTATATATTTTTTTTTCAATACAATTTATATTGAAATTTGTTACTGTCTGCTGTTTAATAATTTGTTTAGGTATAAATGTAAAAAATATGAGTTTCTCTTAAATAGTACATAACAATAATCTGAACTCATAAATTTGCATGCCATTTATCTGGCAAAATAGGTTTAAGCACATCGATTTATGTATAAAATCTTTTCCAACCCTATTTTGTGCAAATAAAGAATTTGAATTTGAATTTGAATATTCTATGCCATTAGAAACAAAACATTTCTTCACTTGCCTCAAAAAAGTACTTTTATTAGCATTGAAAATGTCTAGAGGTTTAAAAAGTGCGCTTTTATCGTTATATAATCTACACATCCTGATAAGAGGATTGTAGAATGATGTGTTGTTTTTATACACTCCAAGAACAAATGTTTTGGGAAACCGAGTTCCATGCCTGGTGTTGAAGTCTATTGACGCTAATAATGATGGCGAGTCAATATAAGAGTGAATAATTTTATGAAGACACATTAAAAGAGATTTGTCACGTCTGGTATGCAGAGAATCAACGCCAAAGTACTGTAAGCGATTGAAGTAATCTCTGAGCATACGAGAGCGACCAGCGCGCCAACTGATCACCTTTAGACAGCGTCGCTGTATACCCTCGATTCGATCAGAGTGGACCTTGTAATGAGGCGACCAAACGACAGCAGCGTATTCAAGAACACTTCTGACGAGACTGAAGAATAAGTGCAGAGTAGTTTGGGGTCTTTGAAACTCTTTGGAGTTGCGCAATACGAAACCTAATATCTGATTGCCTTTATATATAATGCGATCGTAATGCTCTCTAAATGACAACTGGCTATCAATTTAGCTAAATAACCGATAGGTTGAAACATTGCAGTGTTATGTCTAAAAACATTTTATTTTTAATTTTCTTCATTGACAAATCCCAAACAAATTAACCGATTTTGATTAAATTAACGGTATTTGACGCAGTTTTTAAAGAACAAAATAATAATATTTTTAAGTCAATCGGTAAATTAACTTGAAAGTTGAAAGTTATTTAAAAAAAATTAAGTAAGTTTGCTAAGAACAACGTAATTTTAAATTTGAAAAGCTATAAGTTTTGGGAATTAGATTCGATTTTGATTTTTGAAACGGCATTTGACGTAGTTTTTTTAGTAGGTACTAAAATGTCGTAGAACATCAAAAAATTATTGGTTGAAAAATTTTGAAGCTATGTCGAAAAAACACTTTTTACAATTTTTTTCGTAAACGATTACTCCTAAACGGATAAACCGATTTTGATGCAATTTATGTATTAGACGTAGTTTATGAGGAATAGAGCTGATTGTTTTTTTTACTCGTTACATAAATCTGGAAGTTATATTAAAAAATACTGTTTCTTTTGGTGTTTTTCAAATTTTTTTGGTGTTTCAAAATTTCTCAAAATCTAGACCGAATCGGTTCAAATTTTCAGGAAATCTAAGTTAAGCGGAATCCAATTGAATGCCATCAACCGCGTTAGATCGGTCTAGCCGTTCAAAAGTTATGACATGTTTACACACACACACATATACACATACACACACACACACACACATACGTACATATAGACATACTGACGTCATGGTGAAAATAGTCGGAAAAGATTCCTAGGACCTCAAAACGTGGACATCTGGTGAAAACTCGATTTTCGAAAACCGAGGTAAAATCAGTATCTTCCTTATCTACATACATAGTGGGAAATTAAAAACTGGTTTGCTTAATCACGTTTTTTTACATTGGTAACATATACCTGAAGATATTATCTAAGGAATGCGCTAACTTATTACATGATAGAATGTATTTTAAATAATTTGTTAATACTGTTTCTAATCATCCACACGATTTTTATATGGTGATATTTAGTTAAAAAAAAGAATGTACTAAATTTTGATTTTCAGCTGAAGTCCTATATTAGCGCAGGTCCCAAGAACAAAATCTTATGGAGAGATCAGACTAAATTGGTTTTATAATAAAATTCGCATTTAACACGCATAAAGCTACAATATACTTTTTATATTTATTGTTTTTTTTTTTTGTGGAAATACTCAAATGAACTTCATCTTATCTACAATGTACTCCCACAAACAAACATATTGTAATTTGGTAAATTTGTAGATACGATTTTGTTCTTGGGACCCGTCGATTAATTTATCCGAAAATTAACACGTTTCCCAGGGGTTTCAGAACATGCCGCGCGCGCGTCGCCGACCGGCCGGTAACCCCGCAACCGCTATGCCCCTGCATTTTAAATTAAATCTGTAATATCTTCGAAAATATTCATTTAAATTACATGGTATAAACGGCAATATTGCTCTATATTAAATCAGCAATATATTTAAGGTATTTAATTGGATAATGATTACTGCTGTATTGCTTAAAATTGCTTCGAAAAAAAACCATTATATCTCATAAAAAGTAAATGACAAAAAAATGCTATTGTGGGTTATCCATAAAGACATATACCATCGCGGAGTTTTCTGTAGACATTTTCAAGGTGTGCAAATACTTAATACATTATTTTAATAAATCTCGTAGGGTTTAGCCAGCGTTTGCAATGTAAGCGAAAAAAAATATAATTATTTACGACATGACATCAGAAAACTCACAAATTGCAGTATTTCTCGACTCTATATTAAATGTTATTATACATATAAACCTTCCTCTTTAACCACTCTATCTATCAAAAAAAACCGCATCATAATCCGTTGCGTGGTTTTAAAGATTTAAGCATACATAGGGACATAGGGACATAGGGACAGACAAAGAATGCGACTTTGTTTTATACTATGTAGTGATTATAGTTTGGGTGGATATTTGTATGGATGTTTGTTACTCAATTACGCAAAAATTACAAAACGGATTTGAATGAAATTTGGCACACAGGTAGACAATGACCTGGAATAGCACATAGGCTACTTTTTATTCCGGAAAAATCAAGTGATCCCGAGGGATTTGCCAAAAAGCTTTGTAATACAGCGGGCTGCATGCTGCAGCTAGTTTTGTATAAATAATGTAGAAAGCAGTGTTAGAAAGAAAAATTCTACGTTATAGTACCTCACTTTTCTTTCATATTACACAAATATATGCTCCTGCACACGTGTGCCCGCTTTCATATATATCTCTTTCAGTCGCTTGTTCAGTGAATAAGTTTACCGACTACCTTACCTTTCAAACCGGACAAATACGACAGTGACGAGCATTGGCGCTATTGCGGCAACAACACAGGAATAGGAGAAGCGGTGGCAAGAATATACTCAAATTATCATTTGTTTTTAAAGTTTTTTTTAATATGTTTAAATCTTAATCTGAATATTAGATAAATATTTGTAAGTATTTAAATTTTTACTACTAATCGTGTTTATTGCTGTGATTATTAGTTATAATTAGCGTTGGGCGTTTTTGTTATATTTCAACACCGATACACATCGTTGTTACCAAGGATTTAAAACGTTATGATTTCGATATATTTGCGTCGTTGTGACTGGTTATGGTATATGATATTATAACGTTGTCTTCTAGCGCTAGTTATCGAACCAATCACGAAACAGCATGAAACGCAAGGAAACAATCACGCAACAGCAAAAATATCGAAATGATAACGTTATAAATCCTTGGTTGTTACGCTAATGTCACCCGTTGGCAACACCGTTGTTTATGCCAACGGTGTTAGACATCCAACTTGTATTCTGGCCGGAGAACATGAAACATGTTTATAAACTACTCAAAACAAATAGATTTTATTGACGCCTTTAAAATGAAAATGCATATTTTTTGTAGTGTTAATGGATAGAGATAGTTAGATAGTAAAGTTTTATTAATTATTCAAAGTTTATGATTAAAAAAAAATTAACAAATAAAAATTAAAAAATGAAATTTGCCTTTAAAAATTGGAATTTTACACGTTTTGATTTTTAACAAAAATTAATATTGATGGTTAGGAACATAGGAATGTCTTTAATATCTGGTGGGTCCTCCTCGATTACGTACGCACTCTCTGAGCTTGTTTGGGACACTTTAAATCAGATGGGTGATGTCTTCTTGAGGTATAGGTACGCTGCCAACGGGTTTTTTATTTAGATAGAAACCAGAAAGCAAACAAGCAGATGGCTCTCCTGATAAAAAGAGAAACTATTGCTACTCTTTCGAACAGTGCGTTGCTATCCGTGGGACGGAATGACAATGCCACATGCAAAAGTTTACCGGCTACCTTATCTTCCAAAGCGGAATACCTACTACAGTGACTAAAATTGACGCTATTGTAGCAGGAATAGGAGAGGCGGTGGTACCATGTAACCAGTGAGAAATTGCGGATTTCTACTATCTAGTAGTCCTAGTTGTCACAATAGTAGTGACATAATACAAAATTAATCGCTCGCCTTTTACAAACTGCCTGGCAGATGTCAGATGGGCTTTTTTTCAAAGATTGCTCGGACCAACACAGAGAAAAAAGTAAAAATTCATAATTATAATGTTTATAAGCATATCATCTATCTATATATATATATATATATATATATATATATATATATATATATATATATATATATATATATATATATATATATATATATATATATATATATATATATATATATATATATATATATATATATATATATATATATATATATGAAATAATATTTTAATATTAAAAAATCCAATAAGGTAAAATTTTAGCATTTACAGCATTTAACTATCAAATAAAACGGCATAGCGTTATAATTTAGTAGTGAAACAAACCCTTGCTCTAGTGAATCGAAGATAGATACTTTCCGTCTGAATAAATTACTGTTCATTATGTCCGCGAATGTTTTATGAGACAGGATGTCGAGATGCAAACTAACCTTGGTCCAGCATATTTTTTACTATAGACGCGCACTTTATAAAGAACTACTACTTTATAAAGAATAAAGATTTTTCTACATTCAAATTATTATAGAGCGTGTAAGGAAAACCCTGTCAAAAAAAGCATATATATTAGGTTGGGTAAAGACATTACTGAAAAAATATTAAAATGAATTTATTTCTTAAAATAAAAAAGATATCGTTGTTTTAATATTCGTATTTTACTTACATCTCCCTAGAGTTAAGCAAATACGCGTTACAAGAAAAAATAATAAAAAATGGACAAAAATCAATAACAAATGGAAAAAATGAAATTCAAATTAAAATCCTGAATCGCGATATCACAATTATTTATCTTGTAACGCTATATACAAGTTTCAACGCTTCTCAAATGGACTTCGGTCCCCAGGCAGTACACCTCGCCTGGCTGGGAAGATTTTCCTTTTCCCCTTCCTTGTCTTTGTGTGACGTCATCTACCTCCACACATATGACGTCACCTGACAAGAAGCTGGCCCGCTGGATCCATCACTATGACCCTTCGGCGGTACGGACCAGCGGCGCCACACCATTGTTTGGCTTTGGCGGCTTTCGCACAAACACCGTGCGAAGGCGCAGTGTTCGTTTTTCGGCTTTTTACAAACGAACTTTAAACGCGCTGCACACGCGCCGCGTATCCTTTGTTGGTAGAATCCGACTTGCGCGGCATTCTTTGATAATAGAATTTATTTATTTGTAGGTGTTCTTAAACTTAATATATGAAAATACCATTTAAGATTACTTTTTTTATTGGGAAAACTAATTAATTAATATCCATAAAATAATAACCCATATGTAACCGTACTACCGTACTACGATACCAAATAACACTTTTAATTATCTGACAGAGTTTTCTTTACACACCCTATATGTCACCTCTATATATATATCTATATATATATATATATATATATATATATATATATATATATATATATATATATATATAGGTGACATATATAGTTATTCCATTGTGACTGACTCGTGGTGTAGTGGTTAGATTATACGGCTCTGATCATTAGTCAGTCCCGGGTCCGGGTAGAGTTTAGACGGATCGGAATATAAGATCAATGCTGGTGTTCCTTAAGGCTGTGTCCTAGCGGCTACCCTGTTTCTTCTGCTTGTTGTAATCAAGCAACATTCATTGCTATGTATATGACAGTACAGGCGATGCTTTATATTCTGGCCGCAACGGAATTGGTCGGGTATACGTCAAAGACTTACCATAGCTTCGGAGTGGGGTCGATTAAATTTGGTTCAGTTTAACCCTAATAAGACACAAGTCTGCGTGTAAAAATCACCATTCATCGTATCTCCTCGTTTTAAAAATACTTCCCTAAAAGCCTCAGCCAGTATTGGACTATTTGGAGTTGACATATCGGGCGATGTTCAGTTCTGCGGTCACTTGGAAGGCAAGGCTCTAAAAATCTGGGAGTTATTTGCAGTGCATTACTTTACACCGTCCCATCGTTTACTGCTTTATAAGGCGCAAATCCGGCCTCATATGGAGTACAAGTCTCATTAATGGGCGGGGGCTCCTCAGTACCAGCTCCTTCCTTTCGATCGCATTCAGCGTAGAGTGGCTCAAATCGTCGATGAGGAAACTATTTCAAATTGGCTTGATTCTTTGGCATTATATAGAGATAGGGCATCATTTTGCATCTTTTATCGGCTCTATAATGGGGAGTGTCCCGAGGAATTGTTTGGAATTCACCATCGCCGAATTTCACCATCGGTCATCGTGACAAAATTCAAAGTTTCATCTTCACTATTTCAATGTCTGCAAGTCCACAACCTTGCAATTCTCAAGGCACTTTTTGCCCCGCACTACTCCTAACTGAAACCACCTATCGGCAGATTTTTACTGATACAATTTAGGGACCTTCAAGAAAAGAGCCTACTTATTTTTAAAAGGCCAGCAACGCAACTACAAGATCCCTGGTAGTGTAGTTTTCTAAGGGCGGCGGTGATCACTTACCATTAGGTGAGCCTCCTGTCCGTTTGCTCCTTTCTTCTATAAAAAAAGACAACGAAACTAATAATAGAAAAAAAAGTATTTAATACATTGAACATTTTACTATAACGCATTATCTAATTAAGCTAATTTTACTTAAATATCCATAAAATAATTATTTGTACATAATAAAAAATAGACAAACCTTTTTCTAAAAACTAAAATGCTAACTTTATTAGCTAATTTCATGGTGAAAATTACTGAAAACAATTGAAAATTGAAAAAAAAAACACTATCACATAAAATATGCAATTTCATTTGTTTAAACAATCAATGACCAGTAAAATTATTCGCACTGACCGTGATATAGGTATTCGATCAGCACCAATCGAAAGAAACAGGGTGATTGCTGACAAAACCGAGCAGAAACGCCAATTTCAGCTGTGAAGTGGGCGACCTTCAATCGCTGCAGCAACCACCTCATCCAGTGTTTCGAAAATACAGCAGTAGTTTTTTTTACACAGAAATTAACATCTTTTAGATCAACTTTGGTTCCTTCGATAGGCCGATTGTACTACATAAGTAGGTACGAGGCGTCTCTATAATGCTGCAGCCACTGATAAGGCCAGTAAGGGGGACATGCAGCACTGTATTATCGTATAGTCCTACCCCTCCCCTATATCGAGGAACAAACGAAATTCGGTAGTCTTATTGTGCTAGAAATCGATTTTTTAAAATAGCGCCATCAGGTTTATCGCATTATAGCATAGCCATTTCGTATTTTCCAATTAACGACGAATCTATGTATATACTACCAGTAGTCTTATGGGGCTAGATCTACAATGTCTATCATTGTCCGAAATATTGGCAAAAATTGCAAAATCCGTTTTTTATTTGTTATAAATAAAATGTTCCTGACCTCCATAAGGTCAAGAATATGGCTTAATAATAATAAATTTACTACAAATACTATTCCTCCTATTATTACTTAAAATATGTCTACCTCACCGGTATACAATTAGTCTTTCATATAACATTAATAGTAATTTAGTATAAACTTGAAACTTACTCTTTTTTTCGGTTACGTAAAATATTTTAAATGCCGAGAAATATTCTATTTGTTCTCAAGATAATATTTCAAAACTATTTAACCTTATAATTTTAGTTTTTGTGCTTTTATTTATAATTTAAAATATTTTTACCTCACTGAAATAAAGATAATCTTTGTTTCCAATAGTCATATTAGTCATATAGAAAACTTAAAAACTTACAATTTTTATCCCGGTGAGGTAAAATTACAAGAAATACAGGGAAATGTTTTAGAGGTTCTCAAGATATTTATTTTTTGTATATTTCAGTAATCAAACAGCGATAACCAACCAGCACCAAGTGTAATTAAAAATATGGCCAATACAAGTTTACATTACTGAAATTATAAAAACAATGATTGTAGTAATTCTTTAAAAAAAACCATTATTGAAATATATCTACTACAATATAATTGTACAATACATATGCTTTTACAAATTTGTGTATTGCTGGGCGAATGCTTGTGTGTTTGTATGTGTATGCCTGTGTGTGTAGGTATGTATGTATGTTTGTTAAACTAAAGCTAAACTAGCTTGAACGTTAGCAGATGGGCGGGCAAGCAGGTACAATACTTACGAACACTGAGGTAAAAAGTAATAGGATAGGTATGCTTATTAATCAAATTATTTATTTAAGTCAATTTAAAAAGTTAAAATGTTTTAAGCTAAAGATAATATTTCTGACTACTATATTGAGTATTACTAATTGAAGAGAAGTTACTATTGTCTCTGTGCGTGACTTGAGCACCACCTATCGTGCGCAACTGTTTTGGTTCAGATCTTAGAATATAGAAAAACGTAATCCCTATGCGTAACGTTTTTTAGCTGAATCGGAAACAACACAGCACTTTGTGGCGACTCTTTGGCTTCTACGTGCTATATATGCATTGTAGTATATGACATAAATTAATTAAGTCGTGTATTTATACTCAGTCATTTGAGCAAAGTCATTCGCAACACAAATTTCAAGCTATGTAGAATTGAATTTTAAATATCAGCATAAACATATTTGGAGGCCGACATTCAGCGCAGAACGACTTTAGAACACCTTGTTATCCTACATATTTTCGTCGATAAAACTCGAAAATATCGCCAATTAAACTACTTGACATTAAGCAAATCACGAAATAATGCCGTTTGATGGCATATTATTTCATAACAAAAATTAAAAAAAAATTCTTTTTGGCAGCAAAAGTATTTTCAGAGCGAGTGAAGCGAGCCAGACTAGGCAACTTTCTATGCACTTTTGTGGTACATTTACTGGAAACGTATAGCACTTTTAAGTTTGAGCTTTGACGTGGTGGTTTAAAATCATGTCGAGATATGTTCTACCATTAAAATACCATTTTATAAACATTAAAAAAATAGTACATACAACAGTATAATACAACATGTATCTTATGTTGTATTATAATTTTATTACTACTAACGCCATCTATTATAAAATTAACGAATTAAAATGCTACAAAGCTACATTAGGCGACGATCGCCCTTTTGTGGTACATTTACTGAAAAAATATCGCACTTTTAGATTTGAGCTTTGGCTTGGTAGTTTTAATTCATTTAATTCATTTTCATTCACTCCATTTTAATATAATATTAATCTATTAATACACTTATACTTTTCAACTTCCCGCTACGTATGTAGATAAGGAAGTTACTGATTTAGTAAGTAAGTAAAATAAGTGTTTTCTTGCTGTTTTTTGTGACTTAGCTCTTAAGACATTTCAATATTTCTTAGAACTGAAAAAACTATGCTTATAGTTTTTACTCTTTTGAGCTTAAAATACCTTAATTTAGTGGGAAGTTGCAGGAATGGCCCGCAAGGTCAACCGTTTACAGATTTTTCACAATATAATTACTGTGAAACAGTACAATTGTATTAATTGATTAATATTGTATTGAGATCAATTTTCAATCTTTGCCCGAAGGTAAAAAGCTAAAAAAATGTGTTTTTCTTTATAAGATTAACTTTCATTTTTAATACCCATTTTTCCTTAAAAACTCTTTTACAAGAAAGTTACCATAAATAAAAATTGATTTCTGTCAATATTAGACTTTAAAAGGGCGAAGTGGTAGCGCGAGTTGCTACATATTATAGGTAGACTATACTATATTATAGGTAGACCAGAAAATATGGTGTAAAATATGTAGATAACCTTTATATTTGTTCTGTGTAGATAACATTGATAATTATTATAGAAATCGTGTTTTTAATAAATTAAGAAAATTTTAAAGAATTTCTTAGAAAGTACTAAAAAAATTAGTCTTAGAAACATGTTTTTTCTTTATTGCACTTCTGAAAGTTATGACATTTAAGTCTTACAGATTCCCTACTAATCAATTATATTCTGAATTAGATGTACTGTCAATAAGAAAATTGTTTGTTCTTAATACTATAATGATTCAACATAAAAGACTTCATTATGACAAAAATAATCTCCAAATTCGTAGAAGGAATAAAATATGCAAAATAGTTTCTTGTAGATTATCACGATTGCAAAAATTTCAATATTTTTTATGTCCCTTTCTATATAACAGAGTAAATGAAAAACTCAACTTATATCCACTAAATGCATTTGATTGCAAAATTAAGCTTATAGTTTGGCTTAAGACATTATCTTACGAGGACACTGAAAATTTATTTAAAATACAAAAATAAGGCAGGTTTAGGTAAATTAAAGTAACACAAAATTAACTTTTTATATATTACAATGTTTTGTTTATACATTTATTAGTTTATTGTATAAGTAATTAGTAATTAATAGTAAGCTGGTTATATATTTTAGTGTATGTAATTATGTTGGTTATTTAACAGCATAACTCATTGGCCTACTAGAACTTGAATAGTGTGTACCACATCATAGACTTGCAATATAGGGAGAATATGGTGCCTAAAATACAGGCTAGGCCTAGTTTAGGTACCAAAACGCATAGTTTTTAATACGCACAAATAGTATACAATTAAGACCAATTGTAAACATTAAATTAAAATTTTAAATTATTATATGTTGTAAAAATTGTTCAAGAAATTTAGGTCATTAGACTTAGTGGTATAACTTTACAATATTCTAGTTACAGTGATCTTGTTTAAACGCTACCCGCAAAATTTTGTTTTTTATAAATGTTATTGTGTATCCGTGTTGTGTTATGAAAAAATAAAGTTATTATTATTATTATTATTATTATTATTATTATTTTGGTTTTATTTTGCCGCGCCCCCCTAGACCAAAGCCTGACGACGCCTTTGATGTTTGGGTGAAAATACGCTGGATTTTATTAGGTTAGAAAATTATAAAAAAGACGTAATTCTCATAAAAATACTTCCCTAACAATATTACTAAGTAGTGGCCACGTTTCCGTAGTAGATTTTGATAAAAATATATTGACGCGTCAAAATATCTTGTAAAAAGTTTTATTGAATAAAGTACTTCTGATTTCTGATTATAACTTTGCGAGCCCTTACAAAGCTCTGCTTTTTGCTAGTTTAAGATTAATGATCACTGCGGCATCTATAATGCTAGTTGGAACATTTTTTTAGTCTTCTAAATGTCCTCACTATACACGAATAAAGGCCTTGTAATATTGGTCTGTCAAACTGCTTTGTAATATTGCCAGTATAATAAGTCCCAACACTTAAAAATTATTGTAAATTAAATCAAAGTTCAGGCTATGTAATATCGCACATAAAGTAGGAATACACACGTTATTAATTACTAGCTGTTGCCAGCGACTTCGTCCGCGCGGAGTTCGTTTACTCCGCACTGCCCCCCTCCTTTAGGTTATAGCGTGATAATATGTAGCCTATATGTTGACCCGATCTATTAGTAATATTCATACAAAACTTGAAGTAAATCCATACTACTACATGGTACTTTTTGAGTTTACCCCGGTCATACAAACAGACAAACAGACAAAAATTCTAAAAACTATATTTTTGGCTTCGATATCGATTGTAGATCACGCCCCAAGTATTCTTTTAAAAAAATATTCAATATACAGTTTTGACTTTCCTACGATTTTATTATATGTATAGATAATGAAAATAGGCAAAAACAAATACACGGTAGAATATTTTCCTCTTTGGCTGGCAACATTTTGAATATCATTCTACGTAGATATTTATGATTTATTTGTTTGGATTTTATACAAAAATATCCGATACTAAGTATTTATCTGTGAAATGTGATCTTCAAGTCTTAAGTACGCTTTTGTGAAGCACGGTGACAGCATTTCACCACAAAGTAACTCGTATATTTTTATGTTTTATATGTTCGGCAGAGTGTCGGGTTTTCTTTGGATGATCGCCATAAATATGCACCCTGGTCGACCCGCCTTTGCCCTGATCGGGCGGACGTTTTCTGTTACGTGACCAAGTTCTGCCAATTCGTCCGTAATTTCTTGCGGGTTGGTATCTGTGGGGAGCCCACGAATGGCCACCTTCACGCTTCCCTCGGGGGGCAATGAGCAACAGAACCATGATATAGGTTATGTTTTCTCGAGTTCTAAAAGGTATCTCTCTACGATCCTATATTCGTCCTCTCCCTTAGGTATGAACCGTACTTCTTTTCAAAATGGGCGCGCATTCGGAGCGTGGCCCAGTTTGTTTTTAACTCTTTAAAATGGCGCGTCCAGTTGGGCAGGTTCTCTACGACTAGGGGGGGAAGCCATCCCTTGGTTGGTACTGGTGTTATACCATAATTGGTGTTAGTGGAAGCAGTAGGCTGTGACGGTGGCATTCTAGTATTCGACGGCGCCACCACCATGGATGCGATAGTGGGCGGCGGTGCAAATACCATTGAGGCTAAAGATGGTGGAGAGGGAGAGGGTTCCGCGGGCACGCACAGTCGCTTGGGTTCTTCCTCTCTCCCATTCCCTTCTTCTATTCCCTTCTTTCTTTGCGACGGTGTCGCGGGTGGAGGTAGGAAAATGGATTCCTTCTCTATGGTCTCTATTGCTGCTTCATCAGCCGAGGTGGTTGGTAAGAAGGTTGGTCTTTCTGACCTGTGGCTTCGAGTGCCGCGCTACGATCGTTTAGATACTGTTCCATGGCCTGCATTAAGCCATCATCCAGTAATTTGGTTTCAGCAAGTCTGGCCATGATGATGAAGTTTTGCTCCAATAAGCTCTTAGGAATTTTCTTTGAGGTATCGGCTTTGGTGGTGGGCGGTGTGTGTTGTGTTGTTTTCCCTGTTGCTGTTGTTGGTTCGCTCATTTCATTCCTGTTGGTAGCGGCCACGCGTTCACGTCGCAGCTCGGCCGCGTGTTCGCGTCGCGGCTCGGCCACGCGTACGCGTCGCGACTCAGCCACGCGTTCGAGTCCCGACTCGGTCACGCTATCGCGGTGCGGAACGGACTCGGTGTCGCGGCTCGGCTCGGCCGCGAATACGTGGCGCAGCTTAGGGCGCTGTCGTAGCGCGGCTCATTCGCGTCGTCGCGACGCGGGATGGGCGCGCTGTCGCGGCGCGGATCAGTCGCGCTAGTACGGCTCATGTCGGTTGTGCCATCGCGGTCACGGCGCGGGGTGGTTGCGCTGCCGAGGCGCGGGGCGGTCGCGCTATCGAGGCGCGGGGTGGTCGCGCGTTCGCGGCGCGTGGTACACTCGACGCGAGCAGAATTGTCACTCAGCGCGGAAGTATCGCGGCTGCTCGCGGAGGACTCGCGGTGCGACAACGATTCACGCGACGTGGATGGGCGGGGAGCATGCTCCCGCGCTCGGCGTTCAAAAGGCCTGCGTTACGTGTGCGGGTCTTTTGGGGGACTTGTTACTAGTGCCGCCGTTGGCGTTGCGGGCACTTCGGTTAGGGCCGCCTTTGATGTGGAAGGCCCCAATGGTATTGTTGTTTTAGGTTGTCCAGGTTGAACCGCCTCTCGGGGAGACGGTGCGTTTTGTGCCACCTTTGGTGGTGATTGGCGTCCAGTGTGTGCCGCCTTCGGCGAGTTTGGCGCGGCTTTCAGATAGTAGTCCCGTGGTACGTGGTACGTGGTTTACGCGGCGTGACCTTTTCCCAACCGGACATTTCATCAATGTCCGATTCGGAATCGTTATTGCCGCGAGCAGCAGGCGAGGCAGAGTGGCGAGGCGGGAGGCGGGCCCTGCCCTGGTGAGTTTCTTCCTGATATAATTCGGATGTACTGCGACCCAGCGGCGACTGTTCAGTGACCAAACAATCGCCGAGTACTCCTGTGTATTGGTGATCCCCTCTCGCGGTGATTTCGTGTTAACTTTACGAATAAAGAAAAATAAAATCTTATTTACAAGACTTGGGCCCGTACAGTAAAGTTGCCTGAACACAAAGTGGATTATGAGTAACCCATTCTCTTTTTGGTTCTTGCAACAAAAGCACAAAGCAGATTATGATAGACCCATTTTCCTTTTTCGTTCTGGCAACATTAACTATCTGAGACTATCCTGAGCGGCCGGCGAGCGTAAAAAGCCTTTTCAGGCTTCTTTGAAGTGGCTTAATATTGCGCGAGTCGACTTGGTTTCTATGCGTTATTATTCTACGCCTATTTTAATATTTAAAAGCTGTAACTTTTGAACGCGATTTTATGACTTTTATTGTTCATTATCATCATCAGCATTAATGGCAGATTTAGCACACTTTAAAAATATTGTCTTGGGATAAAATTAACTGATTGAAAAATCTCAAAGTTTTCTTGAAAAACATTTTTTTCAAAATTTTTCGAACACGTTAACTAATGAATGAATGATGCCAGGTCTACTACACTGAAATGTAATTTAATGATTCTGAATAATTAATCTGGGCAATTTTTTTTACGATAAGACCAAAATTCAGATTCTAGTTTCTTTAAGCAATAAAATCTAATAACATTCATAAATTGCAGTAGTATAGTGCCGGTAGCTTAAATTTTATAGTAGACTGATGAATTAACTAATCAGACTAATGATAATAGTAACAGCAGAACGATATTTTGCCGACATTTTAATTAGAAAAATACAAATTAATGAGAATCATATGAAAATTTTAATCATTTTAATTATGAGATCAGGTTATACAAATTATTACAAACGTAAACACACAGTTGTTAATTATCTATAAATTGTAAATATTCTCAATAACAGTTTTTTTGCTCGTATGTAAATAACAATAGTGTTAATTAGACCATAATGATCCATACACCTGGCTTGTAAGCGATTAATAATAAAAATAACATAAATTTAATTGAATTTGGCATTAACATAAATTTCTTTATAAATGAACATAATGTAATTTTTTATTCTTCTACTTTGCCTACTGCTATTTATTTTTAGTACGATCTTTAATAAACTCAAAAACAAAAGTATACTCATTATTTTTTGCTATAGGAATTTAATGAAATCACAGAAAAAATTTTAGAGTTCTTTTAAAAAATATTAAATTCATCATCATCTAAGTCGTCGGAATCCACTAAGTATTGATTTATATTCTTTAGATTGATATCAAATGTTTTGCTACCGTCTTTTGAAAAAGTGATGTCTGAGATATTATCATCATTGGTAAAGTCTTCTAATTTTTTATATTTTTCTGCTTTATCATTTCTTCTTCCAATAAGTTTCTTCATTTTTATTAATTCCGTTTCAGTACTATTTTTCAAACTTAATGATATATATTTTTTCAAACCTAATGATATATATCGATATTTATAACTAATACTTTTTTGGACGGTATATTGATAGTTCGATATTAAAATGTAGATATCTACACTAGATATTTTTTATATTTTTATTTTTTATTTTTTTCTCGGCAATTATTTACACTACATCATCGTAAACTTAACCTACTGTTATTTATTTACACTATGTTATGTTTTTCCTCTTTTAATTAATTTATTTGCAATTTATCCTAAAATGAATTGTAATTTTGTATAAAGAAAACCATAATAAGATTTGTGGCTAGCACAGACGATATAAGGTAGCTAGTATTTACTTTATTAGCTTACTAAATTTAGCCCAATTGTTCGCCGTGATTGTTCGAACATAAACATTGATTGTCCGTTTATTTATTTATAAATAATTAAACAAATTTTCATCCTCATGTTGGCACCCTTTTCAGGGATCTTACTTTTACCTTTTAAATTAATTCATTACTATTTATTATCGTTTGTTCCTTCATTATTTATGATTTTTCGATCATAAAACAGTCAAACAGTTAGTTATTCTATATTTTTAATTAAAATAATTTCATACCATTGTAACTCGATAAAAATATCGATATATCGTAATATTGACGTTTTTTCGATACATCAAACACCGATTTTTTTATATCATAAGATAGCAAACAAGCAGATGGGTCTTCTGAAGGAAAGATGCAACCATCGCCTATAGACACCGAAGGTGTTAACGGTGCGTTGCTATCTTTGGCGAGCTCTAATGCCACATGCATAAGTATACCGGCTACCTTACCCTCCAAACCGGAACACGACAGTGACTGCCACTGAAGCTATTCTGGCGGGAATAGGTAAGGCGGTGGTACCAGTTCTGGGCGAGACAATGCAGAACTCTACCACCTGGCACCTAGTAGTCACCATGGTAGTGACTCGCATAACCAATCCGTCGCCTTTTACGACCGGCCCGGTGGAACAGTAGTTGGTCTATTCTTCAAAAGAGCCCGAAACCAATACGAGGAAATTGGTATATTTAAATATAAATATTTAAAAAATATAAACAGTTTACGGTCTTCTCGATTATCGATTATATCAATTTTTAATGGGCACAGTGCAATGTCGAATCCCCACTCCCCACATTACCCACACAAAATAAAAGTGCTAGAACAAGCACTTAACAAAAATTTTCACTTTAGAATAGTGCTCGAAGGAGCAAGTCGTACATCATCGGAATATAGTTAAATTAGTATGTTACGTCGATATAATATTAATAGTAGCGTGATCTAATGTTGTATAGTGACATCTGTGTTAGCGGTATCGCAACATTTGAACAATGAGTTATTACACTAACAATTGTCTTGTGGTTTAAATTCGATCCCATTTCTTTGAATCTGCCTGATCATATACTTAACGATAGAAATTCTTAAGTTTGAGTACAGATTTTAAATTTAAGTAAACCAGTAGGAGGCAGAGTATATTTACGTACGTATCCCCGAAGAGGCAGGTAGAGGTACAATAAGTGCACTCATGATTACCTGAAGGTACTTCTTCGCACTTTGGTGGCATTTGGCAAGCCTATCGCTAACCGGGCACTTATTAAATTCCAGATGACTTAGACATCCTATCCTTGTGTCTTGTAGACAGTGTTAAACTGAAGTCACCACAAAACAATGGAACGCCTAACATAGGCCTGTCGTAACTCTATTATATTTTCTGCAATCAAGCTGACAGTTTTCTTTACCATATATACTCCGGTGTTTCTTTGAAACAAAGTTTTGACACAATTTTTAATAAAGAACCAACTAAAATTATGTATAATGTAAGCGTGTACTTTACATTTGGTACTTGAAGTCTAAATCTATTGAGGCCTATTATAAGCTTTGCAAAGTAACTTAAAATAAAACAATTTAAGATTGCAGACAATACTGAAAACTAATTATTCTGACGTGTCCCAATGGCTCTTTCATTGTGTAATATTTTTTTTTGATGTACCAAATTACTTCAAAATCTTAAAATTATTTTATTTAGTAGGTATTTCAAGTTATGCTTATTTCTTTATATGGCTTTAAAACTAATAATAAAGAAATAGTTTTGAAATAATATCCGTTTAAAAATTGTCCGCAAACAAAATAATAATTAATCTGGCTTAACATATCCAAGCGCGTATTCAACGAAATGTAATGTATTTCATGTATTTAAATACATACTTTTAAAAGTTTGCCGCTGTCCAGACTAAGACAGCATACGGAGTGCACGTGTCAGTGTGTATTTAGCGAAGAATTATGATAGAAGATTGTGATCTGGCATTTGTAAGGTAAGTCTCATAATTAATCTGCCTTAATTAATAAATATTGTATGAACAAAATCTATTTCAGAAAAATAATCTGTTTCGTATTTGTTGTTTTATTATTAATAAAAGTACTTTTAATCATGTATATTCTCATGGCTTGAATCAGGATTAAAATAACGGCATAATTTTCATTCGTTTGGCTCTCAATAATCTGTTTTCATCTGGCTCGTAAGGCCAACTGATTTTTTTTGGCCAGATGAATTAGGAAAACCAAATTTTAAACTTTTATGTAGTGCTTTCATATAACATAATGTAAATTGCTATCATATGCATACTATACATACTAATATTATAAATGTGAAAGTTCGTCTATCTGTCTGTCAGTTAGATGTCACGGCTAAACCGCTGAACCGATTTTAATGAAATTTGGTATGAAGGTAGTTGAAGATCTACGGTAAAATTAGGCTATTTTTTGTAAAATTCAACCCCTGACAAGCTGAAATAGGGGTTGAAATTTTTACATACTAATATCCGTACGTTCATACTTATATCTATACGAGTATTATCCATACGGATCCATATCTATACTTTCATATCCATACTTCCATACTTTTCCATACTAATATTTTAAATGTGAAAGTCCCTCTGTCTGTCTAATTTTATGCGTCTGTTAAGCTTTCACGGCTAAACCGCTGAACTGATTTTTATGAAATTTGGTTTGAAGATAGTTAAATATCTACAGTCAAACATTGGCTATTATTTCAGAAATCTACATCTCCATACTAATATTATAATTGCGAAAGTCCGCCTGTCTGTCTGTTACGCATTCATGGCTAAACCGCTGAACTGATTTTAATTAAATTTGGTACGAAGGTAGTTAAATATCCACGGTCAAACATAGGCTATTTTTTTTTTCAAAAATCTACCCCTAACAAGCTGAAATAGGGATTGAAATGTTGTACATTTTTTATATCCGTACTTTCATAATTATTATATATATATGAATGTTATCCATACTAATCCATATCCATACTTATATTATAAACGTGAAAGTCTGTCTGTCTATTTGTTACGCTTTCACGGCTAAACTGCTGAAATTACCAATATTGATTACATGGTACTTTACTCGCAGAGAAAGTTGTGCGGGTCAGTTAGTAATTAAATATATAATAGCTATTATATATTTAATTACTAACAGTAGTAGTCAGTTAGTAATTAAATATATAATAGCTATTATATATTTAATTACTAACTGACCCGCGCGAAAAAATAGCCTAATTTTACCGTAGATCTTCAACTACCTTCATACCAAATTTCATTAAAATCGGTTCAGCGGTTTAGCCGTGAAATCTAACAGACAGACAGACAGACGAACTTTCACATTTATAATATTAGTATGGATAGTATGCATATGATAGCAATTTACATTATTTTATATGAAAGCACTACATAAAAGTTTAAAATTTGGTTTTCCTAATTCATCTGGTCAAAAAAAATCAGTTGGCCTTACGAGCCAGATGAAAACAGATTAAAACAACAAATACGAAACAGATTATTTTTCTGAAATAGATTTTGTGCATACAGTATTTATTAATTAAGGCAGATTAATTATGAGACTTACCTTACAAATGCCAGATCACAATCTTCTATCGTAATTCTTCGCTAAATACACACTGACACGTGCACTCCGTATGCTGTCTTAGTAGTTAGTCTGGACAGCGGCAGCCTTTTAAAAGTATGTATTTAAATCAATGAAATACATTACATTTCGTTGAATACGCGCTTGGATATGTTAAGCCAGATTATTTATTATTTTGTTTGCGGACAATTTTTAAACGGATATAATTTCAAAACTATTTCTTTATTATTAGTTTTAAAGCCATATAAAGAAATAAGCATAACTTGAAATACCTACTAAATAAAATAATTTTAAGATTTTGAAGTAATTTGATACATCAAAAAAAATATTACACAATGAAAGAGCCATTGGGACACGTCAGAATAATTAGTTTTCAGTATTGTCTGCAATCTTAAATTGTTTTATTTTAAGTTACTTTGCAAAGCTTATAATAGGCCTCAATAGATTTAGACTTCAAGTACCAAATGTAAAGTACACGCTTACATTATACATAATTTTAGTTGGTTCTTTATTAAAAATTGTGTCAAAACTTTGTTTCAAAGAAACACCGGAGTATATATGGTAAAGAAAACTGTCAGCTTGATTGCAGAAAATATAATAGAGTTACGACAGGCCTATGTTAGGCGTTCCATTGTTTTGTGGTGACTTCAGTTTAACACTGTCTACAAGACACAAGGATAGGATGTCTAAGTCATCTGGAATTTAATAAGTGCCCGGTTAGCGATAGGCTTGCCAAATGCCACCAAAGTGCGAAGAAGTACCTTCAGGTAATCATGAGTGCACTTATTGTACCTCTACCTGCCTCTTCGGGGATACGTACGTAAATATACTCTGCCTCCTACTGGTTTACTTAAATTTAAAATCTATACTCAAACTTAAGAAATTCTATCGTTTAGTATATGATCAAGCAGATTCAAAGAAATGGGATCGAATTTTGACCACAAGACGATTGTTAGTGTAATAACTCATTGTTCAAATGTTGCGATACCGCTAACACAGATGTCACTATACAACATTAGATCACGCTACTATTAATATAATATCAACGTAACATACTAATTTAACTATTTTCCAATGAAGTATAATTTGCACTTTGAACACCGTTCAAACTGAAAATTTTTGTTAAGTGCTTGTTCTAGCACTTTTATTTTGTGTGGATAATGTGGGGAGTGGGGATTCGACATTGCACTGTGCAGTGTGCACATTAAAAATCTTATTTTTTAAATATCTTAATCTTATTTTTCAAATATTTGTAAAAAAAAGTATCTTCACGCCCGTATCCCTGAAAGGGTAGGCAGAGGTACAACAAGTGCACCCACGATTAGCCGAAGATACTTGGTCTCACTATGTGATAGGTGGCAAGCCTATCGCCAACCGGGCACTTTCCAATCCCGGGCAATTTTGTTTTTATCAGAAAACTGAAAAAACACATTTCTGAATTGCCCGACCCAGGAATCGAACCCAGGACCTCTGTGATCAACTCCGACACCGGACCACTACACCACAGAGGCTATTTAAATATATCAATTTCCTCGTATTGGTTTCGGGCTCCTTTGAAAAATAAATCAACTACCGTTCCACCGGGCCGGTCGTAAAAGGCGATCGATTGGTTATGCGAGTCACTACCATCGTGACTACTATGTGCCAGGTGGTAGAGTTCTGCATTGTCTCGCCCGGGTCTGGTACCACCGCCTTACCTATTCCCCCCGCAATAGCTTCAGTGTCAGTCACTGTCGTGTTCCGGTTTGGAGGGTAAGGTAGCCGGTATACTTATGCATGTGGCGTTAGAGCTCGCCAAAATATAGCAACGCACCGTTAACATCTTTGGTGTCTATAGGCGATGGTTGAATCTTTCCTTCAGAAGACCCATCTGCTTGTTTGCTATCTTATGGTATAAAAAATCGGTGTTTGATATATCGAAAAAATGTCGATATTACGATATATCGATATTTTTTATGGAGTTACAATGGTATGAAATTATTTTAATTAAAAATATAGAATAACTAACTGTTTGACTGTTTTATGATCGAAAAATCATAA
Source organism: Apodemia mormo (assembly GCA_036924255.1). Lineage (NCBI taxonomy): Eukaryota > Metazoa > Arthropoda > Insecta > Lepidoptera > Riodinidae > Apodemia > Apodemia mormo. Next base: position 10,132,521 of record JAUPFN010000013.1, on the reverse strand, counting down.
ATAGTGAACGAACAAACATAATAAACGAACGAACACACATAAAATAAATTAATTAATTTAAGAGGTAAAAGTAAAGATCCCTGAAAAGGGGTGCCAACATGAGGATGAAAATTTGTTTAATTATTTATTAGGGCGAGCGAAAGCGAGCACCTAGGCCACTTTCTATGAATTTTTGTGGTACATTTTACTTGAAAATTATCATAAGGGGAGGGGTAGGGGAGGGGGAGAGAGGGGGAGTAGGAGGGGCAGGGGAGTGGAGGGGGGAGGAGAGGGGGATGGGGTATGGGGAGGGAGTGGGAGGGGGAAGGGAAGAGGCGGGGGAGGGGAGGAGGAGGGGGGGGAGGAGGGTGGGAAGAGTGGAGGGGAGAGAGAGAGAGAGAGAGAGGGGGGGGGAGAGAGAGAGAGAGGGGGGGGGGAGAGAGGGGGGGTGGGGGAGAGAGAGGGGGGGGGGGGGGAGAGAGAGGAGGGGGGGGGAGAGAGAGAGAGAGAGAGAGAGAGAGAGAGAGAGAGAGAGAGAGAGAGAGAGAGAGAGAGAGAGAGAGAGAGAGAGAGAGAGAGAGAGAGAGAGAGAGAGAGAGAGAGAGAGAGAGAGAGAGAGAGAGAGAGAGAGAGAGAGAGAGAGAGAGAGAGAGAGAGAGAGAGAGAGAGAGAGAGGGAGAGAGAGAGGGGACAGTGAGTGTTGGTGTAAAGATGAGAAAGGTTGGTTCGGACATGTAGAAAGAACGGTAGGTGAAAGATTTATTATTTATTATTTATACCTATTCGGAAAGCACATTACTTCTTACTTGAAAAACGAGAAGAAAGTACGCCTAATTGCCAAGGCGAACCAATATGCGGGCGGCAAAAATGTATTTTCATTTGCCTCCTCAATATTTAAAAAAAACTTTGTACGCGCGACTTTACTTTTTTATTGTGTCTTCTTCTTACATTCTGTTCTGATGTCTAAGTCTAGTAGCGAGAATGAAGATTTATTAACGCCGCCTGAATTAAAAGAAGCTGCTCAAACAGTCATTTTAAAGCCTTTTGCTACAAAAGTCCAAGCATAGTTTCAAGTAAGGTATCGGTCATTTTAATTTTAATCCAAAAAAAAAAAATTTTTTACCCATTAATCTGTAATCTATGGGACTTGGAACCTGAAATAAAAATTCATACATTCATTCATTTCATTCATTCATTTTCTCGCCTTGGTGAACAAACTACTATTACTTTTATAGATAGTATAACTTTGCGAGCCCCTACAAAGCTCTGCTTTTTGCTAGTAAATAAAAAAACGGACAATCAATCACGGCGAACAATTGGGCTAAGTTTAGTCAGCTAATAAAGTAAATACTAGCTACCTTATATCGTCTGTGCTAGCCACAAATCTTATTATGGTTTTCTTTATACAAAATTACAATTCATTTTAGGATCATTTGCAAATAAATTAATGAAAAGAGGAAAAACATAATATAGTGTAAATAAAATACAGT